>JAVLUZ010000157.1:18867095-18898121 GCA_036768485.1 Mermis nigrescens
GCTTTGTCAGTGAATGGTTTATCAAAAATTATCTGAACCAAATTCTGAAGAGGTTGTGAACTTGATTAGTTTAGTACGAGTGATGGTGAATCATACTTTTGAGTTAAACCCGTGAAAATGATGTTTCAAGTCCCCTTTACATTCGACCGAATTGCAGAGAAAATGCTCAGGCTGAACAGCCTGGGTCCCCGAGCTAGCTCGCCCCAGCTAGCTCTGGGACTTCAAGGGGTATGGCCCGACCCCCCTCCCCAGGGCTAGCTCGCCCCAGCTTGCCCTGGTATTTCAAGGGTACAGTGCACTTGTGCCTTCAAGTACAAGTGTACTGAGCTCGGCGCTTTGCGCCTATGCTTCAACATGTAGTATAGTTAATCATTGTACCGCCCCAAGGTCCAGCTTTACTACTGGCGGGGTTCTAGCATATCTTTCTTAAATTAAAAAATACTCCTCGGTCCAATTGGGCCAGAACCCTTTTCGAACGCACGCTTCACTTTACTTATTCTGACTTTGTCGCCAATTTCGAATTTGAATTCAGTTTGATTATCGCCCATAAGGCGGAATGCTCTGTTTAATATTTCACGCTCGTTCTTAGCCGTCACATCTCGCCGGACACGTACCTATTGTTCTATGAAACGAATTGTTGTAATTCTTCATAATTTTTGGTAAAATGTCAGTATACTTGTGCATGTTGTTTTTAGTAAAATACCTCCACATGCGTTCTTTGAGTGTTCTATTGAAGCGCTCTACTACAGATGCCTTCATCTCGCTTTAGTCGTAAAAAAATCTACAGATTCTGATTTCAAAAATTTCTGAAACTCGTTATTTACAAATTCTTTGCCCGCATCCGTTTGCAGCTTGTAGGGTTTGCGATATGCGAAAATAAAAGCCTCAACAATGTCTTTAGAATTTTTGCTTTTTAGGGGCACAGACCATGCGTACTTTGAGAAAATGTCTATCTTCTTCTTCTTAGCGTTTATCCCACTGTGGGGCAGGGTCCGCTTGGTTGCATTTTGATCTCCATCTTGCATGGTCAGTAGCGTCTCGTGGGGTGGCGTTTACGTTCCGCATGTCCTCATTTAGACAGTCGAGCCATCGTTTCTTTGGTCGTCCACGTGGTCGTCTGCCAACAGGGCTTAGATGTAACGCCGCCCTTGCAATTGATTGATCATTGCTGCGTAGTACGTGGCCATACCATTGAAGCCGTGTTTCTCTCATTTTCTCTGGTATTGGGGCCACTCCGAGGATTGATCGGACATCTACATTTGTAACATGGTCTAGTCTGGTGAAACTGAGCGACCACCTGAGCATTTTCATCTCCATTGCATGCAGGGTTTGCTCGTGTTTCGTTACCGCTGGCCAGCATTTGGATCCATACAATGCAACTGGTCTGATTACCATTTTGTACACTTTTGCTTTCAAATATGTCGGGATTTTGCGATCGCATAGAACTCCACTGACTTGGCGCCACTTCATCCAGGCTGCATTGATTCTCGACCTTGAATCGTGTAGTGTTTCGCAGTCCCACGAAAGTTATGATCCGAGATATTTGAACTGGGTAACCTTGTTTAGCAGTTGGTTATCAATTTTGATTGAGCCGTCGCTTTGGGTTCCACATTCGAGATATTCCGTCTTTTTGATATTAAGCCTTAATCCGAAGTTCTCCAGACGAGTTTTCCACCTTTGCATTTGCTGCTCGAGACCCTGTCGAGATTCGTCAGCCAGAACAATGTCTTTGGCGTATAATAGTGTCCATGGGTGTGGTTTCTGTAAGTCTGCTGTCACTGTATCCATGCAAAGGATGAACAGTAATGGCGACAATGCTGATCCCTGGTGCACACCTAATGAATGTTGAATGGGTTCAAAGTTCCAACAGCACATCGGACTGAGCTTGTTACGCCTTGGTAAAACAACTGAATTAAACGTATGTATGTTTCTAGTACACCATGCAGGCGAAGAGAGTGCCATATGAGAGCATGGGGAACTCTGTCAAAGGCCTTTTCGAGATCAAGGAATGCTATGTGAATGCTTCTTTGCTTTTCACGGTACCTTTCCATCAATAACCGAGTGGCATGGATTGCGTCTGTTGTACTGCATCCTTTTACAAAGCCACACTGGTTAGGTGTGACTGTGACAATGCTTCGGATGCGATTGTCAACCACGCGTTCAAATATTTTCATAGTGTGGCACGGCAAGCGGATGGGTCGGTAGTTTGAGCATTCACTGACATCCCCTTTCCTTTCCATATGGGAACAGTGACGCTTGTCTGCCATATTGGCGGCACAGCATTTTCTTCGGTGATCTTGTTGAATAGTTTGGCAAGGAATTCTGCACCTTGTTGGCCAAGTAACTTCCACACTTCAACTGGTATATCGTCTGGGCCAGTGGCTTTGCCAGGTTTTTCATTTTTCGAATCGCGTCTGTGACTTCGGCAGTTGTTATTGGAAGCACTGGTCCATTTACCGCTCCAGTTTTGGGTAAAGGGGGTGCTGATATTCCTCGTTGCATACTTCGTCAAAATAATCTTTCCAGCGATGCAGTATGTCTGTTGGATTTCTTAATGGTTGATGGTTCGCGTCTTTGATGTTCATGACGTGGCCAATATCCTGGGTGGAGCGATGGCGGGAGGCGGCTAGCTTGAAGATCTTGTTTGCGCCTTCAGGTGTTTCCAATTGATCGTATAAGTTTTTATGGTGTGCATTTTTGGATTTGGCAACTGCTTGCTTAGCTGCTGATTTCAGGCTTTTGTACTGTTGAAAAATCATCAGTGTTTCGCGAGTGAAACCATGCTTTGTAAGCTAGTTTATTAGCCTTGATTGTTTGTTGCACATTGTCGTTCCACCACCAGGTTTGTTTGTCAATGTAGCGTTTGCCTGGCTTTGTTCTTCCCAAGATGGTTGTTGCACATGTGTTTATGTGTGCTGCTGCTGCGTCCCAGATGTCTGAGGGATGAAGTTCGTAATTGACACGTAACGTGGATAGCGCAGATTTCATGTCAACTTGGTGCTCAGGCAGTTTCCACCATTTGATGCGTTCAGTTTTTGTTGTTGGAATATTAAGACGTTGCTGGGTTAATTGGAAATCGAGGACCAAGAGGCGATGCTGAGGTGAAATGTTATCTGATGGTATAACTTTCGCATCTATCGCCAGTTTGATGTCCTGTCTCCTTATCAACCAGTAATCAATTGGGGTGCAATGGGCGCCACTGCAGTATGTGATGATGTGAGATGGTCGCTTCTTGAAAAAGGTGTTAACAATCGCCAGATTGTGAGTTTCGGCAAAGTCCAAGATGCGACCCCATCATCATTACGAGTAGCATAGCCTTGACCTCCATGGATTTGCTGGTAGCCTTCTCTGGCTTTTCCTACATGACCATTTAGATCTCCACCAATGAATAATCGTTCATCAGCACTGCAGGTCTGAAGGTAAGTCTCAAGGCTTTCCCAAAATTCGTCTTTTTCTTCTTCAGGGCATCCAGTTTGAGGCGCATAGCATGAGATAATTCGCAGTATGTCGTTCCCGGTATCGACCCTGATTGACATTAAGCGGTCTGAAATATGGGTGACTTCTGTTATCCGGTCGCGGAATTTCTGACTTATTATGATTGCTACTCCATTTCGGTTGGTGCTTTTTCCATTGTAGACCATTTTATATCCTGCTCCAATATCTTTTGCCTTTGCTCCAACCCACTTCGTCTCTTGGACACAGGTGAAGTCGACGCGCTGGCGTTTCAGTACGTCCGTTAGTTCTCGGCTGCGACCCGTGAGAGTGCCAATGTTGATCGTCACTAGTCGATAGGTTGGACTAGCTTCTTTAACCCACTCCGTCCTTGAGCAGGTAGCCCTCGCCAATTTGTCACATTGTCCAGGCAAAGACGGCGCGCGTCGCCTACGGGGTACGCCCTAGCATGACGTGTAAAATTTTCATGTGAATGCATGAAAAGATGCGACGTGAAGTTTCATCCTCAACCGGCTTGTCGCGGAGCCTGATGTTGAGGGACGGCCACCGTTAGCCAGAGGGTCGACGAATCTAACCTCTGCCCACCTTGCACCGCGTGGAGGTGGTGGTCCGGATTTGCAAGGCAAAAAAATGAGAAAATGTCTATACAGTTGAGTAAGTATTTAAAATTTTCATTATGGTCGGCTAGGGATTGCAAATCGACCAAATCCGCTTGCCACTGCTCGTCTATGCTGCTCACTAGGACTTTGTTTCGAGAATAACGCTTGAATGAGGGTTTGTGTAAAGTGTAGGTAGGTTGTTTTTCCAGCCATGCTTTTACCTGTTCCAATTTGGCGGTCGGGCGAATTTTTTTGATGCGAGTGTAAAGTTGGTTGACGCTTGTGAACCCGCTTTGCAGATCGTAGTACAGTTCTTTCAATATTTTATCCATTTCCGTTTTTTTCTTCTTTTTTTATTTATTTATTAACATTACAACACACGATTTACATGATAATCGATACAGTTTTCGTACAAATTCTCCCGCATATTTTTTCCATTTATGTCGAACGACAACCATAGACTACATATAGCATCAATATCTTTATTCAGAATCGTTTGCTTTATATTTTGCGCAAAGACCCAGAACGCGTTGCGTTTATCACTTTCGCGTTGCTCTCGTTTAAACTCTTCGCTCATGAATCCCCAGAAACACGAGCCTATGTTTTGAACATTTTTGACGCTCAAGTAGCGGTTGTTTGCTTTTTCAACGAGCCTTTGAACAAAATGATGATACGCTAGTTCGCCAGGAGAAGACATGGTAGTTGCTTTAACATATAAAATATACCTGACGCGCGCCCTTATTTATAGACTTTTAGTAAGCAGCCTTTGCCTTTTCCGCCTCGGCCTGCTGCTCGGTGTAGCGCTTCAGCACTCGCTGCCCTGCTTCTTACATGGCCCTATTGAGTTCGCAGCACCTGGGGCACATTTGTATATTGAAGTACCACCTGCCTGCATTTGTTTCGAAAAAATCCCTTTCAGAACTATTTTTCTGACAAAAGTAGCAGAGGTGAATCATCAGGGGGAACATGGGGCGCTCCAGATTTCTACCACATAGCTCTATAGGCGGTCTAATCGACCTCCCATAGGGCTTATTTTCTCCTTCAGTAAACGGCAATTTTTTGATTTCTCTCAATTCTTCCATTTTTTTAAATTACCAGAAAATCCCAAGTCAAAGCAGTAAAACACTGCTAGTATTTATAGAGTTTTGCCTATAAATAAGAATACATTTTGACTTAGGTAAAGTTCTATTTAATCATGGATGTGAATCAATATTATGAAGTAGGTGAACTTCCACCCATTTCTGTTCACAGGTTTAAATCTACTGCAAAAACGTTTCTGTTGAAGTTTCGAAACATTTATGAGTGCCCTAATATAATTGAGGTCTTTGAGCCAATTTTTGAAGATGTTATCAAAAAATGTTACGTGACTACCCTGCAGACTGTATGGTAGGCATTGAAATTAGGCACCCAAGTTTATATGAGCGTGTAATAGTCCCATTCACTCAGCGTCAATATTTGAATGCTGACAAGGTTTTGAGTATTATGGAAAATGTTGCGCAATCTAAAAAGGAGTTTTGCTTTGATGAATGTATGACATTCCGGGTAGTTGTTGTTGACAAGAAGCCCCAGAGGGGTTCAGGTTTGAGTACATTTCCTTCAGATGTTAGGACATTTTGCAAAAATGGAGGAGCATACATTAAAATTGCATCAAATGATAATTTATCACTACCCCGAGCTGTTGTAACAGGAATAGCAAAGCTGGACAACAGCCAAAAATGGGAGGCTATTAGGAAAGGAGACAAGAACCGTTATACTTTGCAAAAGCAGCTAGCTTTAGACTTAATGCGTAAGGCTAACCTCAGCACCAAAGAAGAAATATATGGTATAGATGCTGTAGAAAAAATTCAAAAGGTACTAGCGCCTGACTACCAAATCATAGTATACTCAGGCAATGTTATATTTTTCGATGGACCTAAAGCTGATAAGGTTATTAATTTACACGCTGCTTATGATCACTTTGATTTAATTATAAAAATGCCCAAGCTGCAGTAAGCCGAGCAAAGCAATATTTTGCATACTTTCACGAACGATCAATTGATGAGCACATACTCTGCTACATTGTGCTTAAAAACTAAATATTGCCAAGTGTAAAGTAAATTGGTATACTGTGGGCCGCGCGCTAAAAGTTTGTACATAGGATATACTCAACATACTCTGCAAATTTGAGCCCGATCCGACCGCTGGTTCTTGACTTACTAAAAAATCGATAAAATCAATCAATAATCAAAGTTTCCCGGGAAACCCCCTGTAGGACTGCTCTTCTTGTGCCACCTCCCTCCTGCTAGTAGGCCTAGGCGCACTTTAGACCACCTCCACAGAATCGCTTAGGCTGCCATCCCTAGGCTTGGGGGCACCATCCCCTAGGCTACCTTTGCCCTGAAAAATCAATAATTTTCGAGTTTCCCGGGAAACTCCCTCCCCTAAGGACCCCCTGACAGGTCTGGACGGGTCCCCCTCCCCTCAGGCTTAGGGACACGCCTATCCTTCATCATTGCCTATGCTACATCATTGCACCCTGATCCCGCCCCAGGGTGCACGTTTGGGCCCGCCCGCCTATGCTTAAGCATAGGCTATGTTATAACATTGGTGCCAGGGACGCCCAGCTAACTACTGCCGAATACAAAAAACCGTGGCCCTGAATGTGATGAATGTGATAATTCGGCTTAAATTTAGTTGATAATATTAGTTCGGCGCGAAGCGCAAATTTTTATCAGCTTTTGATGACATTTACACATAAAACTTGACTGAGAAAGCTAAAACAACTTGTACTACAAAATCAGAAGCATTACAGATATTGTAATATGCCAATTAAATCTTGTAATAAGCAAGCACTAAATCCAATGCAACATCAGGATAAATTAGTCAATTTTATCTTTGAACGGCAAAAAAGTGCAAAGTTATTAAATAATACTCATTTTGCATAAAATTTTTAAAAACAGTATAAATTGATACAAAAGATATTTTAACCTGCATAAAGATGCTCTACACAAAAATTGATTTTGGAGTGTTTATTTCCCCTGCTTCAATCTAAATGCAGTATATTAGCGATATTTTGCGCAAAGCGCCGAAAATTTTTGAAATTTTCTAAAATATACTGAAAAACGATATAATTAATATCACTTTGTTTAAGAAAGTATTTTAACATTGTATAAAAATGGCTCCAAAAAACTACACGAGCCGAAATTGATTTTTGGCAAAACCTGCATTTATTGGCCATTTTTAGGTGCGTTTTTGCGATTTTCGGCCGAAAATTCGTGATAATTTACCCCCTCTCCCATAAAAATGGCCGAAAACATACGTGTAACATGGGGGTTTGGGGAATTACCCATCCATTCACCCAGGGTCGGACGTCCTCCCCACACCCTTCCCTCCAACGTCAGAAAATTTTGATCCACCCTCCCCATTTTTGGCGAAAATTTGCGCATTGTTGGCTATTGTTAGGTGCTTTTGCCATTTTTGACATAAAATTAGAGTCGCTAATCCCCCCTCCTTCTAAAAATGGCCAGGGACCCCTACCCGAAATTTCAAGACGTTACATGTATGCCGAGGAGCCCCTCCCGAAAATTTTGAGCTGTTGCGTGCATGTTTTATTGTGATACTTAGTCTATTCACTCTTGCTTACATTCAAAAATACTGTATTACTTCGTGAAATTAATAGTTAGCTGCACTTTTGCCATAGTAAAAATTAACTTCAAAATTATTCAAAAGGTTTTCACCAAAAATCGTCTGACAGTGACTTGAGTCTTGTACCCTGAGAGAAGGGTAATAACCATACGTGGGCAGCAAGAAAATTTTGGGGGGGGGGTGCAAGATTTTTTTGAAGGTCGAAAAATGGCCTTAAAAATGGTGGTATGGCGATAAAAACACCATTTTTCGACGTTTCTCGTCAAGCACTATCCATTGGCATCAAAAAATTGCGAAAAAAACGGAAAAAATTTTCAAAACTTGAATTCTGGGGGGGTATTTTGATTTCTGGGGGGTATTTTGGTTTCTGGGGGTGCATACCCCCCAAACCCCCCCACGCCCAGGTGTGGTAATAACCCTCCTCACCCCCCCCTTTGGGAATGTGCGTTTTCCGATCCATGTAGCGAGCATGAGAATTAAAACTTTGTCATCACATGAATAATAAATTGACACTTTGCTGTATGTAACTTGATGTAACTGGGTACGCGACTAAAACCATAAGAAAAGTCTATAGGTAAAAAATAGCCTGTGTACTGCAGATACATTATAAATAGTTGATATTCAACGGATACATTAAACTTATTCAAATTTGATTTTAACCCTCGGCGCCTCGGCACTTTTCAGCTTCGCCCTTGGCGCCGAGGCTCCAAAAACGCCGAGGATTGCCAAGGCCGAGGCCGAGGCCTTGGTCCGATCACTGCCTACAACCAGTCTATGGGCTAGTCCACTATTTCTTATAGGAAAAAGGACGGTACCCTAAGACCTGTTGTCGACTATCGCCGTTTAAATGATGTAACTAAAATGCAAGTATATCCTCTTCCTCAACTCGAAAATTATTTTGATACCTTAGGCTCTGCCGCGTATTTTAGCACCTAGATCTAAAATCCGCTTATTGGCAAATTCCTCTCGATAATGAATCTCGCGAAAAAACTGCATTTATATGCCCTGTTGGTCATTATGAATTTGAAGTCTTATGGTTTAAAAAATGCGCCTGCCGATTTTCAGAGGCTAATGGAGCTAGTGCTCGCAGGTCTCAACTGAAATCTTGCCTTGTTTATATCGACGATATAATCATCTTTTCGTGCACATTTAAAGAACATTTAAAAGATATCTTGAAAATGTTTTCATTGCACTTCAGAACGCAAACTTACGGGTTAAACCTGATAAATGCCATCTTGCTCATGCCGAAGTAAAATTTCTTGGCCATAGCATAAGTTTGCTGGGCATCGCTCCGGATATATCTAAAGTTGCAGATTTAGTCGCGTTATCCGTACCAAAAACCGTTAAATCTTTGCAGAAATTCCTTGGCTTAGTCAATGGTTTAAAAATTTGTTAAAGATCTTGCTAAAATCGCTAAATTGTTATTCCATCTTCTTCATAAAGATGTCAAATTTTGCTGGACGGCCAAACAGCAAACTGCTTTTGAGCTTCTTAAAAATCATTTACGTCTCCACCTATTTTACAACTACCAAAATTCGACGAAGAGCACCAATTTATTTTAACAACTGACGCAAGTAACTATGCATTAGGTGCTATTTTGACCCAAAAGCATTTACCGTCAAAAAATCGTTTTATTCTTAGCTACGCTAGTCGCGTGCTAAATTCTGCCAAATGTAACTATGCTACCTCAGAAAAAGAAGCGCTAGCAGTGGTGTGGGCCATCAAGCATTATCGACACTATTTGTACAGTAAAAAATTTATTGTTGAGACCGATCATCAAGCGCTAACCTGGCTCGTAAACGTAAAAGACCCATCAAGTTGTTTACGCCACTGGGGTCTCAAATTACAGGAGTACGAATATGAGATAATATACGTTCCTGGCGCATATAAAGTCATAGCACGAATCTTTTATCACGACATCCTAAATATGACCATGCCGAATGCAAATATAAAGTTGAGCACAAAAATATTGTTAATATCGCAAAGTTAGACTCGGAAGATTCTGAATCCGAGGACAAACTGGTCCCACCTGACCGACAGCGCGATAATACTCCTAATGCACCAACTAATAATCCTAATGCGTCTATCGATCCAACCAATACTAAACCTCCTACATTTTGTAAACGCATTCAACTCACCAATGCAGAAAAAGCGGAAATGCTAACGCCTGCGCGTTTACTCGCAGAGCAACATGCCAATGATGAACTACATAAAATTCGCATCACATTGAACAATTTAACAACAAAAAAATATCGTGACAAATTTTTTCTCGTAAATGATATCCTTTTTTGTTGTTTCCAACCTAAGCGTTTGCCTACCATCGTGCATCAAATAGTAATACCAAAATCATTGCGTCGTTTCATCTTAACCAAATTTCATGACTCTATTTTTGGAGCACATTTTTCATCACGTAAAATCTCACCTGCCATACAAATGGGTTGCTGGTGGCCATGCATGGAAAATGATGTGAGCGCGTGGTGTAAGATTGGTGATGTGTGCTTACAACATAAGTTCGAATAAAATTCTACATCTGTTCCATTGCAACCAGTTGAAGTATCCGCGCCTTTTGCACTCATTGCGTGTGATTGCTTGCACATGCCGTGATCTCCCTCCGTGAATGACCAAATTGTAGTTTTCATGGATTATTTTACCAAATATGTGGAAGCTTTTGCTGTTTCTGACATAAAAGCAATAACCATTGCAAATCTTTTGCTAAGAGAAATTATCCCACGTTACAGAGTTCCCAAACGATTTTTAAGAGATCAGGGTTCAAATTTTACATCTGCCCTAATTTCGGAAATTTGTAAATTACTAAATGTTCAAAAAATTTTTACGACCTCACATAACCTCCAGTGTGATGGTCTTGTGGAAAGTTTTAATCGATTTCTTATTGACGGTCTATCCAAATTGAGTGCTAAAAATGAGTATGATTGGGAGCAGTATTTGCCATTTGCATTATTCGCGTATTGTGCAACTCCCCAAGCGTCAACAAACATTTCACCTTTTGAAATGCTGTATGGTCGCGAACCCGCATTTCCTCTCGATACTTTACTCATAAATGACTTCACGATAAATCCAAATTTGCAACCTATTGCGGAAAAATATGTCATTGACTTAAAGCTGACTTTGCAAGATTTGCATGAAATCATGTCTAAAAATTTAGCTCGAGCGCGTAAGCAGCAAAAATCTCAATATGACAAAGCTGTCACTGCAACTAATTTCTCTGTCTTGGATATCGTCTATCTCAATAATACATCGGTAATTCAACCTGAAATCGGTAAATTATCACCTAAACGTGTAGGTCCTTATCGCATCATTGCTTTACGTACACCGGAAACCGCAAAAATCACATATGTCTATAATCCGTTAATTACTCATCATGTTCATCGGAATAGAGCCCAAACTACCATATTCGGACTTAATTGCCAAAAAGCACACATATGTCCCTGGTGATTTGTTTTGGTAAAGTTACCACATTGCCCTCTCGCCCCAGCTGTAGTGATAAGTTTTCTGGACTTACCGGGCAGGGAGAAAAAATTAATGGACTGCGCGCCAATACATTTGTTAAATGGCTCTAAAACTGCACATGCAGTACCATTATCTGATGTTTTCCCTTATTTCAGACCCATGGCTGATGAAGGTGCCCCTTGCAAAGCGGCGCTCTTGGAGTCAGCTAGTTGCCGATTTTTATTCCAAGGCCGCGACCCAACAAACCTAGATGAGTTTTGCGCGGCAATGGTGGAAGTGGCTGCCTCACGGCAGTTGAACTTCCCAAACCCATTGCCACAGAACAATGGTGAGGTCATTGAGGATTTGGAAGTGCTAGGTATGCAAACAATAAAATATGAGCGTAATGAAGCTAAGTACCATAGAAAACGCGTAAATAACCGAGATTTGGTGGGCCAACACTTTTGGGGGTCTACTGCTGGCTATGCTACACGTGCCAAAACGGAATATACTCCCAACTGTGCTCGTCACCAATGAGCAAAAATTGTTTGAAGCCATGCTTGCGCTTCTGCAGCCTTCAAACTTAATACATGGCAAATTGTTCTTAGGATACGATTCTGAGTTTGTAAATGATCGAAAAGACATGAAATTTATGGACTGGAAGAACGGTCCAAACAAATTTGTACCACGTATCCGGACAAAAATGACCTGTTTGTCCATTATATAATGCTGGCTAGCACATTTGGCATTGTTTTCTCCTGGGATGTGTCATGTTTTACCACATCTCCGTTCGGGTAACACCAATTGCTAGCAATGTCTCTCACGGACGTATGGCTAGTGTGTCATGACCCATTGCAGGACCATCTAGCATATTTACACGTGTATGGGCCTACGTTCGAAGAAATTTTGACCATCCCCAATGCCGAAATTCGCCAAAATATGCACTGGAAAAATCCATTTTTAGCAATAATCATAGACACATGTAGTGAAGCACAAACCTTTACTGGCCATCATGGCATCAAAGCCAAATCGCACAAGTTAAAACAATTGGCTGAGTTTTTCTTTGATATGTTCATCAATGACAATGACCCTGACAATTGGGGTCAGGCGTGGAGCCTAACACTCACATACACCATGCAAGTCTATATGGCGTTGGATCCATTGATTACCATTGATGTCTTCATATTGATGGAAGCTTACTCGCAAAATAACAGAATCACAGAAGATGGAAAACCGTTGTCTTTTTCGTGTAAAGATGACAAAAAATGCGTCGAAAAAGCCCAAAGAAAAAGAAAGTGCGATGTCCGTTATCCAATCCGCCATTGCAGGGCCAGACATTAAGCAGCTCGACGGTTGAGGTAGCTTTATCAGGCAAAGAGATTGTTGAGCCTGAAGATGTGTATCCAGCTCGTTCTCAACCTGAAGCGGCCATAGCCTCAGCTACCGTGGTCACCACAATGGCAGAGATGCCATCATTTGACACTGTTTGGGACAACCTATACCTAGCGGTACGTAAGTTGCAGGACGATGCCAGCTTTCAGCTGGGCCCACCCATAGCAACTGTTCCCGAACCAGCCGCCATTGTGACTATCACTTCTATGCCAGCCACTGCAACTCTTTTGCAAGCTGAACCGCAAATTGAAACTCCAATGGTCGGAATTGAACCATCAGTGAACACTGAGCAGGCGGACGTTATCACCCTTGCAAACTGGACGCATTTTAACTCAACCAGTGCCATCCGTCGCCCCAACACAAATGATTGCTTCACAATCATTTGCGACTCTGTCACAAGCGTTGGTGGGCACTGGGAATTTGTTTCTTTCCCAGCACAACAATCTGATTGGGACGGACAAGGCACAATGCCGTCACACATGATGGATGTGAAAATGACCAAAATCATGAATTTGCCACCGCAAAGGCAACCCACGCTGCTGCCCCAAGAGGCATCACAAGATATGTTACCAACGCAAGTCGCATCGCAAATTGCACCACCAGTCGAGCTGCAAATTACAGTTGAAACGCTACCTGGCTCAATGTTTTTGGCACAAACGTTCACCGCCAAATTGGCAGGTATATTGGATGCCAATGTGCATGTACAGCCACTGGGTACCCAAAATATACCGCCAAATGCGGACAAAACACCACCACCGCATGTAGAAATTGTTTGTGAAAATGCATCAGCCAAACAGAATGCCCAGCAGCGCAATCACACTCGCTATATGGCACATTTTTTCTAAATGATTGAAACAATAGCTTGCAATCTGCCGTACTATATTGTCCCTGACGTTTTGCACAATTTGCGCACCTATTTGGGTGACAGAGAAGGAACTACCATGTATGACAAACTGTTAGATGCAGTACAAGTGCACTACAATAACATTTACGCAATCCATTTGCGACATTTGTCCGCAGCTGATGCACCTCAGCGCCCTTTGGTTTGGTCAACAATCGCGCAAACCGCAATAGACGTTGACTGTGGACCATCGCAGCGCTTTATCACGCAACCGCATGTTCCAACATCTGTATTACCCAGACGATTACTTTGTAAGAAATCGATTTTTCATAACTACTGGAATGATGCAATATGAAGTTCCGCTAGAGTACCTGGTCAGTCACCAGTACCTCTAAACACTGAGGGTTGTGACCAATGGCCAAGCACGGAACATTCGACCCGAAGTATTGCCGCACTGAGTGTGCCCCGCACCAGATCATATGGCACCATTACTGGTCACCATGCGGCAAATGTTTGACGTTTTTGACAATTTCCGCAAATTCCAAGCTGAGTATAATGCGGAATATCATTTACTAACGGTCTTTTCATCACAGGATGTCATGCAGGCAAAAGTGCTATTGGAATTTTCGGGCCGACATTTCCAAATTTTTTTGCTTTTGCCTATGGCAATTCTGGCATAGCCTGGCATATGGTAGAGCAGCTGCGTTGCATGCTGTGTGTGGCTTTTCTTGGCCCCTCATATACACCAGCGCCAGTTGAAGCTTTTCTGGACTTCCCAGAATTGGCTGAATGCATTGAAGACCAGGCCAAATTGCATCACACAATTCGGGCCATTTGGCTTCAATCTGATCCGAAAGTTGCTGTCCTGGTGCAGTTCAATCGGTATAAAGGTCGCCAACAATCGGCCTATTACCTGAACCACAAACTGCAGACGAATATAGAAAAAATACGCAAAGACAGACGTCAAGCCTCTTCACAAGACCCACAAGGGTCCACGGTGAACCTCCAAAGGCCAGACGTTAATTTGTCCATACTGGCTCAAATCGCAATGTGGAAATCGTGCATGGTCATTGAACAGCGCGAAAGGGAAGCACTTGCTCCCAAAATTCTGCAATGAGTGACGCGTCTGCGTCACACCAATTCACTCATAGTTGCATCAGGCATTCATGCAATGCCTGAAGATGAACACTGTTGGCGATTAAATGAAGTTTTTGACACAAAAACGCAGCGCACCTTGCACCAATTGAGTAACATGGAAAAAGAACACATGAAAAGGCTCCTCCGAGCAGAAGCGCGCGTGAAACAACAAAGGAGTGCTAGCCAGAGAGGCACTAGGCGGCAAGCTCCACAGTTGTCCCGGCAATTGCACTCCCAATCGCAGCCGCACTCACAATCACAATCGCAAACAAAACCATATTTGCAAACACAATCGCGTTCACAGGCTCCAATGCAGCCAAACAGTATTCGGTTACGCACTTGCATTCTGAATTGTATTCACAGTCTTCTGCAGGCCGTATGTCACGTCCGTGACAACAGCAGCCGTGAGAGTTTTGCCTACAATCACAACCAAATCGCAAAACTCATCAGGTTCGGCCGCAATCACGCCTGCGTCAACAACAGGATCAAGCTTTTTATCTGATGCCAAACCCAAAGTGCGAAGCCACTGAGATCTATCCACAGCCACCTCCTCAACGAGAGCCTTTATTACCACAGCCATGGCCTGTTTCTCAGCCCAAGGAACATGCGCAAGAACCGTACCGTGGACATTCTTACAGTTTTACTCCAGAGCCATACGAGATAAGGGTCAGACGCCGTGTCGCTATGCCAACACTGATGACGACAAGGACAATGATCGACCTGTCGATCTGCATCGTATTTTACGTCAACGCTTATATGCGCGTGCTCCATTGCCATATTGAGATAGGGAGCGTTTGAACACTCGCCATGACACGGACTCTGACCGTGAATCTTTTGTTTTGCGTCACCGCGGCAAATCCCGCGCGTCAAAACCCAATAATAGGGATCGCTATTGAACTTTGAAGTTTGAAGCTATAAACTCTGCGCCCGCCGTCTTATTGACCAGCAGATCGTTTTTCTTTTTTCCAGATGTGGATTCCCGGACTTTTTTCGCATCATTTTATTTTATTTTTGTTCGACATTTTTCGCCTTCACATATGTATCATTGTAATTACTTGATTTCTTGTGCTATTTTTCTTGTCAATCTTGCATAATTGCATTCCTCGTTTTAAATTTACCTCGTGTTTTAATTTTTCGTCTTTGTCTTTAATTTTTGCTCATGCATAATCGATCTTATATGACGTATAATCTCGTGTCTTAAACTAATTGCTCAATTAGCGGTATTACTATTAACATATCTTAATTCTTTAATGGACATGGGGTTTATACCCAATCTAAAAACCTTTTTTCAATTCAAAAAATTTCCTTACCCGGTAACTGAAGGAAGGCAAAGTCGCCAAACTTTTCATGCAAGAAGCTACGACTTTGGGTGCAAGAACTTTGTGATAAAGAAGCAAATAGTTGCTCGAGCAAGTTGATGAGCTTAAGCAGGAACTAGCTTCGTTGAGAGTGTTTTTGAGCGCAAACGGTACCATCAGCTCGCGTTGTTATTATTATTTTTTATTTTATTTTTTCCGTTCGCTCATGTTGAGGCGTTGTAGACGCCAGTAGCCTCCAAAAAAATTCGCCACTGTTTCAATTTTTTTTCGAAACGTGGGGGAGTGTAACTGCGAGAGTTACACGGTGCAAAATCGTTCCATTAGTTCGCATATGCCTTCCGACAACAGCTTGGTACTGTATCGGTTAACATAGCCGATTTCGAGTAGCCATCTGCGCGATGTGTGAGCTCATGGCTATGCCTTCAGTTCTCAATTTAATCCCAATTTTTTATTACAAAATCAGTTAGATACTTGTCCGGTAAAATAGTATTAAGCATATGCTAATAGTAATTATCTTATCTACATTACCACGTATCATATTCTAGAACATTCGAATTGATTGAAAGTAATTTTAGCTTAATAGTTAACTATCATTTTAACTTTTGTGTTACTGTAATGATCCCGTGATGGGATAGTTAGTTGGCTGTTTTGACGAAATCGTCATTCGCTTCGTTTTATCCATTAGTGATATTCTGTTGTTTTTCCGGCTGACTGCCGTGTGTACATTTTCGAATAAAATTAGAAAACCCACCCAGGGATTAAATATATCGAGGGTGAGGTCGGCCGGCTTCCTACGTCAAGGACTTCTGATATTTTGGTGGATAAGAAAGGGTATATACCTTTTGATTATTTATTTCGTTCAAAATTCAATATTCTTTTCTCAACCCTAAAATTAGCCAAAAACCTATTTAATCATTTATGATGGCTGATCTGCTTAGAGCTCGTTGGTGTTGTTTTCAAATTTCATTGTGCTACGTACATTAGGAACCAAAAACATTTCAAGACAAGTGTAAACTTTGAAATCAAGTGGATTAATCAACTTGAGCTGGGTTGAGATAGGCCAAGTGATCTCGCGGCATTCCAGGATTTTAGGTAGGTACTTTTAGGATCTAGGGCGTAGCTGCTGAGACTCCCGACGAAAGTGCAGTCAGCAATATTAGGACTGAGGGAGTTGAAGCCGTAGGTCTACAAGGGTCCAGCGAATCGAAGTTGCCTTGTGACTACGCGATTTGGACCAGCGCAAAGAGCAGAATTAGGTACCTAAGTAAGTCCCAAAGGCAAATCTTAGCCGCGCCCGTATCACTCTTGTAGATACAGGGCCGCTACATTTACAGTATTGTGATATTAATGTCTAATAGTCATAAGGATCGCATACCTATAATATGTAGTGCTGTGGCCGTTGTGAGGTGGTAACCCCCTTCGTAGATAAATGGGAGCTCTTGCCCTTTTAGTTATAATTTGTAAACTTACAATTGCCAAGGGCTTAGTTGCCTCTAATGTAAATCAAGAACAAGTGTAAGCTAAGTACTCTTGCTTAGCATACTATTTTTGGTAGCTTCTCTTTATGTTTGTAAGCTTAAGTACATTTGTGTCAAACACTTACATAACCTTAAAGCATAGCTGCCTATATATCTCGCTAGAACGGTAGGTATTCAAATTTTCTCGCGGGAAGGAATCACTCAAGCTGTAAATCGCTAAGCTGAATTCAGCTACTAGCGAAAAACTTAAGATTGCTAATTAATTAATTATAATTAAATCGTACGTGTAGGAGCACTAAAGTTGCTATCCTAACAACCGGTCAGTTGTTCCTCTTTCCTGTTTAACTTCTTTTTGTAACATCGTAGAAAGTACCTACCCTAATTTTTTGTTCTTAAAACAATTTCGTCTTACATACATAAGGTTTGTAAGAATCCAATGGATTGTTCGATTATTTTGGCGACAAAAACACAAGGGATACAGGATATGATCCCTTATAGTCTGTTTCACATAACTTCATGCATAAATTTTATTTTTATTGACAGTAAGCCAAAGGTTACGACAACTTTATATCAGAGCACTACTTGAACCGCATTGTCGACAATGGTTTTAAAATTTATGCACAAAGTTATGTGAAACAGACTATGGAAACAACGTCGCTTAGCTGCAATCGCTCTGCTCGTTCAACACGATCTCTCATTAAATGCGGAAAAATTACACTAACAAGATGGAAGAAACTTGCCGATAAATTTTTGATATAAGAAAGTTACGTTTCGATTTTGTTTGTTAAATTATAGTACTGTCGAAAAAAATTTATAATAAGTTGGAAATAACAATAGTCTGTCCACCAGATGTATGCATGTTGCATATACTGTTAAAGTAAGCGATGTATTGTAAAGCACCTGCAAAATATGCGGCGCCAGATTGGCCGCAGGGGGTAGCATGCCTTGCAATAAGCGATCTGTTCGCTTATAGTCTGTTTCATTTATCCGAGAGCTTTTTCAGCAAATGTTTTCGGAGGTTACAGTAACCCCTTCTTTCTTATTTACTGTAGGTCGCTAGATCTCACTATAGCTATGTAGTAAAGACGGTTTTTTCAATAACATTTTTGCGGCATAATTTATTCTCGTCTTCTAGCAGATCAATTAACTTACTAATAAAAATCGCGCATTCAACATACCTGAGTCGACACTTTAAACACAATCGACTAAGATGTTAAGAAACGCCGCGAACTCCCGCATGGCTCAGTGGTAAAACCTCTTGCTTGTAGTCGAAGCAACCCGGGTTCGATTCCAGCCGATAACTTTTTGTCTAGCGCACTTACTGTAGTATGTCCCATCACTGATTAAATGCCTAAATCAAAATTATTTAGGCGTATTAGTGCATTGAAAATGGAAGAATTCTAGCCACTCGCCCTCACTGAGCTGATCTGCCGAAGTACGGTAATTCGTCTTGTTTAGCTTACTGTAGCCCTTAAAAGAATTGACTAAAAACCTCTCGAATAAATGAAACAGACTATAGTCAAGGTGCCCAAAACAGCTGTGACAACAGAAGGTTGTTGCATAATTGACATGCACGGTCTTGACTTTCGAGCCTGCAACAGTAGTGTAAGGGATCACACCCTTACACTTGGATGATATATGCCCCGGACACATGTGGGAGGTGCAGTGTTCTTTAATAGATATAAAAACTCGATGGGGTTTTTTAATTTTTGTTTGTAATGAGCGTCGTAACGTTAACTTTTGACGCATTTCTTAGTGAGCGTAAATGTTTCATACATTTACGCTTACAAGAATTGTAAAGAATCAAATTATCTAAAACCTCATTTTTTGTTGTTCTTTTTAATAGCGCATTATAGTCTGTTTCACACAAGTTTGGGCATAAATTTTAAAAATTATGTCGTACGAAAAGCCGACAGATTGCGACAGCAATGGTTAAGGATACGGTGCCAGTCTGGCCAAGCCACCCTTACTACTACAGTGCCAGATTTACCGCACATGCTCCTGCGCCCAAGCACACGGAAAAAGGTATCCCTAATGGTAATAACCTTGTTATCTTCACCACATAAGCGCCCATGCGCCCGGAAAAATGCTATACTCCAGATAGGGGCCGAGAGACCCGTTCAATTCGTGATTGCTTTCTGCATAAAAATATGTATCAATTGAATGGACAAATAAGAAGAACTATTCATTATCAACAGAAGTAGATTTACTTTTATTACACGCGCATAAATCATTATTTTATTTTTTCGAAAAAATATATCACGATTAGTAACGATAGAAATTTATTTTACTAGCGATAACAAAGCAACTGTTCCATTCCGAACGGCCCATCTTCGCTAAATTCTTATTACCGTATCAGATTTTCACTGCAGAAATGGCTTCTTCAGTCATGCTCTCGTAGTGGTTGGTTGCTTTACACCATACATGCAACGGCTCAACATTTTGGGTGTAGAGAGTTCCCGGCTATTTTTAGGTGAAGAGGGAGAGGGTGGTAGAAAATTTTCTGGGTTTGGGGAATGGGAGGTAGGTATGGCCGACTTTGGTTAGAGGGATACCCCCCCCTGTTACATGTATGCTTTAACCCCCTCTCTTGCTCTACATGTGAAGGATCTGAAAAAGTGTGCGACGACATACAGAACCCGTTAAATATTATGCTAAAGTTGAAGCTAAAAATGGGCCGTTTGAAATGGAATATATTATAGGCAAGCGCACGTCACATAAAAAATGCAAATTAGTGAGTAGATATAAGCTTAAGCTATCCCGAAAAATTCTCGAGCTAGCGGCGGTAGTCTTGCGAGCTTTTTTTGGCCGGCACTCGTAATCGATGCAAGCCAGTTTTGAGACCCTATGTATAAATTCGTGCGCTAATCAAAACATGTACGTGATAGGTACAAAACTTACAAAAGTACGTATCATATTTTATAATTAGCTTGCGTCGACTGATATAGTTGTAGTACGGTTAATTTTTTTGTATTCGACTAAGATTCTTCTGAAGTGCAATGACCTTTCGGGACTATCTTTGTGAATGCACAAAATTTTTCGGGAATAAGGCCAGTAAACATGTCAGAAACTTCCTTAAATTTCCTACGCTTTGTGTCAAAATTTATTAATGTACTTAATGATGATTGCTCATGCATGTTTTTATAACAGCAAAAATTTAGTTTGAAAGTAAAAATATAAAGATTTTCCGACGCTAAGATTTTGTTAATCCTCTTCACGAAACTAAAGCATTAGGTTTAAGCTTGAATGAGCCAAAATAATTCGATACTCATCAAGTTTAATCTAATGTATCGATTCAAGACATTGTTGTATTATCTCTTGAGGCTAAACTTCATTTGAATGTCATAAGAAAGATGTGAAAAAAGTTTTGAACCATTTTGACAATTTTTCTGTTTTTTTTACTCTTTAGAAAGTCTTGAAAGTGTTTTAGGCACTAATAACAAGATTTTGGCGCATAACCGCGAATGCTGCATTCTAAATTACATATATGTCATTAAAAATGCAGATAATCTACAGGAAAATCTAGAAAATTCCAGAATTGTTCGACGCTTTCCACCCTGTTTATAAATTTTTGTAATGATTATGGTCAGAGACCCAGAATTTGCTACAGTACAACAACACACAGGGGCGGATGCCCCCCCCTTGGTCAAAAATATGTATCGAGATAAAGAATGGATATATATGTAGCTTGCAATGATTTTTGGCCGTCAGTGACCATAATGGCATTTATTTACTTTCTTTGGGACCTACAAGCTATTTTTTGCGCTCGGAACAGCTTCTAAAACAATTTTAAGAGTTGAAACAGCTATTTCAGCTTAGATTTCGTCTATTTTCGAGCAGAAGTTTTATGAAATTTCCGACGTTCGGCGTCAAATGCTACAAATGTAGGAAATCGAGCGGTAAATCAAGATTGTAAACGTCATTCGGCCTATATTCCACAAATTTATTGGCGCTTCGCGCAGGATTTTCGCTAAAGTCGAAGAAATTTAATAGTGTTTTCGCACATAATTGTCAAAAATTTCAAAATTTAAAAAAAATATTGCATCGAAAGTGATTTTAAATAAATGTAGACAATGTCAAAGGCTATTTCGCACGTGAAGGGCAAATTTTTGGACCTATTTTTGACTCGTTTTCGAAAAAGTTTGGGTACCGCCCACCACACACACACATACAAAGCTCAAACTGCGTCATATTATATTGTATTAGCATTTACTGAGTTCAAAATGTAACAATACTTCTGAGTATTATCTTGATACGTGTACAGAGACGGACCTTGTGCAAAAAACAGTGGTTCGTAGCATTTTACGTTATCTAAGGCTCATTTAGTCGTAAAAGTGTAAGTATGAAAAATGCAAGGCACGACATGGTAACAAAAGTACGCGAGTAATAAAAAATCCAAATCGACAAGCTTAAACAGAAGAGTAAGGTTAATTCAGATCAATAAATAAATTGATTACAAACGTGCCGGCGTAGCAGCTTGAAGTCTCTGTATCAGAGTGTGCGGCCGAACACTTTAAGGTACGGGCACGTACCTGGCCGTCCTATTTTGGGGGACCAACAATAATTTTTAGGAGGGACTAAGCCCAAAAAGGCCGAAAATAGCACAAAATAACGTTGAAAAAATCATATTTTTCCGATTTTTCTGAATTTTGCGGGTCCGTCCGAACCCCTCCCCCATTCCCCCGGAGATACGTCCCCCTTAAGGTACATATCTTAAAATGTATGACCGGACAAACTAAGGTTCCCTAAAGTGTAAGGGCTAAGAAAATGCACTTTCTAATATTGGAGGCGTGCAGTATAAATGGATAATAACGGACTAGGATTCTTTATTAATTATTTATCGCTGGTTAATCGATCTCAACTAGCTGTGAATAATTTTTAATTTTTTTAACTTGTTAAGTTTTAACTTTAATGAATTAATTTTTCCAACTGTTATTTAAGGTTAGTTTTACCAAATTTTATTGAATTTTTAACAGATTTTTTAAATTTGAGAACTTGTAATTAGTTTTAATTTAGAATGGATTATATTTTAATCTCTGACTTTTTAAAATTCAATTCTAAACAATTTTAAATCATTGAATATTTTAATTATTAGAGTTCCTGAATCCTTAATTTCAAAACTGAATTAATAAATCTTGATCGATTAATTATTTCGGAACATCTAATTAAGCTAATAATAAATCTAAATTAAATTATTATAATGTCAACCAATGATTTAAACTAGCTGTTACTTAATTGATTAACTATTAATAAGGTAATTAATTACTATTCGATCAATTAATCAAAAGCAATTAATCAGTTAAGCATTAATTAAACTCTTGATTAAGCAATTAAAATTAATTATTCGATTGGCTCCTAATTAGCGAATCAAAGGTGTGACACAGCAGCGGATTTAGAAGGGCGCTGCTGGAAGGGGGGAAGCGACCGCCCCTGTCGTCAAATAATATTTGGGCCCAATAAGGAAAACCTCTATTTTAGTCATTGTTATAGTGGTGTTTCAAATTTTCCGGGGCTTCGAGTAGGGATAGTACTCAGTATGAAATTTACGCGACTCTGTTAGCGCTCTAAAAATTCTAAAAATTGAAAATTAACGTTAGAGTAGGTTTATCGAGTGTTTTTCGGCGATTTATGTCGATTTCTGCATTAAAGTTCCGAGTTTTTCGTTAAAAAATTTGGAAAATTTTAAAAAATTTACATTTTTTCTGCATCAGAAATAATGCTGCCTATCAGAAGACAGCGAAAAACCGGTACTTAAGCATAATATACAAATTTTTGGAAAATGTTAATTAATTTTGGGAAAATTTTGGGTATCTCCTCGTCAGATAATCCTGGATACGTCACAGTGTTACACCGGCTTCAATATAACTGGCCAAAATCTAATCAATACAATAATATTGATAAAGATATTATCAACATATTTACATCTGTTAACTTTTTAACACCTGAAACGATTGTGTTTTTGGCTTCGACTAGAAATAATTTTTTAGCCCTTTTACCTTAACAATTTTTTGACAATTACTACGGAAGCATCCATAACCATAGACGCACATCATGTCAAAAATTGAGCTTTTGTGGGCCAAAGTGCTAAATAATTGTTATAAGCTCTGAAATAGCGTGAAAACTACGT
Organism: Mermis nigrescens; assembly: GCA_036768485.1. Taxonomy (NCBI): domain Eukaryota; kingdom Metazoa; phylum Nematoda; class Enoplea; order Mermithida; family Mermithidae; genus Mermis; species Mermis nigrescens. Next base: position 18,890,513 of record JAVLUZ010000157.1, read on the forward strand.
TGTAACATATTTTTGTTGAAAATTTATATTTTACGTCCATCTATTTTTAGCCTTCATTTGGAGTGCATGTCTGCCCATAACTTATAAAAAACATCGTAGCCGCTCAAGACTTCCAAAACGTAGGTTATCGTCGATCATAACAAAAAGTCAGCATTTCAACGAAAGCCGGAAACTTGAAATTTCAAAGCGCGCCCAGAATAGTTTGGGTAAAACATACAGTATAAGGGGACATATATGAGAGGCGCGATTTTGTTAAAAGATAGACAATAAAAAAGATTTTGCGCACTTTTTATTGAACATATAAACCATAGGCGTGCGCAGGGACAGGGCGGGGGGCGGCCGTCCCCCCCGCTTAGCCCAAAAATAATTTTGGAGAGGTAAGAAAATGCATGAAAATTAACATCTTTTTATCGGAAAATACCAAAACGTAGAATAATTATTCTCATTAATTCAGGCCCAAGCGCATCCAGAAAAACGTCATTTCTCATGCTTATTGAGCAAAAATAAAATTTTTTCCCGAAACGTTTGAATTTTATTAGCTTAACGGATAGAGCTTCTTCGGAAACGTCAGAAAATGCATTTTACTCAGTGCCCCGGAGAACGTATATCGAAATATAGGGTGACCAATTTTGAAGCGCCCCCCCCCCGTAGAACAGGCACGTAGCTTTGGGGGGATTGGGGGAGTCCGGACCCCCCAAAATTCGGAAAAAACCGGAAAAAGAGACTTTTTAAACGTGCTTTTGTGCTATTTTTGGCCTTTTTGGACCCCGGACCCCCCAAAATTTATGTTGATCCCCCCAAGATAGGACGGCCAGTGTACGTACCTGCTTAAAAAAATTCTGCGTACGCCCCTGATCTAAACCATCATATAACGTACCTTTTGCCAGCCATGAAGAAGAAGAGAAGAAAGCGTCGATAGATCGGCATCGTTTACATAGATATCGAGGGCTTGCGAATGGTCGATGAAGGCGCCACGGTCGGCAGCCATATTGATTATGACTTTCTGGTCGATTTCCCACGCCGTTTTATATAAGGTCTTCATATAACCCGGAATTTCGTCGATTTTTTGAACGGATCCTTTATGAGCTATGATCCTTTTCTTCATTTCTTCGCTCCAAATGCCCAAATCGGTCAGTTCTTTCATCAGATGAGGATTTACGACCTACGGCAATACTCGTGTATTGAATAAAAACTATTTATGAAAAATATTGAAATTATTTTTAAAAAAATCGAGATTTAGACCCCGTAAGTCAAAATAACGCCGCAGATTCCCTAAATTAATAAAATTTTCACGCAACCGTGCGTGCTTGCTATCAATTTTTTTAAGCTTTTTTACCATTAAGAGTTTTATTACTGCTCAAAATTTCTATCTTTCCCACGTATTTCACTACCACACCAGGGCGTGGGGGCTTCGGGGGGTATGCATCCCCCCAGAAACCAAAATACCCCCCAGAAATCAAAATACCCCCCAGAATTCAATTTTTGAAATTTTTTTCTTTTTTTCGCAATGTTTTGATGCCAATGGATAGTGCTTGATGAGACGTCGAAAAGTGGTATTTTTATCGCCATACCACCATTTTTAAGGCCATTTTTTGACATTCAAAAAATCTTGCACCCCCCTCAGAATTTTCTTGCTGCCCACGTATGTTCACTAATAACAGCGAAACTCAAGACATTATTTAGTAAAAGTAAATCGAGTCTACGACGTCGCACAGAGGGGCAGCCAACAAAAATCTATACTCGTACAAAAGGCAAAGAAAAAATTCGCACATGGTGGTAAAAATTTCGCTAAATACCGCGTAAGGCTAAAACCCGGCGTCAAGCGCAAGAAAATTCATAAAATTCAAGGCGAAGATGACTGCAAGTAATTAAAATCAATATTTCATGAACAAAATGATATTAATATTTAAAATAAAATGCAAATGCTAATGCTAGTGTAGGATGTAAGCGTAAATTTCGGTGATGTCTCAACAGCCCCACCAGTCCCAACACCCCGTCTCAACAATCCCACCAATAATCCCAACAGCCCCACCAATAGCAACAGCCCCACCGTTCCAACAGCCCCACCAGTACTCCCAGCAGCCCCACCATTACTGCAATCGCTATTACACGATATAATAAAATCAAACAATAATAATTTTTTATGAAAGATATTTTTTGACTATTTTTAGACTTCGAATATTTCAGCAAGACCATACAGGAGCGTGCAGGTTTACATTTTCAGAATAACTCTACCTGAGAGACTGGTAGACCCGCCAGAGTTGAAGCTTCAGCACTTTTGCGCAATCCGTGATTTTGCCTCATTCGAGTAATCTCACAAGATTAGATTCCTGCTCAAAATGGTCTAGTCTACATTGCCAGAAAAAAATGAAAAAGGTTCTAGTGAAGAAAGGAAAGATAAATGTTAAAATTAAATGAAAATCAAAAGTTTCACGCCAATCTGCTTTTAAATAGCCAGAAAATGTGGATTAGCGTAGTTTTTACGCTATTTTAACATTCATACTAGTTTTAAGGTCATTTCTGGCTCAAAAGTCCTTCTCCAGACCGGTCGTGCTGTGCGTCTGTGATTATAACAGCGGGGCAGTTGGAACCAACATTGGCAGCGAACAAATTCTGTGGGTCTGGTGAAGTAAAGTGACCGAGAAATGTGCTAAAAATAGGATTCTGGGGAACATAATTTAGGGGATTTCCAGATTTTCGGGTTAAGGGCCTAAACTCTAAACATCCTCCCACGCTTATGTGTGGCTGGGAGGGTGTGACTGTTGGAACGGTAGGACTGCTGGAACAGTGGAACTGCTGGGATTGGTGGGGCTCTAGGGACTGGTTGGGCTGTTGGGATTATTGGTGGGGCTGTTAAGACAGTGAAGCTGTCGGGAAGGTGGGGTTGTTGTTACGCTGGGGTTATTGGGATTGGTTAGGCTATTGGGATTGCGTGGGGCTGTTGGGATTGATGGGGCTGTTGGGATTATTGGTGGGGCTGTTGCGACGGTGGGGCTGTCGGGACTGGTGGGGCTGTTGGGACGGGTGGGGCTGTTGGGAGTTTTGGTGGGGCTGTTAGGATGGCGGGGCTGTTGGGACTGGTGCGGCTGTTTAGACACAATCTAAATTTTACTAGAAGTCGGAGGAAAGCTTTTTACAACCTACTAGCTTAACGCCAAAAATCTTCCTAAGAGTCACAAATCATTCGCGGCTTGTAGTAATTACGTTTTTCCATTTTTGACACAAAATAAGGACTTTCAGCTGTCAGGAAAATCAATAAACGTCTTTAATAAAAATGTGTTTAAAATCTTTAATAAATATCTTTTTCAACTATTATCTCTTCTATCAATTCCGATGACTAGATAAGCTATTCGACTATAAATGCCGAATTACCTGAAAGTTCTTAGCCATCGCCTGACGATTGTAAACGTTGGATGAGTACGGTTCAACGGATTCGTAGTTGCCCAAAATCTGTGCAGTCGAAGAGGTGGGCGTTAGGGCCACCAGCAAAGAATTTCGGACGCCAAATCTGAAGCAAAATAGAACAAAACAGATTCGAGTGAACGTACGGAGGTTACTGTAATGGAAAATGTGTTATTTTTAGAAGGAAATGCAATAATATTATCAGATTATGCTCAAAAGTCTAGTCGGCGTCCAAAATTTTTTTTTGACTCATCGTACAGTTGCACCAAAGGCTTATAAGTAATAACCAATTGCAAGCTAGTAAAAACAACTTTTTACCAAATGTAAGTGGAAGCGGTTACAATGAACCGTTTCTGCTTACTTGTTGCAACTACACGATTCAAGTTACAAGTAGAATACAACTGTTTCAACTTGTCGATACTACCAAAAATTTTTTTAAGACTGCGTCAATTAGGTTGCAAGGAAAGCTTGTCAATTAAAGACTGTTTCATTTAACTTTGCGGTTTTCTTTTGAATTTATCCACAAGCATCGGGCTACAAAAGTGGTTTAAAATTTTGATGCAGTAATGCGGCTTGATCATGGCATATGTCTTCACATGACTCGGTATACTGTAGAATATCTGATTTAACGGACTAGTTTAAAGCGCTTTTGTAGTCACTTTAAATTTTTATATAAACCTTAAAGCTAAATGAAACAAATTACAGCAGCTTTTAAACTAATCGTTTACCGTAGTGTGGTAATATATCATTATGTCGGAAGTTAGATAAATTATTCTAAAATATCGAAGAGAAAAAATTGTTTGAATTGGGTGATATTCTCAAAAAGGATGTATGTATAACGCAAAGCACGAAACGGAAGTTTATACTGTTTAGCGAAAGCACTGACTTTAGCTCTCCTGCTAAATCAAATTGTTCCCATATTCACAGGTAGCGGGATAGCGCTACCTATAATATACTTGGCCATCCTTTTTTCTTATGTTTCTCACAGCGAGTGCGAAATTTGTGTCCCCCCTCACAGCTATAATGGCACACATCTGGGAAGTGCGCTTTTTTTAATCGATGGATAATTAAAAATTTGATGCCCGTCTTTTTTTGTTTACACTCTATACCGAGTTAGCAATGAGTGTGTAAAGTGTAAATCGAAAAATCAAATAATTTCCGGAGAGCCATTTTTTTAAATGTTGAGCCCGAGCTGTAGATTACGAATCTGACCTTAAAATTCCTTTACACTCAATGGTTGTTGCATAAAAATGTAAAGTATACGGGTTTTTTTACTCTTTGCTTGTTTTCAGCTTATCTGACTCAATTTTGATTTTTGTGCAGTCCAATTGGTTTTATAAAGTAGAGGATCACAAAATCTCAAATAAAAAATTTTTTGTCTCTATAACGCAATATTGTGTAAAGAAGACGGTTTTTTACTGTTTTCATGTGCAGAAGCATATCTAACTCATTTTTACATTCTATGAAGTCTGACTGGTTCAAAATGTAGACAGTTATAAAATCTACGGAACACTTTTTAATTTTTTTCGAAAAAGTAATATGTTCAAATTTAGTGGCGGTTTATTGTAAAGAGTCTGGGACGAAAAAATGTTTTATCCTGCCATATTCTCCACTTAGTAGACAGAACGTGGTAATTATTTTTAAAATGTGCCTCGTCCTAAGCGCTACACGGCAAAATTAATTTTGTTTCTCCACAATCAATATTGCGTTATAAGTGCAGGTGTAAACTTTACACTGAAAAAAATTTTTCCGTCCAGAGCATCGTGGATTATGAATTTTTTTAAAAATGTTCTCCGTAAGGTCAGAATAACGAAACTGACCTTTAAACTTTTCTACAGCCAGTGTTTGTTGAGATATGAAGAGGTGAACTTTGAATTTTACCCACATCTAATTTCTAATGCCGATAGATAACTTCCTAATGCATATTGTTTGATCAAATTTTTCTTATTTTAGAGATTATTGACTCGTCTTTAATAAATAATTATTTTTATTATCATAAATGCACTATTCTTAAGCTTTAGTAGAAAGATGAATATTCTTCAATTATTAACTAAGTATTAAAATCCGCCGATATGTCGAGTTGACGCAGTGGCTTATGCGTCCGTTCTCGAATGCCGAGACTAACGGGTTCGAATCTTCTGAATGTTGCCTTTTTCATTTTTTCAATTCTTTTGGCAACACCATGCACTTCATTTGACTTATTCATCTAATTATGTTTTGCGACTGACACTTTTTGTTTTTTGAATTTCGCCCTAATTTTGAATGAGAGTGTAAAGAGTGCGAAAATCTGGGGGTAAAAAGACAAATTCTAGTCAAGTTTTCGACTAGTTTATGCCTGCCAACAACTCCGATTATGAGATTTAAGAAATTTTTTCTGACAGAAATGTACTACGGATCATGGGGCTATCCTGTAGCTTGCCAGCAAACTTTTCTAAAATCAATACGCAATTAGTACCAGGGATTTAAACTTTACACTCTAGTGGATGAGTAAAAAACAGATTTTGTCCGATATTTCTCTGCCAACATTTTCGGTTATGAGTTTGGATGAATTGAATAAAACAGAAATAAGGTAACTTCTAAGGGCTACACATCGAAGCAAGCCGCGTTCAAAAAACGTAGGGGGTGCGAAGTTCGAAATCTGAGGTGTTAATTGGGCGTAAAAAACGATTACCGGAAAAAATTGCTCGCCAACAATTGCTCGCCTAGCAATTGCTCGCCCAGCAATTGCTCGCCCAGCAATTGCTCGCCCAGCGATTGCTCGCCCAAGCAATTGCTTCGCCCTGTCGGTTGCTCGCCAATCATCAACAACCAAAATATACGATTACTTGCTGAGCAATTGCTCGCCAGTGAATTGATCACATGGGAACCGCTCCTCGAGCACCGTTTCTCATTTATCTGATTCAGCAATTGTCATTCTATGTATATCGGAATCACGCTATAAAAATGGAAGGTGTGTTAACTCCAAAAATCGACCGCCCCCGGATCTTGTAATCATCTGGTCTGAACAAATGGTATAATTAAGTACAATTCAATTCTGCTGATGTTGCATACATTTGCGCTCATTCATTTATCTATGTACAGATTGTTTCGTTTTTGGTAGGAAGGAGAGAAGAAGCAGTAGTTTCAGTTTGAAAGTATTCATTTTTAGTGTACTAAAATGACTTTTAATCCGTTCAATCTTAATTTTCAGTGTTAATGCACCAAATAAAGTCGACAGGCGCTCGCCACCGCCAGGCGATTGCTCGCCAATCACCTGTGATTAGTCGAAAATGCATTTTTAAGCTTTTTTAATTCGTTCGATCAGTTACTTGCTGATCATTGAAGCAAAGTAATTCAAGTCGGAAATTTTCCCTGATCACAGCAGAACTAAATTGTACTTAATTACACAATTTTGTTCAGACCGGATCATTACAAGATCTGGGAACGGCCACTGTTTTTTTTTGTACGAGCCTCTTTGTACATGTACAAAGATCCCCGGAAAAGTCTTTATACGAGCGAAATTTTTTTGTACATACGTATAGATATGCAATTGAATGTACACATTTTTACATACTACTAGATTGTTATCCGTGACCCGCACGCTTCGCAAAAGGTGTAACTTTGTCCTAAATTCAGCTGGTTATATTAGTTCGGCCCGAAACGCCAAAATTTTCATGAGTCTTAGGTTGAAATTACACATAAAATTCGATTCAGTTAGTCAAAATAACTTGTGTTACACAATTATAAATAATAAGCGGTTGCAATGTACTGACTGAATCTCATAATGGACACCAATTTACTTATGAATTTAATGCAACTCAAAGATAAACGAGTCAATTTTATCTTCAAACGGCAGAAAACAGTGCACAGTTGATTAATAGTTCTTTTTTCTGCATAAAATCTTTATAAAACAGTGGAAATAGATGTAAAAGATGCTTCAATCTGTACAAAGATGCTTACAGATAGATTTTGAAGTGTTTAATGCCCGCGCCTGGAGCTAAATAGAATGTAATTATGATACTCGGCGCGAAGCGCCGAAAATTTTTAGAAATTTTGCCAAAAAATACTACAAAAAACGTTAAAATTACTATTACTTTGCCCCAAAAAGTCTTTGTACATTGTACAAAGATGGCTCCGAAAATCTTTGTACGAGCCTCAAAATCTTTGTCTCGTACAAAAAAAAAAAAACAGTGGAACGGTCGATTTTTGGAAGGAACGCAGTTCCATC
>JAVLUZ010000157.1:18898221-18996179 GCA_036768485.1 Mermis nigrescens
TTATCAGAGACGAAAATGTTCTGAAATGATTAAAATTGCTCCTTTATCAGTGAATGGTGTATCAAAAATTATGTGAACCAGATTCTGAAGAGGTTGTGAACTTGATTAGTTTAGTACGAGTGATGGTGAATCATACTTTTGAGTTAAACCCGTGAAAATGATGTTTCAAGTCCCCTTTACATTCGACCGAATTGCAGAGAAAATGCTCAGGCTGAACAGCCTGGGACCCGAGCTAGCTCGCCCCAGCTAGCTCTGGCACTCCAAGGGGTATGGCCCGACCCCCCTCCCCAGGGCTAGCTCGCCCAAGCTTGCCCTGGTACTACAAGGGGTACAGTGCACTTGTGCCTTCAAGTACAAGTGCACTGAGCTCGGCGCTTTGCGCCTATGCTTCAACATGTAGTATGTTTCAGCACGGAGACTCCAGAAGGTCCAGCTGTACTACTCATGTATGTGGGGTCCTGACCATAAATGCTCTTAGGGGGAATTTGGGGGTCCTGCCTGACTATACGTGGGCAGCAACCAAAATTCTGGGGGGTAAGTGCAAGATTTTTCAAAGGTCAAAAAATGGCCTCAAAAATGGTGGTATGGCGATAGAAACACCATTTTTCAGCCGTTTCTCATCGAGCGCTATCCATTGGCATCAAAAAGTTGCGAAAAAAACGAAAAAATTTTAAAAATTGAATTCTGGGGGGGGGTATTTTGATTTCTGGGTGGGATGCATACCCCCAAACCACCCTACGTCCAGGTGTAGTCCTGACCATACATGGGCGTGGCGGAGGAATTTTTACCCCCCCAAAGTTGAAACCCCTCCCAGATTACTGTATACCCCCAGAATTCTAGTAGTATTTTCGGCGATTTTTCCCATCCTGACCCCCCAGAATTCCCTTGCTTGATCACTTATGGTCCCAATCCCCCTCTACCCGCAGAATGAAAGAATGGAAAAGTTGTGGGAAAAATGAGGCGATATGGAGGCCCAAAACGGATGAAAATTAAAATTTTTCTTCAAATCGCTTCAAATTATATACAAACTGTGTAGTAACGTAGTTCCAACGCTACTTTAGCACTATATACTAGTTTTTAAGGTCATTTTGGCCGAAAAGGCTCAACTTTTGACCTCTTCCAAACCGGCTGACCCTGCTCCCTCCGGATCGGTCATGCTATGCATCTGTAATCCTCACCCCCAGAATGGAAAAATGAAGAATTTTGTGGTGAAAATGAGGCAAAATGAAGGCCAAAAACGGATGAAAATTGAAAATTGTCTTCAACAGTGCTTCAAATTGACCAGAGACTGTCATAATGTAGTTTCAACGCTATTTTAGCGCTTAAACCAGTTTTTCGGGGTCATTTTGGTCCAAAAAACTTGATTTTTGACCACCCCTAATATCGGCTGACCCGCCAAATCAACCATGCTGCGTAGCCATGGTTTGGACCCTAACATCTGAAGTTTGAAATTCAGACAAATCACCTCGTCAGGCTGCGAACATTCGACAATCCCAGTACAATAGCTGCCACTTTTGATTGTGCCGACATTTTGTTGATTCGATTTTGCATTGCATGCATCCTTGTAAAGCACGGAAGGATTTCCAAATTCGGTTTGATTTTTCAAAATGGCTCGCCATACCTCACGAGCTTTCATTTTCTTACGGTATTTGCCCGCCGCTTCGTAGCTAAGAAGAAGTGACGCTAATACGACGCGGAAAAATAATTAAGAAGCCGACTAAATAGCTGATGCCCTAATTTTTAAACCAAGTCCAGTAGATTTTCTTAAATTGACATTCAAAATTTGCGAAATTTGAAAATTTTGGTTTTTCAATTTTTGCAGATTAGGATGTACATAAGCCCACGCCAACACTGTTCATCGGAGGTTCAAAATTGCAATGAGCTAAATTAGGCAAAGTGACTCCAAAAATCAGAACCGAAAAATACACATTCTTTCGAATTGGCCTCAAATTCGTTTTAAGATATCAATGATTATTTGCAGCATGCAAAGTGTAGCATATTTCTCTTCTCTAGAAAATGAATTCTTATTACTCAGTCCCATTCAGGCACCTATCTATAGGGGGAATGGGGAAAGGTTCGGACCCCACCCCAAAATTCAGAAAATCGGAAAAATAGGACTTTTTAAACCTTATTTTGTGCTACTTTTTTGCTTTTTTGGCCTCAGTCCCCCCAAAACTTGGTGTTGGTCCACCCAAAAAACATAGGACGGCCAGCTACGTGCCTCGTCCCATTCCGATGCACTTGTACAAATTCACGCGAACGACTCGAAATATTTCGGAAGCATGTAGTCGGCCATTCATACGTGGACAAAGGCCGATCTTCCCATTGGTACCGGCTGCCCAATGTTTAAGTTGGTTGTCCTTTTGAAAATTGGTTGTTTGGCTGATGATAGGTATAATGGTTGATTGGTTAACTATTGGTTGGTAGGCTGGTTATTGATTATTGGTAGGTCAGTCATCGGTTGACTAATAAATTAATTGATTTTCAAATGATTTCCATTTATTCCCCTGACTGATTTTAAAAGTCATTTTTGTGCATTTCCATCAACCTCTTCGATTTAGTTAGCATTTCAAAATTTTCCATTGACACCGGCCGGTCTTCCTATCAATACCGACTTGGCACGTAGCTGGTCGTACTATTTCTGGAGGGGCCAACAACAATTTTGGGGGACTAAGCCCAGAAAGGCCAAAAGTAGCACATAATAACGTTTGAAAAGTCCTATTCTTCTGAATTTAGGGGCCCGAACCCCGCATCTCCTACAGAGATGCGTGCTTGCTCCCATTGATACCGAGGTGAATAAAGTTGTACGGTTTGTCTAAAGTCTGTTTCACACAACTTCGGTCATAAATTTTAAAACCATCTCTGACAATAAGCTGGCAGATTGCGATTCCAGCATTAGTCTAATATATAATTGTGGTATGGTAACCTTCGGCTCACTGCTGATGAAAATTTTCAGAATTTATGCACCAAGTTATGTGAGACAGACTATAGGTATGCGACCATTCTTCCGTAGTACACAGAGAACGGCTTTATATTTTCGGTTGAAAATAACAAAGATGTCTAAAAACGGTTTAGGGAGCAAATTTATGCACAGAAGTCGGGTGGCGACAAGATCCTCCCTTTAATGTCTCTTTTTTAGGGGGCTGATTCCGGATCTGCGAACCCTAGTTCCGTCATGCACATGACTATATGTTAACGTACATACATGTACTACATACCTTGAATACAACTGATCGAATTCGGCTCCCCAAACCTCGGACAATCTCGGACTTTCGTGAGGGCACATCAAGCACCAGTCTCCGTCGTTTTGAACGCGTTTCATAAAAAGATCGGGCATCCAAACGGCGTAGGAAAAGTTGCGTGCTGCATAGTCAAGCTTGCTTGTGTAGCACTTAGACTCATCACTAATGATCTTCTTTCTGCATTCCAAGAATTCGAAAAATTCAGCGTGCCAAGGTTCCAAATAAATTGTATAGGCGCCAGGCCTCTGTTCAGGAAAAAACAGCAGCTTTTGTAAGCCGTCCTCTTAGCATTACAGCCAGGCACGTAGCTGGCCGTCCTATTTTGGGGGGCATCACCAATTTTGGGGGTCCGGGGTCCAAAAATGCCACAAATAGCACAAAATAACATTTGAAAAGTCCTATTTTTCCGGTTTTTTCTGAATTTTGGGGGGGTCCGGACCTCCCATTCCCTAAGAGCTACGTGCCTGATTACAGCAGGAAGCGATAAGGCAAGTATAATAACTCGGCGAAATCGCGTCAGAACGTGGCTAATAGCACAGTTTAAAGTAAGAGTACGTTAGTCTGTTTCGAATTTTCCTTTTCTCCCTTTGATTTAAACCGCATTAGTTTAAAAGTGTCATGCACTAAGGCTACTTAAAATTGGCAAAAATGTTTAACCTTCAAATACACGGATAGGTATCAATCTAAATAGCGTAGTAATAAGTATTAACCTGCCAACACGTATACACTTAATTAACTTTTTACTTCGTTAGGTGCACAATATTCGAGATTTGCATTCCTATTCAATGATCGTAACACCAGCGCTAGACCAGTAGCAATTCTCTGAGAAGATGAACGAACGACAGGATTAAGTTTGATTGATATAACATCGTTTCGATAATACATACAGAGCATAGTTTCCCAAGGTCGAAAGTTCAGGCGGGGTGAAATCCCAAAATTTGGGACCACTAAATTTAGAGTTCTAGCCTTTTTTGCAGGTCAAATATGAAAAATGGCTCAAACATCATATATAGCACATTTTAATGTGAAAACTGCATTTTTATCTACTTTTTCTCCCATTCTGACTAGTTTCGTCACTCTTGTAAGTAAAAAATATAAGATTTCATCGAAAATTTTGACTTTTCAGATCATTTTAACTTCATTCTAGGTATTTTTTGGGTAAACAAAAGTAGTCGGCGCGAATCGCCGAAAAAATTTTAACATCTTCGCCGCTTTTGTACCTAGAAAACATGCAGAACATGTTTGATAGCTCAAAATCGTCTGACAGTGATTCAAGTCTCGGACCCTGAGGTGGGGGCAATACCTCCCTCGCTCCCCTACGGGAATGTGAAACAGAGGTTCAAAATTGAACAAGCGTCCCAAAATGCAAGTACATATTACAATTGTTGGAAAGTGACTGTTAGCCAATAACGCTATAAGTTACTCTTTTGGAATGGGCATCATTATGGAGAGGGCAAACCTCTATAAGCTGACCGATAAATTAAGTAATTAAACTCATCTGGATCAAAAATATATTTTTTCATTTAAAAATTTATTTACGAGTCTGCTGAAATAAGCAAAAGGATGACCTTTCAACTTTTAACCATGTATGAAATTTATGCAGATTAGCAGTAGCTTGTATCTTTACTGACACCGACCCTTAGCCAGGATTTTTCTTGCAAAGGGACACCTCAAATAGTGTTAAATTAATAAACATTTTGCCTTCACCGGTCAAATGGCCGAAACGATTAAAATAGCCTAAAAACGTACGTTAGCATGCTTTGTAGCGGCGTGGCTCTGTTTTTTCAGAGCAAATTCAATGCTTTTTACTGCATTGTTAATTTTACGATAAAATACTAGTATATAGAAATGCAACAAATCTGCGCCGAAAAAACTTTGACTGAGATTTTTTACACAATTCTAGCAGATTATATATACAAGTGTAATGATTAATCGCCATTGTCCAAAAAATGATGATTGGGAAAAGCAATTGTATCCTTTAAGTGATTCTTATACAAAATAAAAATGAAAGTTTATTTTGTGAAGAGCAAATGCCCGCTGGCTACGTGTCTGTACATATACAGAAAGTGGTCATTCTGGCATTAGCTTAGTTAAGAAACAAAATGAGAAACTAGATTTCAGTGCTATTTTATTTTTTCGTCAATGCACTATAGACTGTTTCAATCCAAATGGCCCAATGGTTACTGTATTAGTTTTTTAACGCACAAGCGGCTTCTTCAACTAAAGTCCAGTTGCGACTGGTTGCTTTAAGCTCTTCTTGTTGATGCTCAATATGCTTTGCTCAACACGTGGTGCATCTAACAAAGTGCCGCAACAATTTAAGCTCTAAAATATTCTGCTACAGTAATAAGCCGTAAAGCGAAAATGGGCCGTTTGGAAATGAAACAGACAATATTTATGAATTTTAATGCTGATGTTGATTAAGCAAGTGCGACTTGTTTTACAAAAAATTGAGTCAAATTGAAACTAAATTATAAAGATAAGAATCTTTGAAGCAGAAAAACTATTTATAGACGTTAAAACTACGGGAAAGCTACAAAACTTACTCCAGAAACTTCAGTGCCAGCAGTCGGAACGCAATGAACATTTAAGCCAATGCCACCAGTATTTTCCGAAATCTTAAGGCATTCTTTATGAATCTTATCAATACCTAGGGCAAAGGAGTCGTCGTATATCAGAACAATATAAAGGTTGATAAGAAAGATTGCCGTCTTATGCTTTACACATGCCAGATCAATTAGACGGGCGGTTGAAATTTTTTTAACCTAATTGGTAGTGTACTAGTATACTACATATGTTAATATTTTAAATTAAACATGGTAATTCTTGCATTTCTGTAATACAGCACAGGCGTGGGGGTTTGGAGGGTATGCTTCCCCCAGAAACCAAAATAGCCCCCAGAAACCAAAATTCCCCCAAGATTTCAATTTTTGAAAATTTATTCTGTTTATTCTCACAAGTTTTGATGCCAACGGATAGTGATCGATGAAAAACGTTGAAAAATGGTGTTTTTTACATATCACAATTTTTGAGGCAATTTTTTGGCCTCTGGAAAAATCTGGCACCACCACCCCCCAGAACTTTGTTGCCGCGAGCACAGCTCATTCAGAATGCATTCTTATGCGAAAATTCACCTTTACTATTTTACTCAAGCGATAGTTGATTTTACCGTTTAAAACAAAATTTCGAAGCATGGCGCAGACTAGCAAAATAATAAACTATCAATTTTATACAAAATCATACCTTTTTAGTGCGTGATTCGCTTTATTTAAATGACCCTATGGAAACTTTGGAAATTCCTGTAAATGCTGTTCTATGTAGCTACTGGTCGTTTACACTGTTTTATGCGGAAGTCGTTGTTTTCTAGCATTTTGTAGATTGAATGTACAAAACAAGCAAATCTTTGCAACATCAAAACTTGTTAACGACAAAAGCAAATTAAATGCAATTTGCATTAATAAAACGAAATCATTCCCGCATGACTACTTATAAATTATGATTATATTTATAAAGTCGTTTAAGATAACGCATGGATTAATAAAAGTCATTTTTTTAGCCTTGAAACTTTGTGCCAGAGACATTATTTGCCGATGTTCTAAAGATAGCTACGCACTTAATCTGCGAAATGCTACAAAATAGGACTTCTGCTTGATTTTTTGTAAATTAACAACAGCTTAACTAATATAAATAGAACATCACTGCTTTCTAGCAGCGATAATAGGCTCTCAGCAAAAATAAACCGCGTCCAAATTAGTTACGTAACAGAGAGGTTATAAGGACTGATAAGCGGTTCGTTTTATTTCTGAGCCGCCCTGTTAATATTTTCGAAATTTTGACGATTGCCCCCCCCCCGGTTTAATATATGAATAATATTTTGGATGATTCAAGCACCGAGAGCCAATGATAGTTACAACTTTAATGAGAAATCGCAGCAATATGTGCAATAAAACGACGAAACGTTGAAAATGTTGACATTTGTGCCCTGATAACTCAACCATGCTCGCCCTTTTACCTGAAAAAACCAGTTTTTAGAGAAATCCCCCGGTTACTATCCGCTTTTCCCGGTCGCTAAAGCTAGGATTCTGTCGTACAACTTCATGGTTCTATATTCTCCTGCTTTACGCTGAAACTCAAGGAACCAAAAATTTAAATGCGTTATTAAAACAATGAGCCACTTGATATGAAGAAAACCAGGCAAACATTTACTACTGAAACGTTTCACGGAAAGCAGTTGAATAAATTGATACTGCTCCACGCAGCTATATGTTTAGCGTCTTTTGAGCATAGTTAGGCGCCACCAAAGTTCTAGGAGAGGGGTGCAAGATGTTTTCAAAGGTCAAAAAATGGCCTTAAAAATGTGGGTATGGCGAAAAACACAATTTTTCAACGTTTTTCATCAAGAAATATCCATTGGCATCAAAAAATTGGCCGAAAACAAAAAAATTCAAAAATTGAATTATAGGGGGTATTTTAGTTTCTGGAAAGGGGGTGTTTTGGTTTATGTGGGGTCGGATACCCCCAGACCCCCACGCCCAGGTATACTTACAAGTATATGTACGCGTATCATGTATGGTCCTCGCTTATTCAGCTATAGGCACTCGTGCATGTTTTCTCGGGGCACCCTATATTTTTTGGATAACAATTGATAATCATAGCTCTAAAAACTCATTGTTTTAACCCCCCCCCCGATTTAAAATTAAATTAGAATTAAAAAAATAAATTAATTATATTAAGCCAAAAATGCAAATTTTTAACATCTGAAATCTATTGTGATTCATACAGTAGAATTATGACTTACCACCAATACTGTCGTCCTGCATGCTGATTAAAAAACAGCTGCTCAGCTGGGGTAGGCTTAAACTCGCATTGCGTAACATGGTCGATGCATGAATGAACCATTTTTCGGACATTAGATTATAAGTCTGAAATAGACACGCGCACTAATCGATTTAAAATTTGAGCCTGTATCGAAATAAAACATTCATTTAAGTACGCTAAACCAGCAGTATAATTAGAAGCCTGATAGTTAAGGGCATGTGTGTCCTTGGGGTTTGGCACCACCTCCACCTGAATAAATGGCTGAGCTGACCCTCTTCCCCAGAATAATAGAATTGTTAATTTTCCACAAAAATCGTAGTAATGTGGTTTTTCAGGGTTTTCAGCTACATTTTATGCGTACATGGACATTGGACAGCATGGGAATTCTAAGGGGAGGGGAGTCTGAGTGAATCTGGAAATCATTTCTTAATTCTGATATAAAAATATACTCAGTCGATTGAAGGTTCGGTCACTTGATACATTATGTTTTAATATTCTTGCCTGTTACTAAAAGGCAAATTAAATATTCTTTTTATTTTTGTGCTGCAAAAGTAAACCTAAAAATTCGGTATTCTTCCTGAATTATACTGTTTTATTTACTGTACCTCTAAAACGGAAGCGAAGTCATCACCGTGCAAGCCCACAGCTACTCGCATCAGCATATACTGTGGTCGTTCGATAACTAAAAAAATTGTGCATGTAAAAATGGAAATAACGAAAATATCAAAATATCTCACATGCGCTCAACGCACTGCATGTTCTAATAAAAAAATTGATGAAAATCAAACGCGGAATAAGAAATGATTCAAGTATAAAAACCTAGCAAAGAAAAAATGCTTCGATGGAACAAAAAAATAAGAACAAAAATAAACAAAAATAAAAAATACCTGGGATTGTGGATTATTCAGTATGTAAAAAGAGTAGACTAGGAAAAAGCTACCTATTTGTATGCCTAAAGTCGCAAAATCTGCTAAAAATCAGACTTTTTCTAAGCAACGCTAAAGAATCGAAGTAATATTATGCGATCTGCAGATTGCAATAAACTATTTTATCAGAAAACGATGAAAAAAGCTGCAAGATAGCTATGCAGTAGCTATGGCAAATTAAATGGAGTAAAGTGGAAGAGACTTTACAAGCCAATTGAATGAAATAGAAAACATCGATTCATTCAAGACAATCAAAGAAATTGTTGATTTAAAGCAAAAGGAGACACGTAAGCTTACGTAAAACAGACTACAGGTATAGTCTATTTTTTAAGCTAGTGCATAAATTCGTTCGGTAAACCAATTTGCTTATTACTGTAACAACTGATTCCTTCATCGCTCCACCAGCTATACCCGAGCAAGGAAAAATCGAGTGCTACAGTAATATGGAATTTAGTTTTCCGATAGGATCCATGCACTAGGTTGAAAAACAGACTTTAGGTACACTTGCATGCCCGCAACGATTGTGTGCACTAATCCATTGACGCCAGGTTTGCATGATAACAAAATAAAACAACTTTAAATACAATTGCACTTAGTGTTCTATCAATCACGATACGAAGCAAGTCAGCATTGCAACTTGCAAGCAATTTACAGAAAGTAAACATTTTAAGATTATGTTTACACACCCTCATCCACATCCTAAATATATTCGTCTTTTTTGTTCCATCAGAGCATTTTTTGCTGGTGCCCTACTTTTAATTAGCATGATTTGAGTAAATCAGTCACTAAACATATACGTCGATACGCCACAATAATTACAGCAGTCCAAGAACGTGGAAAACAATATTTTCTGAACATTAGCAGTATCTTTTTAAACAAGACACCTTTCCTTATCTAAGCAGACCAAAGGTTTTAAGCATAAACTTTACGCAAATATTGGGTGTAAAGAATACATGCGCTCAGATACGTAATATTGACGTTACATGGTACATTAAAAAATTAAGCTTCTGCAACGCTCTAAAACTAAATTTAGCTTCCACTGTAAACTTTACATAACTACTGGGTGTAAAGAAAACGTACAATTAGATTCGTAATCCTGCCTTACGGAACATATTTTAGAAAAATTAAGGTTTTTCAATGCCCTGAAAGTAATATATATTAGAAATGTAAACTACACATTAACAATAAACGAATAGTGCAAACCTTACACAACTAATGAGTGGAGAGAAAACAAAAAGTAAGATTCGTAATTCTGACGTTACGTAGAACATTTTTAAAAGGATTTAAGCTTTCGCAAGGCTCTAGAACTAATGTTAATTTGCGGCGTAAATTTACTTAACCACAGAGTGGAAAGATTTTAGTCGGTTCCGTCAAGCTGTTATTACTCTGATATAACGATCAATATTTATGAAAAAATTATGCCTCCACAATGGCCTGAAGACAAATAAATATTAGATTTAAACCGATTCACACCACTGATGAAAATAAGCAAACGTGCCCAACTAGTGTATCACGTTTGATTCTTGGTACATTTTTAGATTTGAGATCATGACCATCCTCATAACCGTAGAAGTTGGCAGAAAAAAACAAAAGAAATACGTTTAACACAACCAATTTTTGACTTTGCGCCTCCAGAAACAGCTAAATATCGAAGTAAATGAACGTGATTTGCTGTGACGTGTACCCCTTTGAAAGTACTTTAATTTTAATACTTTAATACTGGCATCTCATTTGCTACAGGAAAGCCAATTCAGGGTGATAGTTTATCTGTTATTCACAAACATATCTCAAATAGCACTCATCCAATTACATCAGATTGCTTCAAGGTTATCAGTCGAGCATCCAACTCTTTTGATCTTTTAATCAAGGAGTCATTATACATAGCACGTGATCTTCCTATTCTCAACAATAATGTTTCATCATATCCTTTAAATTTGTTTTAATTTACCACATTTATCTTTTTCTTAAAGCTTTAAATCTTTTATTATTATATTTATAATTTAATGGTAGGCTTAAACTTTAAGTTCCTCTTAGTTTACAACTCTCGCTTAGCAAGCTCATTTTTCAAAACTATTCCTTCATGATCAGTCGGTTCTACAATTTGCTCTGAAGATGGCCAAAGTCTTGGTCGAAACGTCAGCTACATTCGTTAGAGTCGATAAACAATGGAAGGACAATGGGAGCGAACCACACCCTACTCCAGCAGCATTGGTTGGTCAGATTGCTTCCCCCTCTGCTACTGAAGTCAATTTTCCGAATATTTTTAGTCAATTAAGGCATAATGGGAGAAAATCGCTTGTCAATCAAACAACTTCAGCTAGTCAGATTACTTCCTCTACTGCTACGACATCTAGGATGGGTGGAGGTAAGGGCGGGTTGGAGGGCCTGGTGAGTTTTAGACTTAAGAAGTTTTTCTTTATTATTGCTTTTCTTTTCAAGATTCGTTTAAAGCTAAATATATTCACAAATTTGAAGAATAAGTATGATCATGGAGTTGTGTTACTTTTGAGAAAAGTTGAGAAGCTTCAACTTCGCTATGACAAGCTTCAGTTGGATGTTGCATTTCTTAGAGAATGCATTGATAATGATTTGCTTCCTAAATTTCTGGCTTTCAAGGTTTCTAATCGGATGCTTAAGCGTTCTAAATGTTACATAACATGCCAGAGGCTTGATGCTTAAGCGTTCTAAATGTTACATAACATGCCAGAGGCTTCTGCTAAATGAGGAATTCAAAGTTAAAATCAAAGAGGTTGAAAGAGTCCTAAGAGATTTGAAGGCGCAGATTTCTTTGTTTAATTCACGAGTATCCTGGCTGGATTCTCAGGTAGCATTAACATACATTAGACGCAATGTGTCTAAATCTCTCAACCATGTTAGACAGTTGCATAGCAAGAAGGTAAAAAACTTGCTTATGCATAAAAGTGTCAATAGTATCGATCCTGAAAAGGTTGTAGTTAATTTAAGTAACCGAGTTTTGACAGCTCATGAGAAGCTTGTGTTGTCTTATGGTATGAAGTACTCTATTACACCTAGGAAGATCGAGTATGGTGATTATCTGCTACCTTTTGAGAAACTGATGGGTTTCCTCAAGAAACAAACTGCCTTTAACTGTGACAATGTAAAAATGCAAATGATCAAGAATCAATTGCGAGACATTGCTCTTAGCTCATATTTCACTTATGATAAGAAGCATTGCGATAATCTATCAAAGCGTGACTATGAAATCCTCAGCAATCTGTCAAAAGATAAGAATATCATTGTTCTAAAGGCAGATAAGGGTAATCAAGTAGTAATTCTGAACAAAGATGACTACATTAGGAAGTTGAATGATGTCTTGAATGATATCTCAAAGTTCAAAGTCATTGACTGTAATCCTTGTCAGTTTATACGCTCAGTTGAGAAACGCATATCAGCCCATATACTGAAGGTTCATAAACAGAATGGACTATCTGCTGATGTCTATAAAAGTATAAATCCTGTAGGATGCAGTTATGGCAGGCTATATGGCTTGCCTAAGACTCATAAGAGAGATGTTCCTTTAAGACCAATCTTGTCAGCCATCAACACTCCAACTTATAAGTTGGCTAAGTATTTTGTGCCGATCCTACAAGATATAAGTACTAATGAATACACTTTATGTGACACTGGTAGTTTCCTGACAAGACTCAAGGCTTTTACATTCAAAAGCCATCATTTTATGGCTAGTCTTGATGTCAAAGCTTGTTCACTAATATTCCACTCAATGAGACCATTGACATATGTATTAGGAAACTATTTGATGATCAGAATGTCGTGTTAATAAATAACATGAATTGTCATCAATTCAAACTGCTTCTAGAACTTAAAGAGTGTTACTTTACGTGTAATGGTAAAATCTATCAACAGATAGATGGTGTTGCTATGGGTAATCCGCTTGGCCCAGTTCTTGCCAACATTTTCTTGAGCCATCATGAAACAAAGTGGCTCAGAGACTGCAGTATAAAGATTAGACCCAAGTTTTATGTACGTTATGTTGATGACACATTTGTAGTGTTTTCTGACAGAAATCAGCCTAGAAAGTTCTGTGATTACATGAATCAGCAACATCCTAATATGAATTTCACATTTGAAACTGAATGTGACAAGAAATTAAATTTCCTTGATATGCTTGTTGAAAGGAAGTCCGATGATATTGTTACATCAACATATCAGAAACCCACATTTTCTGGCCTTTATGCCAAATTGTCTAGCTTCATTCCTTTTGCCTATAAAGTTGGTTTAATAAAGACACTTGTGAGTCGTATTCACATGATTAGTATACTTGTTCTAGCTGTATGGCTAGTTACATCGGTGAAACTCGCCGACATTTTGGGAGTAGAATGGCAGAGCATACTGGCATCTCATTTGCTACAGGAAAGCCAATTCAGGGTGATAGTTTATCTGCTATTCACAAACATATCTCAAATAGCAATCATCCAATTACATCAGATTGCTTCAAGGTTATCAGTCGAGCATCCAACTCTTTTGATCTTTTAATCAAGGAGTCATTATACATAGCACGTGATCTTCCTATTCTCAACAATAATGTTTCATCATATCCTTTAAATTTGTTTTAATTTACCACATTTATCTTTTTCATAAAGCTTTAAATCTTTTATTATTATATTTATAATTTAATGGTAGGTTTAAACTTTAAGTTCCTCTTAGTTTACAACTCTCGCTTAGCAAGCTCATTTTTCAATACTTTAATTTTATTCTATTCGACCTATCCTGACTCCAAAACGGAGTAAGTAGCGCACAAAAAAACGGACAAAACCGAATTTTACACCATCCTCCACAAAAAAAATTTAAAAATCTTTACCTAACTCCATATTGAGTGTTAAGAATTCGGTTCGGGCGAGCTTGCAGCCTTTAAATTGTAGTGCGTATGTATGCGGAGAACTTCTGTTCGGCAAAATATTCGAGATACTTATTTAGTGATAAAAATAGGGAAAAAACTTCTCCCATTTTACACCCCTGATTTCGAACTTTACACCTCCATAAATAACTCAATATTACGCTTTCTAAATGTAGTTTGCTGCGACGTGTAGCCCTTTAAAGGTGCTTTATTTCTATTTCATTAAATTCATCCCGACTCATGAGCGGAAAAGTTGGAATAGAAATCTTGGACAAAATCGCTTAACTCCATATTGAGTGTATAAACGTTCACTGGAAAGCAAAAAGTAGTCCTTGAGTCGTAGTACATTTCTACTGGACCAAATATTTCCAAGATTCAAAATCGGAGTTCTTGGCAGACATTAACAAGTCGAAAACTCGACCAAAATGTCTTTTTTACTCCCCCCCCGATTCTCACATCCTTTACACTCCCATTAGAGAACTAATGCAATAATGAAAAAAAGAAAGTGCGATCTGGATCACTCCTCCCTCTACAATTCACTGTTTGAGGCAATAATACTGAATTGTTCACAAGCCGCGGAAAAAACCACCAAAATTCGCTATATTTTATAACGTTACGCCAAAACTTTACACGCTCATTACAAACTTGGTATTGAGTGTAAACAAAAAAGTGTGCGATATATTTTCTATTTATCTATCTATTTAAAAAACTGCATTTTCTGTTCCAGTTTTGCTGTAGGGTGGGGGGATACTCATATGTTAAGGTTACCCAAGTATAAAATATAGGTTCGCGTTAACGCGCAACCATTGAGAATGCTAAAGTCAATCAAATTTCCGGTTCCAAAATTTGGTTCCTCGACTGGTGCTTAACTAGGATTTATGTTTCTAATGCTTGCGATTCTTTTAAAAATCAAGATTTTAAGACTTTTTTTATAGTTTCGAGTGTTATTTGTTTTATGTTCTTTTCTTTTCCAATGAGTTTTTCTTATTTTCCTTCCAAAACTTTCTTTTTTAAGTACGGAGCGTACAAAAGTAATCACTTTATGCGATGAAACAAAAAAACTTTAAACTATGCTAGCTGCAAAAAGCGGCATCATTTGTCTCGTATTTACCACATTGACTGATTGCAATCAAAAGACAATATATAAAATTTATAATCCCGGAAAATCTGGTATCTGTATATTATCTAACCCAAACTAGGACTTTCCAGAAGATAAACGTAGAAAAACAAGAGACTAGAGTGTAAAACTTTGAGTATGTATCGGGTCCCAAATAACCTTAGCCACCTCCGACGCTTGAAGCAAAAGCAAATCAGATAAATGTAATACACTGTTTGCCAAATCAATATCATTTCTCAGGCTTCCTGGAAATTTCGGTAAATTCTGACGCAATCTTAGTCATGAACGTTCATATCCTGATTATTGAAGCATCAGGACTTCCACGTATCTTAAATAAAACTCCCAAATACTTGCATGCAAGCCAATGTGATTAAGCGTTTGTTGAAAGAAAGTGGAAATGATATTTTGGAAAAGAGCGTCTAAGCTGGGCTGGATCTGAACATTCTCGTCTGATACTGCATCAAAATTTAGAAAAAATTGAGAAGCAAGGAAATTGACGCTGATCTATTTGAACGTTTCTTGTTTTAAGGCTCTGATCGCTTTAGGGATTTTTTTAATAAATGGTGGCCATGCTGAGTATTAGAGTCTTATTTGTAGGTCAATTCCGTTTCGTGCGCCAATTAAAACAGTACCTATATCACACCAGATTTCCTTTGGTTCACGCGCTAGGGGGTGGCAAAGGTTTTTTGGGACTCGTTATAATAGCTAAAAATATACAAAAATCAACAATTACTGCTTTTTTAAAATTAGACAGACGAACTTTGTATTATTCAAATTCTTATCAATAATTGGGACCATCTTATGAGCCTAATTGTTTTTTGTGACTAGCAATGAAAAATCGCGGCAATCATACGTGGGCAGCACCGAAATTCTGGGGGTGCAGAATTGTTCAAAGGTCGAAAAATGGCCTTAAAAAGGTGGTTTGGTAAAAAACACCATTTTTCAACAATTGCGAAAAAAAAACAGAAAAAATTTTAAAAAATTGAATTCTGAGGGGGGTGTTTTGGTATCTTGTGGGGGGGGCGGTATTCTGCTTTCTCGGGGGTGCATACTCCCCCTCCATGCCCAGGTGTGGCGGCAATGCACTACCTATTCTTGTGCCAAATCCGCCAAACGGATACATAGCGAGTCCGTCCCGGCTCTTTGGGCTGACCGTAAACAATGAAAGGCTCAGCAAGGTTCTGAAACCCAAATCAGTGAAGCTCTTATCGCGATCATGCTCAATAGCCAAATTCAGCCGCTAAAAGAAGAAACGAAGTATCAACTTGTAAAACAATTGCCAAAATCATAAATGTAATAGCGTAAATTATAAATCAACCATTTTTACACAGCAAGAACTCTTCCTCTCTGTCTTCTGTCTTGCATGCCTCAGACTTATCGGTTTATCATTCGATATGGAGGAAATTTTCTGGCTAGCGGAATAATAATTTGTGACTGCTGGGGATACAGAATTCATTCAATCATGTCAAACAACTTTCGTATATCCAATTTTTCCGCAAAATATATGAGGGATTAAAATGTAACTTGACAAAAAGTCAGAAAATTGAACTAAAATGAATAATCAAATTGACGATTTTGAATTTATAGGAACAAGAAGCATCAGATTAGAAAAGCTTTTACGGATACTGTAACCAGAAATTATTGATCAACGTTTCAAGCAGATTTATTAGTTAGAATCAGGCACGTAGCTCTGGGGAATGGGGGTCCGGACCCCCCAAAATTCAGAAAAATCGGAAGAATAGGACTTTTTAAACGTTATTTTGTGCTATTTTTACCGGTCATGCACAGAAAATTATTAGAGCTACTTCCTCGCTTGTTTACACTTTTTCGCTTCATTTTTCATTATAAGGCAGTAATCTAAAAGTGAATCCGTAATGCATCTTATTTTTGAGGAGCTAAATACTGTGCTAACTTTACCAGCTTAACGCAAACGCTAGCTTTATCTTTCTTTAAGTAAATTTTCTGCACCGCAAAGAGTGTTTTTGAAAAAGACAGTCGGAACGATGAGCATATGGATATAATTTTCTGTGAAACGCAATTGCTTTCGGCATGATACCATTGACACACGAGGGTTAAGGGAAGCAAGCAAGTAGCGACTGACCCCTCCAAAATGTTTTTGTGAAATTTCCTTGAAAGAACATCGAAATTTTGGGCACTTCGCAAAGAATCACGATTATTCTCGTTTTCTTTAAAAAATTGACTTAGGAAGCTTTAATCGGCGCAAATATTTCAGCCCTTCGCACCAAATAAGTGATTTGATGTACATATATGTCCATTGGAACTCTAAAGGCTTTATAAACATCGTTAGTCAATACGTGTAAATCATTTGGTGCCAGTTTGGCAATCTTCCGATTTGTTTGCCTTTCTTTACAATTTACGCAAAATCTAATTTTAATCAATAGGAATAATCAAATTATCTAGTGTTTGCGCATATTCGTTATCTGAACTGCTTTTTCTACTTTTTTATTAATAAAAGAGCCATAAATTCGACTGGTAAGCCGAATTTTCAGTTGACAAATCTTTGTGTACACTCTGACAGTGCCCGCTGCTGTAGTGCATAGCAGGGGTCGAAAAACGCATTCCAGCTCTGAACGCATTTCACATTTGTTTTTTTGTTAATTTTAATTTTTCACATCTTCATCTTTTCTTTTTATTAATATTACTTAATAATTTGAATTTAGCTGGTGATTTTCAGCAGTTTTCAGGCTTAATTCAAGATCCATAGTGGAACATTGTTTGACATGCGATTGTACGTGGGCAGAAATCAAATTCTGGTGGGTCAAATGGGCTGAAATAGCCTTAACAATAGCATCAAAAATTTTAGTATTGGAGTCTACCAATCTTTCGGGGTCTCTCAAATTTAAAGGGGTCGAGACCATACGTGCATGGGTGGGGGTTTAGAGGGGTTTGATCATTCACCAGAATAAAAAAATGCAAAATTTTCTCATGAAAATGTTCGAAACAAAGGCCAAAAAATGATGAAAATTTAAAATTTCCTTAAAAGTGCTTTAAATTGACCAGAAACTGTGTGATAACCAGAGGTAAGCGGCACTAAAATTAGGGGGAGGGTGTGCAAGATTTTTCAAACGTCAAAAAATGGCCTTAAAAATGGCGGAATGGCGAAAAACACCATTTTTCACCGTTTCTCATTGAGCACTATCCATTGGCTTCAAAAAATTACGAAAAAACAAAAAATTGTCAACAATTGGTTTCTGGTGGGGTGTTTAAGTTTCTTGGGGGAAGGCGAGTGCATACCCCCCAAACCCCCTACGCCCAGCCATATTGATAACGTAGTCTAAAAGCTACTAGTGCTTATACTAGTGTTTGAGGTCATTTTGGCCCAAAAAGATCAATTTTTGAATACCTCAGACAGGCTGACCCCTCAGTTCGACTGAGCATCTATGCTCGAGACCCCCCACGCCCATGTTCGAATACGATACGGAGGAATTTTTCGCGATACTGGTTAGAATTTGTATCATTCTTCGAAGGAGTGATATTTATTTTTAATATGATATTTATATTTACTATTTATATATTTATATGACATTTACTGACTATCTTGGCGCTCTAAAAAGTTTAATCGCCACTGCCGATGAATATACTATTTTGTTACAAAAGCCCGCTCGCTCGTCGTTAGAAAGCCAATTTATACACTGGTTTACACTTTAAACTTTACACCAATTTACACTTTAACCACTTTACATCGGCGTTTCCTATGATGACGTCGTACGCTGCTTGCGATAATAATCTGTAGCCGGGGCCAAAGTCGTCATAGCCAGAGCGGAAGGAAATCCATGCATCGGTCATTGTTTCCCTCGATTTGTACTTGCCCAACATGAGTTTAGAAAATGGCATTTCGGTATCGCCGATGGCGGTAGTAGGGCCGATCTAAAATTGTAGAAAATAATCGATAAGGATTCTCTATTAATACGACTCTTGTTAAAATAATTCGCTGAAATCAAAATACAAAAAGAAATCAGAGGAAAATAAGGCGATCAAAAATTGAAAAATTTTAGGCAATTCACGTATTTTCTACTGATTTGCAACAAGCTTCTGATGCATCAAGAGAAAACGAATAAAATGACGAGAAAGCGAACAACAGCTCAGAAAATTGCGAACTAACTACGATAGAAATTGTTGAAAATTCTATTTTTAATCACATAGAAAAACCCATCACTTTTTTCTAAGGATAATGACCAGAAATGCACAGCATGGGATTTCTGGTGGAGGCGTGAAATTTAAAAGTCTTTTTGAGGCTCAAAAGTGGTGAATCTGCGCCAAAAACATTATTTTCGGGCGTTGCCAACGATGCTCAATCTTTCTCAAGCATAAGCGTGACAGAATTTCAAAAATTTCACTTTTGAGCAAGCAGACAGCTAAAACACTTGAAACAGAGCCTTTTCTACGACCTTACCTTATTTAAACAGATCAAATGTTTTCAGCATAAATTGTACGCAACTACTGGGTGTGAAGAACACTTACACTCAGATTCGTACATAATTCTGAAGTTACATGGGACATTTAAAAAAAATATGCGTCTGTAATGCCATGAAACCGAAATTATTTTCAGTTTAAAGTTTACACAAATACTGAATGCAAGAAAACATACCCGATTCATAATCCTGACCTAACGGAACATGTTCTGAAAAATTCACGTTTCGAAGTTTTTTTCGAATATGTTCCATAACTTGTAGTGTAAACTCTACACATCAAATAGTGTAGAATATACACAACTGCCAGGTGTAGAGAAAACTAACAGTCAGATTCGTAATCCTGAAGTTACATAGGACATTTTGAAAAATTCATGAAAAAATAACTCTCCACAATGGTCTGAAGACAAATAAATATTAGATTTAAACCACTTTACACTGCTGTTGATTTTAAATAAACGCGCTGAATTGACGTATGATGTTTGACCTTTGGTACATTTTTAGACTTCTGATAACGTCCAGACTCATAATCTTAGAAGTTGGTAGAAAGAAAACAAGACAGAAACACGCTAAACAACCTCCCCCGATTTTTGACTTTACACCTCCCGAAAAAGCTAAATATTGATGTGAATCATTGCAATTAGCTGTGACGTGTACCCATTAGAAAGTACTTTATTTTTATTTCATTCGACTTATCTCGACTTCTAAACGGAGTAAGTGGCAAACTAAAAGAGTAACAAAACGTATTTTCCATTATCCATCACATTGTAAACTTTAAAAGTCTGAATCTAACTCCTGTTTGAGAGTAGAGAAATTCGGTTTGGGTCAGTTTGCAGCCTTAAAATTGTAGTACGTTTACGTGTGAAAAACTTCTGTTCCGCAAAACATTTGACATACTGACCAATGGAAAAATTTAAAAAAAACATGTTTTTCCGCACAATGTTACATCCCTGATTTCGAACTTTACACCTCCATAAGTAACTCAGTATTGAGCTTTTTCAAACGCAGCTTGCTGCGACGTGTAGCCCTTAAAATGTGCGTTATTATTTTTTTATCAACTTATCCTGACTGATTACCTGAGAAGTTGGCGAAGAAATCTTAAGATCAAAACCTGTTTTTTATACCAGCCACTAGAGTGTAAAGTTTAAACCACTAGATCTAGCTCCGTAATGAATTTAATAAAGTTTGCTGGTAAGCAAAAAGTAGCCCTTAAGCCGTAGTACACTTCTATTAAGAACAAATTGCTTGGAACTCATAGGCACATCTGGACAATGGGTTCAACCCGGTTCAACCTGGTATCACCTGAAGGCCGCTCGGTATCACCTGGGAAGATCGCGAGTATCACCTGAATTTTTTTGTTTAAAAACAAAGATAAACTCAGCAAAAATCAATGTACAAGTACAAAAACATGTAAATAGATCATTTAGACATTAGTTCAATCAGTCATCACACCAGTCAATCAGCCAACCAAGTAACAGTTCAGCCAACCAACCAACCAACCGACTAATTGGCCAACCAACCCACCAACTGACCAACCAAACAAACAACCAACCAAATAACCAACCAACCGGCTAATCAACCAACCAACCAGCAGGCCAACCAACCAACTAACTGCCCAACCAACCAACTAATTAACAGGCCAACCAACTGGCCGACTAACCAATCAATCAGCCAACCAAGGAACTAGCCAACCAACCAACCAACTAACTGGCCAACCAAGCAAGCAACCAACTAACTAACTGGCCATCCAACCAAGCCAGCAAAAAAGCGGCCAACCAACCATTTAACTAGCCAACCAACCAATTAGTCAACCAACCAGCAACCGACCAAACAACCAACCAGCCAACCAACGGACCAACTGACCGGCCAACCAACCATTTGAGTAGCCAACCAACCAATCAACCAACTAACAAGCCAACCAACCAACTTACTGGCCAACCAACCAACCGGCCAACAGAACAACTAACTAGTCAATCAACAAGCCAGCCGATCAACCAACTAGCCAACCAACCAATCAAACAGTCAACCAACCGGCCAGCCAACCAGCCAACCGAATAATCTACCAACCAACCAACTAACTGGCCAACCAGCTAACCAAACAACCAACTAAACAACCAACCAATCAAATGGTCAACCAAACAACAAAACAATAGGCCAATCAACCAACCAACTAGCCAATTAAACAACTAACTGGCAAACCAACCACTCAATTAAACTGCTCAAACAACTATCTGGCCAACCAACGAATTAGCTAATCAATGCATAACCAACTGATCAGCCAAATCACAAACCAACTACTCAGCCGATGAACGAACTAACCAAACAGTCTGCTGATTAACTGACAAACCAACCCATTTAATGACCAACCGACCAAATGACGAATCATCAGATCAACCAACCATCTAACTGACCAACCAACCAGCCATCCAGCCAACAAACCAATCAGTCAATCAATCAATCAGTCAACCATTAAACCGATCAATCAATTAACCAACCAAGCAACCAATCAATCATTTAATAAACCGACCAGCCAACTGACGAACCAATCACAATTTTTTCCCGACTTTTCACTTTTCAGCTAAAAAGCTACACATGTTTTCGACGTTTCAAAGCGTAAAAATACTAAACTTTATGGCGCTTGGCGCTATTTATTTAAAAAACCCACCTTTTGCCTATTTCAGTTTTCGATACATGAAATTTTTTGGCAAATAAAATTTTCTGCATTTTTATCATAAAAAAAAGGTGCAAAATCGAGCGCAAAAGTATATAAATGTCGAAATTTTTCGGCGCATCGCACCAGATTTTTCAGCATACTTTTATTCTATTTTGATTTCATATATAACTTTTAAAAATTTTCTACGCTCGGCATCAAACGCTACAAATACGGGAAACCGAGCAGTAATTAAAGCTTCTAAACGTCCTTCCGCCAGAAATTCACGAATTTTCTAGCACTTCGCGCTGGATTTCCACTGAAGTCAACGAAATTTGATGATTTTTTCCGCACAAAATTGTCAAAAACTTTGAAAATTTTCGAAGAAATGTTGTGCCAAAATCGATTTCAAACAAAAGTAGACGACGTAAAACACTGTAAAACGCTAGTCCGCACATGAAAGTCCTAAATTATTTGTCAATAAAAAAGTTCGCAAAATCTACTTGAAAATGGTAAAAATATCAAAATATTTCATTAACTATTCTGTATTTTTTATCTTTGGAAACCTATAAATTGAAAGACCGTTTTTGCATTTGAACAAAGGGACCTTGTATGATAACACTGGACAAAGGCATGTCAATTGGTGCAGGTGTCAGGGCATAAGATCCGCTGCTACTGAGGCTGGCATTTAAGACTGAAGTCAAACATTGATTCGACATAATTTCTACATTTATTGTATATAGAAATGTGTTAAATTGAGCTTCATAACAACGCCCACTTTGCGCCAGATAGAATTGCTGCATAGCTTATATTTGTTAACCTGCAAAAGTGAGCATAAAAGAATAAATATATCGAAAATTTCCACCGCTCCGCGCCGGATGTAATTTCTATTTCATACATTCAGAAAGCTGCGAAATTGAGCTCAGAAGGATAAAAACATCGAAATTTTTAGCGCTTCGCGCAAACTATAATTACTGTATTGCTGTTTAGAAAGTTGCAAAATTTAGGTGAAAGAATAGAACCTCGAAAATTTTTCAGCGCTTCGCGCTAGGCATAATTACTGGATTGTTTATATCCAGAAAATGGAAAATTTGAGTTTAAAAAGATCAAAATGTAGAAATGTTCAGGCGCTTCGCGCCAGATATAATTTAAGCACTCTCTCTATCAAGAAAGCCTCAAAATTTAGCTTGAGATCAGAACGTCAAAAATTTTTCGCCAGTTTTATAATACGCCCGTTTTTGCACTGTTTGTCTTCAAAGCCTGCAAAATTGAGTTTAAAAGAGTAAAAAATGCTAAAAAATTTCTCGGATCACAAATTTTAAATTTTTTTTTGAATATTTTCATTCGCCATTATATGGAGCTCGTCGACAGACGTTTAGTCGAATACGTTTTTGTACTAGGTTAAAATTTTACAACTGGCTCAAAATTTCAGAGGACAAAAATTTAAATGCCAGTATTTTGTCTTCCTCTTATCAACCCTACATGTCTCATCAAAATTAAGTCGAAGGTGATGGAAATGCCATAATTTTCCATTAATAATGCCGACGTTACTAATTTATTCATAAGTCTGTATCGATAAATTCCTAAAATTGAGCTGAAATGGGAAATTATCAACATTTCCGCTAGATTTGATATTCTTATTTCCCGTTTCGCATGAAAGAAGCAGTTACAAACCTAAGCGAAGTTTAAGGATGATTAAGGCTGCAAATTTGGTGGCGAGAACGGTAATAACTTTCGGTACTGCTTGTATACTCGTATCTTTGAACAGCCATCATATTGAGCTTAAGAGGATAGACGGTCAAGATTTTCTGGCGCTTCGTGCCAGATGTAATGTTTAATAATGTTTTAAAAAAATAAAAAGGCCAAAATTTTTGCGCATTATTTGGCAGATATAATGAATTATTTCGTTGTTTATTTGTAAAAAGGCTGCTTAATTGGACTTATGTAAATTATAGGGTAGAAATTTTCCATAAGGTCAATTTTCTGCATTGTCTTGTCCTTAAAAAATCTGTGAAATTGAGCTGAGATGATAAAAGGCCAAAAATATTTTTCAGAGGTGAACACTCTAAAAACTTTAGTTGCAAACAATTCGTGTACTGACTGATAATGCTAAATGGGAGTAAATTAAGACGGATAAAACAAACGCAAATGATACATGCAGACATGCAGAAAGTTTCGAAAAAAGTTATGAGGTAACATATTCCAAAACAACCCTTTTCGAAAGAGCAACCAACCACAATTTTTGGTCGCCGGTACCATCTGGAAGACCGACCTTTGTCCAGGTATGCTCATAGGTGCATTAGTTGACAAACAAAAAAACGATCAAAGACATGTTTTTTATCCCAGAATATACATTTTACTTTATGTCAGAGTTTATACTTTGACCCCTAGAAGTAGCTCTCTGTTGAGTTTAAAGAAATGCAAGTGCAACCCTTGAGACGTACTTTATTTTCACAGTACTTCGTACTTCCCAATTTATAACCGGAGCGGTTGACAAGCTAAAAGAAGGTAAAAACATGTTTTTTTCCTCAACTACCAGTGTAAACTTTAAACTATCGGAATTAACTCCGCATTGACTTTTAAACAATACGCTGTCAAATCCATCGTACAGCCCTTAATTTGTAGACATTTCCTCAGATAGATTTTAGGGAGATTCCTATGCAAAGAATTTGACAGACATAAACAATACGAAAACTCGACCAAAATGAGTTTCTTCAACCCTAGGGCGCGAATACCCGAAGGTGGAGTATCTCTTACTCCGGAGTAAATCGCGGAGTAAATCATGGAGTAAAATTTTTCGGTATAAGGGAAGGTGGAGTAGCGCTACTCCGAAGTAGATTTACTCCACGAACCTACTCTTGCTCGGGCGCAGGAGTAAGTCATGGAGTAGCAATCATTTAAATGCAAGCATAGGGTGGTTTTGCTGATTGGCTGTATATTTTTGAAGAAAATAGTGATAACATTCCTATAACTTTCGAAGAAATCAACGATAATGAAATTATTGAAGAAGCAAGAAAAGCACAAAGAAATGCGAAGAGGAATCGTCTGATTGAACGCTGTTATTCTCTGTGATAAGTATAAAATCATGTTGGTTCACTCTATAAGCGTTTGCAAAATGTTTTTTTAATGCTTAAAACGATGGCCAGCCGTTAAAAATACAATTTTTCAAAATAATTCTGACGATGCTTCTTTTATATGAAGGTTTGCGTTGAGCGAATTTGTTTAACCCTTTTCAAATCTTTCCATTTTATTTCCAATTTAGCGACGCTCCGATCGTTACAGTCTGAATTTTCCTGAACATTTGTTCAATCATCTTCCTCGATTTTTTCTTGGCTAAAGATGTGGATACATCCGTTTTCTTATTTTCGATGATATCCTTGTATTGCATTATACACTCGACTAAAATTTCGGTCTCCGCTGTTGAAAAGTTTGTGTCACGTTTTTCCTTATCATCCATGTTGATATTTTATTGAGTGAAGATGAGTAAATTTATCAAACGAGGTTTGATTCAATGAAAATAATCAACTATTTAAATAATCATTTTTCTAAACATGCTCGAAGCATGGCAATGTGAACGGATAAATCAAATGAGCGAATCAGACAGATGCGCGTCATCAACTATGTAAAACATTATACAATTCACTTGGAAGCAACTTTACTCCATGATTTGCTCCGGAGTAAATGCTTTACTCCACGATTTACTCCGGAGTAACTACTCCATGCTTACTCCACTGTCGGGTATACCGAAATTCGGAGTAACTTACTTCGCGATTTATTCTGGAGCAACTACTCCGAGTAAGCCTTACTCCGGAGTAAATTTACCCGCTTTCGGGTATTCGGGCCCATATGTGTACACCCTTTACACTGCCACTCCAAAGAAAATCACTTGAAAAAATTTTCTTAAAAAATGTTTAGAGCTTATTCAATAGTCTTTATTTAAAAAAATAGACTAGCTAGCATGCTATCTGCGGTAGCAAATTCGTGTGACTGGCCAAAATTTTGAAAAAACCGTTACACTTAAAAGTACACAGTGCCTATTTTGTGTAAAACAAAAAAGTTTGCTAAATATTTCTTAATTACCTATCTTTAAAAAGAACCGCAAAATGCAGAATTGTCCCTTTATACCTGTGAGGGGGACAATTTTCAAAGGGGTCCAAGTATATTATAAGCACGCACTAACGCGCTATCTATGATAAAGTAGGTAAGTCTCCATGCTTACACATCGCACTTTTGCGCGTTTTTAAAACTCGATAGATATTTCTAATGGTGTAAAGTTTAAAATCTGCGGTAAAAAATACGTTTTTTTGCTTATTTTTTGTCTGTCAACTACTCGGTTATGAATTGAAGCGAAGCTATCTTTAGTGTTAGCTCACACTTTGTAAAAAAATAAAAAACATTTCAACATGTTTCAAGTTTTTCATAATGTCTTCGATTATTGTTGAAGACGTTTCAAATTTAATGTTATGATTCTTATCGCAGCATCTCCGATTTCCACGAATGATGCAAGTCACTCGCGAAAGTCTCTGTCAACATGCTCGCTAATATTTTATTAAGTTGAGCGAATTTTTATAAGGATTTTGTGAATACCACACCACACACCGATTCCGAGAATTCTCTTCTTGATTCACTTGCAAAATTCTCGTGACATCGCATTTCCGCCCACTTTAATTTGTCTTTTAAAAAGGCTTGCTCCGCACCGAATTCTCAGTTGCAGCGCACATGTAGAAGCAGCTCAGTTGGATTTCCTCAAATATTTTACTATTACGTGCTAGGCTTCTGCTTGTTATATCATTTTACTTGCGTCACTTCATTTATATACATTATTTATTGGCTACTCATATTAAAGAGTGTCTGTGATTGTTACAAGAATTGAATGGTGAGAACTATTTTAACTTGGGGTGAAAAAAAGACATTTGTGGCAGCTTTGTGTCTGTCACCATATCCCAATGAGTTGAGACACGATACTAATTATAAAAAAAATGTACTACACATTGAGGATCGCGCGTGCACGTAAGCGCGTTTATATATGCCTAATATTTAGTGAATTTTAAGGTGTAAAGTTTACACTTAAAATTAATTTCAGTTCCAGAGCGTTGTAAAACGTGATTTTTTGCAAAATGTTCTCCGTAACGTCAGGATTACGAATCTGACTGTTAGTTTTCCCTATAACCATTACTTCATTTAACCCTCCGTTACATGAGCACAATTCTGCCCGGACCGGTTTTCAAATTTTTGCTCTGAATCGCGGGTGGAATAAGCATCCACTCGGGCTCCTGCTCACTTTCTGTGCAAATATTCAATATAATTGAGAAACAATATAGTATTAACCTCACGGGTTTAACTTCGCAGTATCCATTTCAAAGGATGAAGCGCAGACAACTCTAGAGTTCGAACTCGGATACCTCCAACTGTAATGTGGGCGCCGCATATCCTCCATTACATGAACAAAATTTTACCTGCACCGGTTTCCCGGATCTTCCGCTCTGGATCGAGTGCGGGATAAGCATCCACTCAAGTTGTTGCTCACTTTCTGTGCAAATATTCAATAATACTCAGAAGCAATGTAGCATAAAGCTCATGGGTTTATCTTCAAATTTCAAATCGTGTAGTAGCACCTGTGCTACACTCCTCGCATTTTACCCGCACCGGTTTCCCAAATCTTCCACTTGAATCGTGTGCGTGTGTGTGGGATAAGCATCCACTCAGACTCTTGCTCACTTTATACGCAAATATTCAAAATTTATTGATAAACAATGAAGCAACAACCTCACAGGTTTGACTTCAAAATATTCATTTCAAATGTGTAGTAGCACCTCTGCTACACTCCTTCCCCTCTAGGAGGAGCATGAGCGTAAACAACTTCAGAGTTCGAACTCGGAGACCTCCAACTGTAACGGGGGCACTGCATACCCTCCGTAATGTGAGCAAAATTTTACCCGCACCGGTTTCCAGGAGCTTCCACTCTGAATGGCGTGTGCGGTATAAGCATCCACTCAAACTCTTCCTCATTTTCTGCGCAAATATTCAATAGTATTGAGAAAGAATATGACATTAACCTCACGGGTTTAAGTTCAAAGTATCCATTTCAAATCGTGTAGTAGCACCACTGCTACGTAGAACTGAAAAGTTCGCACTAAAATTTAATTTTGCTTCCAGAATATCGCAAAACATAAAATTTTTTCAAAATGTTTCTTTAATGTCAGGATTACATATCTGACTATTAAACTTCTTTACACACGCAGTAGTTGTCCAATGTTTGCACTGAAAATTAACTTCAGTTCTAGAGCATTGCTGAAGCTTAATTTTTCTAAAATGTTCTGTGTAACATCATAAATTATAAACCCGACTTTCAGTCTTCTCTATGTTGTGTAAAGTTTGAAGTGTTCGTATATTGTTGATATGTGCAGTTTACACTACAAATTTATTTTACTTTAAGAGCACTTAAAAACATGCTTTTTTAAATTATGTTCTGAAAGGTCAGGATTACGAATATGACTGTATATATGTTTTCTTTACACCCAGTAGTTGTGTAAAGTTTACACTGAAACTTAACTTTAGTTTCAGAGCGTTGCGAAAGCTCAATTGTTTTAAAAATGCACGTTAACGAATATGAGTGTAATGTTCTCTAAGCCCAGTAGTTGCGTGAAGTTCGCGCCGAAAAGATGTTGTCTCTTTAAAGATAATGCTGATGTTCAGAATAATCCTGTTTCGCCTTCTTGGACTGCTTTCATTATTGTGGCACATTACCGAATGTGTTTACTAACTGCCTTACTCAAATCTTGCTAATAAAAAGTAGGGTACTAGCAAAGAAAAATGCTCCGATGGAACAAATAGGACGAATATACTCGTCATTAAGAATCATTAAGGTACTTAAAGGTGGGGACTAGGTAAAGTTACCTGTGTATGCTTATGGTAAGTTTCTCCTTCGATATATCGGCAAAATTTAGTTAATCGTCAATGTCTTCAAAAATAAATTATGACGAGCACACCATCTACTTAATAGCGTAAAATGCATATTATGTCGTTTATTGATTAGTGATCGCTTCTTTTCTAGGCATGAGCTATTCATCTAAGTCATTTTTACGTCGGAGGTGCAACTCCCTTCTGCAGGCCACGGAATATACTTCAATTTTTGCGTGTTTTAGCGGTAGTCTAATTTTCAGTAGATTCTTACAACTTCCATAAGCATACACAGGTAACTATTCCCCTAGTCCCCACCTTTTAGTACTTTAATGATGAGTAATTCCAAGGATATTCGTCCGTTTTGTTCCATTTGAGCATTTTTCTATGCTTTATGCAAAATATGTAAGCTAAGTAGGTACGGCTTCACTTGACTTCAACAATTAGTATAAACGCTGAAATACGGCGTTAAAACTAAGTTATTGTACAGTTTCTTGCTAATTTTTAGCGATTTTGACGAAAATTTTCAGTCCAGCGCAAAAACGGCGTCGCCGAAATGTCCTAGACCGCATTACTGCATCAAAATTAAATTTTCTAGCCCGATTAACGCTAATTACATACAAAAGAAGACCGCAAAGTTGAAAGCAACAGATTATAAATGCTTACATCGACGACGTCGTGGAAATTAAGCTTTCGCGGTATGCTATCCATTTCGCACGCTGTTTTACAATCCGTTTCGCGCGCTTTCAAATTGTCCAGTAATCTTGAAATAAATTTCGGATAAGAAATAAAATAAACGTGCGAATTTTGATCGAAATTTGAAATGAGCCTCGTTTTTGAAATAAAATCTGAAGACTCAACATTTGAATAAAAAAATTCCGAAGTTAACGTATTGCAGTCTGATATTTGTATGTAGAAAACATATGTAGATGAAGAACACGGCTTGGCCGGTTAATCAGTGAATCGTTGAGCAAAATAACTTTAAAAATGACAAGAACGCCAAAATATGGTAAAAATAGCCTCGGGTAACACTGCTGGTTGATTTCAAGCGTTTTTGCAAGAAATGTTCAATTTTTTATTCATTTTTGACCCACGTTTTCATCTTGTTTTAACCAAAAAATTCAAACGTTGTGGAGAAAATCTGTAATTTTAACCTATTCTTAGCCATCATTTGGCCTTATTTTACAGGAAAAAATTCCTGTTTTCATTCTGAAGGTCTAGAAGCCCAAATTATCATTCTTCACGTGCACGTCGACGTGATCCTCTATAGTCTGTTTCACATAAGTTTGAGCTTAAATTTCAAGAATTTTTTTCGACAGTATGCCGATGATTACGATAATTATATATTAGATCAAATCGCAATCTGTCAGCTTATTGTCGGAGATTGTTTTTAACACTTATGCCTAAATTTGTGTGAATCAGACTATAGGATTATTATTGCCTATTTAAAACGGGCGATCATTTTCTAAACTAGCAAATAAAAATGCTCCGATGGAACAAAAAAGATTAATATACTTGGAATTGTGGATTATTATGGTGTAAAAGGAGGGGACTAGGAAAAATCTACCTAAAGTCGCATAATCTGCTAAAAATCACACTTTCTCTAAGCAACGCAACAAATCGAAGTGTATTCTGCGGCCAACAGAATAAAATAAATATTTAACCATAAAATGATTGAAAAAGCAGCACATTAGCTATGCATTAGATATGGGAAATGTTGAGTAAACTAACAGTCTTTCTAAGCCAATTGAATGAATGGTTTACAACGGTAGGAAACGCGTATGTTGACTTGAAACAGAGTAAATGTAGGAACACTAGCATGCCCTTAACGATTGTGTGCACTAATCAATTGGCCGCTGCTTTGCTTGCTTTAATGCTCAAAACAAAATAAAACAACTTTAAATACAATACCACTTAGTTTTCTATCAATCAGGATACGAAGCTAGTCAGCGTTGCTACTTGCTAGCAATTTAAAAATAATAAACATTACAGATTTCGTTTATACACTCGTATCTGAAACTTTGAACATTATTTAAAAAAGACCCTTTTTAGAGGACGCAGAATATACTTCGATTTTTTGCGTTGCTTAGAGAAAGTGTGATTTTTAGCAGATTTTGCGACTTTAGGTAGATTTTTCCTAGTCCGCTCCTTTTATATCCTTAATAATCCGCAATTCCAAGTAAATTCAACTTTTTTGTTCCATCGGAGCATTTTTCTTTGCTATTGCACTACTTTTAATTAGCGTGATTTCAGTACATCAGTCGGTAAACACATACAGTAACATGTCACAATAATGACAACAGTCCAAGAATGCGGAAAACAATATTGTTCTTAACATCAGCATTATCCTTTTTAATCAAGACAACCATACATTATTTAAACAGATCAAAGTTTTTCAGCAAAAACTCAAAAACTTTACGCAAATATCAAGTATAAGGAACACTAACGCTTAGGTTTGGAAGTAAAATAAATTTGTAGTATAAACTACATATTAACAACAAATGAATAATGCAAACTTTACACAACTACTAGGTGTAGAGAAAACTAAAAGTCAGATTCCCAATTCTGATTTTACGTAGAACATTTTGCGAAAAAATTATGCTTCCGCAAGGCCCTAGAACTAAAGTTAATATGCAGTGTAAACCTTACACAACCACAGAGTGTAAAGGAGACTTTAGTCGGATTCGTAATTCTAATATTACTCAGATATTACTATAGAGGTTTATGAAAAAATTGAGTCTCCATAATAACTCGAGAACAAATAAACATCAGTTGCAAACTACTTTACACCATTGTTCAGTGTGAGCAAACGCGCTCAACTAGCGTCTCACATTTGATTCCTGGTACATTTTTAGACTTTAGAAAAAGTCAAGCTTCTACAAGGCTCTAGAACTAAAGTTAATATGCAATGTAAACTTTACACAACCACAGAGTGTAAATAAAATTTCAGTCGGATATGTAATTCTGATATTACTATGATATTAGGATCAACATTTATGAAAAAATTAAGT
Organism: Mermis nigrescens; assembly: GCA_036768485.1. Taxonomy (NCBI): domain Eukaryota; kingdom Metazoa; phylum Nematoda; class Enoplea; order Mermithida; family Mermithidae; genus Mermis; species Mermis nigrescens. The sequence continues at coordinate 18,930,192 of JAVLUZ010000157.1, forward strand.
CTCTACAATGGCCCGAGGACAAATAAATATCACATGTTACACTTTACACTACTGTTGCGTGCAAACAAACTGGCGTATCACCTTTATTTTTGTTTCATTTCTAGACTTGAGATTATGTCCAGACTCATAACCCAGAAATTGACAGAAAATACCAGACAGAAACACGTTCAACTCCCCCATTTTTTCGACTTTACACCTCCCGAAAAAGCTAAATACTGATGTAAACAAACGCAATTCTCTGTGACGCGTACCCTTTAGAAAGTAATTTATTTTTATCCGATTTGACCTCGCCCGACTTCTGATTAGAGCAAGTGGCGAACAAAATAAGTACAAACACGTGTTTTCCACTGTCCACCACATTGTAAACTTTAAAATCTGAACCTAACGCCTAATTGAATGTAAATAAATTCGGTTCAGGCCAGTTTTTTGCCCTTAGAAACGTTTGTATGTGCCAAACTTATGTTCCGCAAAATATTCGATATGATTTACCAATCAAAATGGGAAAAAACCTGTTTTTTCGCCCACTTTACACCTCAGATTTAAAACTTTACACCCCATAAACTCAATATTACGTTTTTTTGAACGCGACATGCTTCGACGTGTAGCCATTAGAAGTTACTTTATTTATATTTTATTCAATTTATCCCAACTCATACCGAAAAAGTTGGCAGATAAATCATGGGCAAAATCTGTTTTTTTACTCATCCACTAGAGTGTAAAGTCTAAAACCCTGGTACTGATTGCTTATTGATTGTAGAAAAGTTTGCTGGTAAGCACAAGATAGCCCTTGATCCGTAGTACATTTCTCTCAGAAAAAATTTCCTAAAACTCATGACCGGAGTTGTTGGCAGACATAAGCAAGTCGAAAACTCGGCCAGAATGTCTTTTCACCCCCAGATATTCGCACTCTTTACACTCCCATTCGAGAATTGAGGCAAAATTCGAAAAACAGAAAGTGTTATCTGCAGAACCTAAATAGATGAATAAGTCAAATAAAGTGCATGGTATTGCCGAAAGAATTTAAACAAATGAAAAAATTAGCATTCAGAAGATTCGAACCCATCATTCTTGTTTTAAGACCGCATCCGAGAACGGAGTTGTCAACCACTGCGCCAACTCGACATATCGGTAGATTTAAGCTTGATTGTACTATTTTGAAAAATATTTATCATTCTACTTAAGTTTAAGAATAGCGCATTTATGATAATAAAAATAATTATTTATTAAAGACGAGTCAAAAACCTCTGAAATAAGAAAAATCTGATAAAACAATATGCAATAGGAAGTTATCTATCGGCATTAGAAAATAGATGTAGGTAAAATTCAAAGTTCACCTCTTCATAGCTCAGCGAACACTGGCTGTAGAAAAGTTTAAAGGTCAGCTTCGTTATTCTGACCTTACGGAGAACATTTTTAAAAAAATTCATCATCCACGATGCTCTGGACGGAAAAAATTTTTTCAGTGTAAGTTTACACCTGCACTAATAACGCAATATTGATTGTAGAGAAACAAAATAAATTTTGCCGTGTAGCGCTTAGGACGAGGCAAATTTTACAAATAATTACCACCTTCTGTCTACTAAGTGGAAAATATGGCAGGGAAAAAACATTTTTTTGTCTCAGACTCTTTACGATAAACCGCCTCTAAATTTGAAAATATTACTTTTTCGAGAAAAATTAAAAAGAGTTCCTTAGATTTTATAACTGTCTACCTTTTAAACCAATCAGACTTCATAGAATGTAAAAATGAGTTAGATATGCTTCTGCACATGAAAACTGTAGAAAACCGTCTTCTTTACACAATATTGCGTGAAAAGAGAAAAAAAAATTTTATTTGAGATTGTGACCCTCTACATTATAAAACCAATCGGACTGCACAAAAACCAAAATTGAGTTAGATAAACTGAAAACAAGCAAAGAGTAAAAAACCCGTATACTTTACATTTTTATGCAACAACCATTGAGTGTAAAGAAATTTTAAGGTCAGATTCGTAATCTACAGCTCAGGGGCAACATTTAAAAGAAATTGGCCCTCCGCATATTATTTGATTTTTCGGTTTAAACTTTACACACTCATTGCTAACTCGGTATAGAGTGTAAACAAAAAAAGACGGGCATCGAATTTTTTAATTATCCATCGATTATAAAAAACCGCACCTCCCAGATGTGTGCCGTTATACCTGTGAGGGGGCACAAATTTCGCACTCGCTGTGAGAAACATAAGAAAAAAGGATGGCCAAGCATATTATAGGTATAGCGCTATCGCGCTACGCATGGAAAACCCGGAAATTTGGGAAATTTCAATTACCATGTTCGTTAATTTGCCACAAGATGCTACGATTTAGGGAAATGCGAATAAAAACTCAAGAAACCAAACAAAATCACAAGAAATTATGGAATGAATGCAAATACTGAAACAATATTAAATAAATCATCATAAAATTTAATTCAGGTAATAAACCCGACTAACTTTGCTTTTTTGGCATTCGACTGGTCCGAACCCGTCATTTGACGATAATCTTCTATAATCTCGCTCACTATTCTCTTATAATTTTCTACAATAATCAATATAGGGCCAAATTTATCGTGTTTCGAACAAGAGACGCCGAATAGCAAAAATTAAATACAAAAATTAATAATTAATTCCGATAAATTAAACACGTGTTTGTAAGCGCAAAATACTTTTTATTCTCCTTTGCTACGGAAGTCTTTTATTTCTGTTTATTTAGGCCTAAAAGTGATAACGTGGTTATTGCGCTGTCCTAGAGAATCGAGCAATTTCATAAAAAAACTTTTTGAATCGTGAAAACATCAGAAACATGTAGCGGCGGATCTACGATTTTCGTAAGGGAGGTACGGTACCCAAACTTTTCCAAAAACAGATGGAAATAGGTTGAAAAATTTGCCCTTCGCGTGCAAAATACTCTATTTTCGGCGTGTGATCTTATCTACTTTTATTTAAAATCACTTTTGGCGCAAAATTTTTCTCAAAAAATTTTTTTTTACTCTTGACAATTACGAGCAAAAAATCCTAAAAATTTTCGAGCGAAATCGGAAAATTTATAAAATTCAACCAAAAAGACGTGTACAAGTTTGAATTATTGCTCAATCTCCTGTTTTTATAGCATTCGATGCAGAACGTCAAAAATTTAGCTAGGTTATTCTCGAAAATAGAAGAAAACTGTGCTTAAAAGCTGTTCCGCTCTTGAAGTCGTCTAAAACCTATTATCTGAGCTAAAATATGGCTTCCGGACCGCCACGAAAGTAAATAAATCTTATTTATATGTATTATCGGGCGCCAAGCGCCGGAAAAATTTGCAAAATTATGATCACTAACAGCAAAAAATCATTGCAAATTACATACCTTTTCTTTATCTCGCCATTTTTGGCCAATTAGCTGTACGGTTTCTTCGGCTATTTCCAAAATGATCAAGTTTTGATCAAAAATTTCATTTTTTGGCAACAGCCAGCAAATTAAAAATGCTTATGTATAAACGCATCAACTCTTGATTAACGTGCAATTATTCCATGCGTTTTACACTGTACAGATGAGGAAGTAGTCCTTTACTCTTAACGGCTGGTTTGCAGAAATGCACATGTGAAGATTGAAAGTCTAGACCCTAGAATGGAAAAAGGGAATTTTCTCTGAAAAATAAGGCGAAATGTCGAGCGAAAATTGATGAAAATTAGAATTTTTCTGCCAAACAGCATGAAAATGATCCCGTGTTAATATAATTCTTTATGCTATATAAGCATTTATACTACTTTTTGGAGTCATTCTGACTCAAACAAGTTTTCTTGCTGACCCCTCTTCTAATGCAAGCTGATAATGCGCGTGAAAAACCATTGCCCTACTCATTAATCATGATTATACAAATGTACGTGGAGGATTCGAAATTTCGGACCTTCAGAATGGAAAAATGGAAAATTTTTGAGAACAATTAAGCAAAACCAAAGCTAGGATTCCCTAAAAGTCAAAAAATTTGCAAAAGTGCTTTAAATTAGGCAAAAACTGAAAAGTAATGTAGTTTTTGCACTATTTTAGAATTTGTACATCTTTTTGAGGTAATTTTGACTAAAAACTCTCCAACTAATTTATGCAGCAAGAACTGTTTAACGATCCAAACGGTATGTTTATAGAGAACTGTTCAGATACGACACATCGATGAGCGAGCACTGTTCAGATATATTCTTTCTAAGACTGAAACGCAAGATGCCTGCTCCTTACTTCCAATTTAAGCTTAGTCAGTGCGGAAAGAGAAACCATCAGTAATCTCATTTTAGATTCCATAAAAATAGTCTATGTCATACATGTAAATGGTGGGATCCCACCCAAAGTTGCTCGCCTCCATTCCCTTCCCCTATTTTTGGCAAACAACTTGTGTTTTAGTCATTTTTACCGAAAACTTAATAGTCATTAACCCCCCCCCCAAATGGCCGGGGACCCCCACCCAAAACTTTAAACTATTACATGTGTGATCTGAGCCGTATTCGATCATTAAAATAGCGTACGTACACTCTGTGTTCGTGCGTACGTACACTCTGTGTACATACAGCAAGTGCGGGCTCAACTTTTACTTGTCCAGTAAACTTAAAAAATTCATGCATCAAAACTTACTTTCCGCCACGTCCTTCAAGTTTTTACAATATCCCTCTGACACGTCATTGCCCGATTGCATCATATTACGAGTTTACACAAATTTGCAGTATTCAAGACACCTTGAAGAAGCAGAAAATTTATTCGGTGAAAGTATTAAAAAAGACACATAAAGAGTAGGTAAAAATGCATTGTCAATGTGAACATAATACACAATGTGCATAAAGAAAGTATGTACATAAAGCAACAGATAATGATACACTAAAATCAATTTCCGAAATCTTATTTCTGAAAGCTATTGGATTATTACAGTCGACTGTATTTTGCGGGAGAATATATTCCAAATTTTAGCCACCCTGTTCGCAAAGTCATGTTTTCTACGATCTAAAGGTGATTGTTTGATGAATTGTTTCATGTTATTTACGTATCTAGTACCTCTGTCAGGTGTAAGCTCAAAAAATTCATTAAATGTCAATATTTTGTGTTTAACTGATGGTCCTGCATATAATAACAAACCGCGTTTCTTGAAAAAGTCATATGTTCTAATCCTCAGGCTAAGAAAGATTTTTATATCTATGATAAATAAGTACTTAAAAAGTGATGGTTTACGTGCTCGTCCTGATTTATCTTATCTACAACGTCAACGCGCCCGCGAGCTCCGTGAAAAATATAACGATTTGCCTGATGGGCGAAGGTTATTACATCGATTACAAGTGCCGATTGTATTAAAAGAAACGCAAGAATTGATTCTTCAAGCATTTAAACCAAGATCAAACATTGCTGACTGCTAAGGATTAGGCTGTGTAGATTCTTCTAGGAAGGCTACTTTAATTAATGTTCGTAGTATAAACAATAAAACTGTATTTTTTGGATTCGATTCGTGAAAGGTACGATTTTGTTTTTATTACCGAATCATGGCTCAACAAAGATACTCCCTGATGGTAGCGTTTTCTGCTAATTCAGACTTCCAAGTTTTTCTGAAAGGATAGAGCTTATAAAGGCGGTGGTGTTTGTGCTTTCGATTAGAAAATCTATAAAAGTTAGCATTTTTAGTTTTCCAAACGAATATAGCCTGGCTGAATCCGTTAGTTCTAGATCTCTTTTTTAAAAACACTGTTCTGAGAATAATATTAATTTATCGTTCTCACTCATTACGACTTCAACCGAGACAAAAACGGTATGTGAGCTCATTGATTATTGTCTTCGAGACAACTATCCTACTGGGTGCTCCTAGGTGATTTCAACTTTCCGTCAATTAATTGGTCTGAAACCAAAATTCCATCTGACAAAAGCTCGCACGTCTTTTCTGGACTACTGTAACTAGTCATGATTTTTATCAATTAGTTACCGAGCCTACTCGTTCTGATAACATTTTAGACCTTATTTTTGTTAACAACATGAGCTTATGTTTTGATATTTCTGTATTACCACTACCATTAATGGGCACATGTGATCACAGTCAGATTGATTTTAAATTTCTAACAAATTTTGAGAAATCAAAAGAAATATTGAAAAAATTAGAGATTTTAATCGTGGAAATTACGCTGATTTTTGCCACTTACCTTGATTATATTAGTTGGGAAGAAGCTTTCTTTGACTGCACAAATATAGATGAATTTCACTAAAAAATTTCTGTGTATTATAAATGAAGGTGTATGTCTATTTATCCCTTTCAAAAGCAAATCACCAAAAAGATACCCTCTAGTCATAAAAAAATTACAGCGAAAAAAGTTAAACTTGTGGAGAAAGCTCAAAAAATTTAAAACGTCTCAATTAAAGCTTGAATACAAACAAATTACTGCTTCTTTAGAAGGTGCTGTTCATGAGCATTACTGTAAAAACGAACAAAAACTCGTTGAAAAGTCAAACGTAAAGAAATTTTACAGTTACGTTGGTAAACGTTTACAGGATAAAACGCCTTCTCCACCCCTAAAGGATGAAAACGGTAAAAGCATTTTTGACGAATCTAAAAAAGCTAATCTACTTAACAATTTCTTCTCTGATGCTTTCACCCTCGATAATGCATTTTACCTGATTTACCTACACCTCTTTACAGAAAGTATTATTGATCATATTTCGTGTACGGAAGACGATATTATAGCTGCTATAAAAGGTTTGAGTTCTTCACCTTCTAGTGGACTCTGATGGGCTTCCAAAGTATTCTTTTCAAAGACTTGGCTTATTCTTTGAGAAACTCCGCTGAAAAAAATTGTTCCTGAAGCCAATCGCCTACATGCTGGAACCTTACCCAAAATTTGGAAAACTGCTTTTGTAATTGCAGTCTTAAAGAAAGGCGCGATGCATCTTTATCTTCTAATTATCGTCCGATTTCTTTAACTTGTGTTAGCTGCCGAATTCTTGAAAAAGTCTTGAAAACTCAGTTAATGGATTATGCTAAAAGAAATAACTTGATTTCGTTTGAACAGTCTGGTTTCTTCCTAAAAAATCATGTGAGTTGCAACTCTTGTGCTATTTAAATAAGATAATTAACAATGTAGACAATAAAGAGCCCATGGACGCTATATACTTGGATTTTGCAAAAGCGTTTGATTCCATCTCTCACAGTAAACTGGTTCTCAAATTGTCAAAATACGGTATTCAAGGTTACGTACTTAAATGGATTAAAAACTTTCTTAATAATAGGACTCAGAGAGTTAGAATCGCTAATAATTTTTCAAATGAGACCTGTTTTTAGTGGTGTACCACAGGGCAGCGTCCTGGGTCCAATCTTATTCCTGTTCTACATAGATGACATTACATCTTTACTAACTGATCATTATTCAAACATGCTTATTTTTGCAGATGATATTAGATTTATGCAAAGTCTGAGCACTTTTTCCATCTTCAAAAATTGCTAAATCAATTTCTGAATGGTCAGATTTTTGGCAGCTTTCTTTATCCTTACCAAAATGTCAGGTCCTTCATTTTGGTCATAATAATTCTCGAATGGTTCACACAATAAAAAATAGCCTCGTCTCAACCTCAAAATCCCCTGTAAAAGATTTAGGCATATTAATTGATGAAAAACTTAATTTTACTGCTCACATAAGCAAACTTGTGAAGCAGGCTTTTCATCGCATGTCACTAATTTTTCGCTGTTTCAAAAGTAAGGATTTGACACTTCTCACAATGGCCTATAAAACTTATGTACGGCCTCTTTTAGAATATTCGACCTCTGTTTGGTCACAACATACAAAGCAAAATATTCGTAACATTGAAAAGGTTCAAAGATACTTTACTAAACATGTCTTAGGGTGCCGTTATCCAAACATCATGTCTTATCAGGATCGACTTCAGGTATTGAATCTAGAATATCTAGAGAATAGAAGGTTATTGTACGATTTAACTATGGTATACAAAATGTTTCATTCTGCAGTTGATGTTAATGTAAATGACTTCTTCACATTATCAGACAACAACACTAGATCCACCAACACATTAAAATTAAAAGTCACTGCTCTAAAATCTAACTTGAAGAAATATTTTTTCAGTCACAGAATAATAAATGTTTGGAATATGCTCCGTGAATCAGTGGTAAACGCTTCCAGTAGTAATATGTTTAGGCTAAAATTAGAAAATCTAAAAATGAACTATGGAGAATAAACCTTAGTCATAAGTAAGAGCACTGCCTTTATGACCTTGCACAGCAATGTTTCTTCTTGGTACGAGCTGTATTCGCATTATTGCTTTAATGTCTTTTATTCTGTATTCTACATTTTCCACGATTGTACATTTTTCTCTTCGTTAATGTTCCTGATGACGTATTTTCGCTGTTGCAATAAACTTTAAACTTTAAAAGTAAAAACAAGACCAGTGTGGATACGATGGGTTTCGAGTCGTTCTAAGTTTAGGATATTTAATCTTTCATCATACGATAAAGTTTTGTTATAAAATAATTTTTTTGTAAATTTTCTCTGTACTTTTTCATGTCGTGTAATATCTCCAATTTAGTATGGATTCCATACAACAGATCCGTATTCAAGGATAGGTCTAACTTATGTTTTAAAAGCTCTTATCATCAAATCGGTATTTTTTGAGACGAATGTTTTGTGTATTAAGGATGCGACTCTAGCAGGTTTAGACGCTATATTTGTACACTGAATGCCCGATGATAAATCATTAGATATGTACATATATACCAAGGTCTTTCATGCAATTTTCGGCATTTTTTAACTCAGATAGACCGAACTTATAGCTCACTTCGGATTTGCGCAACCCGTATAACGTTGCACATTGTCGTAGCTAATTTTCAGTTGCCATTTTTCGGCCCAAGAATGCAATGAATCAAGATCAGACTGTAACAAGACGGATTTTTCGGATTTGTTGAAAAATTTCAAATCGTCAGCAAACAACATATTGCTATTTTTAATCGAATCTACTAAATCGTTTATGAAGATTAAAAATAACGTGGGACCAAGAACACTTCCTTGAGGAACACGGCAATGAATTAGATATATGACCGTCAATTTTTACTTTCTGTGGTCTGAATGTTAAAAATGATCTAATCCAGTTTAGCAAAACTCTAGAAATTTTCAAATATTCAACTTTTCGAAACAGTTTAGAAAGAACAACAGAATCGAAGGCTTTACAAAAGTCTACATGAACTATGTCAGTAGGAATCCGATTAAATAAATTCTTAGTCCAAATATTCTTGCACACTGGGAATCTTACGATTTGTTTTTCATAAAACCGAATTGCTGCGGGTTCAACAAATTGTTTCGATGAAAATGCTTTATGATACCATTATTTATTATTGACTCTATAATTTTTGCGAAAAATACACGTGAGCGAAATCGGTCTATAATTTTCTACGAAATAGGGGCTTCCTTTTTTAATAACCGGGGTTACCAAGGCTTCTAACCAGGACTTGGGAAGTTTTCCAGTAATACAGGAGACTCCAAAAAATTGTAGACAGAGGAGCAATCAAAGCATCACGAATTTGTTTTATAAAGTATGCGCAAAACCCATCGGGATCAATAGAATATGTGGGTTTTAGCTTATTTAACGCCAAGGAAATTACCGAATTTTCAATAGCAAGTTTTGGACGATCAGTTACGTTTACGCGATTCACATCATCTGGAACATCATGATTATCTAAAGTGAAAACCGATCCAAAAATGTATTAAAAGCATCTGCCTCGATTGGTCGGAGACGATTTGACCATTAACCTCTAAATCGAGAATTAAGTGCTTCAAGTTCAGCCGAGTATTGACAAAATTGTTTTTCAAATTAGAACCATTTTTTAGTAAATTTTTCTTCCTCTTTACGGCAAAATGAAGCTACCGTATCATTCATATCATAACAGATGTTTTTGTATCGATTTATTAAATTCGGATTTTTTTTGAGATTTCTCCAAATTTTTGACTTTTTCTTCTGAACCCGCAAAATATTTTAGGAAACTTTTTATTTTTCATGGGATGTTTCCTAGAAGGAACAAGGGATTTAATGGCTTCACTTAAAATAGTAGAAAAAGCGTCATAAAAAACATCAATGTTTACACAATTTGAAAAAAACGTCAGGCCAGCTTATTATGGATAAATCGCGAATAATTGAGTTAAGTCGAGGCTTTAGTGTGTATTGATTTTCCTTAAGTTCTATAGGAATGGATATGTTAAACTCAACTGAATCGTGAACACTAGATGCAAAAGGTGGCGAACGTTGTATATCGAATATGGATGACTTGTCTGAGCAAAAAACTAAATCCAGTATATTATTACCAAATGTTGGTTGACGTATGAACTGGTGTAATCCGACCTGATTCACAAAATCAAAAAATATGAAGAGATACTATTTGCAGCAAGTAAAAAGGTTTGTTCCATTTTATTTCTGGAAAGTTAAAATCCCCAATAATTCGATAATCCAAGGAGTTCTACAAGACCATTCTAAATATTCGAGAAGTTAGTTGTTCAATTCATTATTCAACAAAGGACTTCTTTAGCAAAGCATAAATCGATATTTTGTGTTGAGAACGTCAAAATCACAAACGACGGTTTCTTATCTACTATATATTTTTGAAAGTTTGTTTGTTTGTATGTTCGTATGTTTGTGCCGGGTTGGCTCCGGCCCAATGAAATTTGGTGGGCTATTTTGGGCCGAGGTTGATCCAATGGGGGAAGGAGCTGTAGCGATCTTGAAATTTCGACAAACGCACCCATTGGCCCTGGGCAGGGAGAGAGCAGGGTTTGGCCCCTGTGCTATAAGCCTCCATGATTTCGGGAGATGGCCGACTTTTTGCTATTTTTTCAAGAATTAGTTTATACTGTTTGTATAGGGATACCCCGGCCAAGAGGAGCATGCCTGGCGACACTATGTACATTGTTATATGTTATAGCATTGGTCGGCACTGTGAAACATCAAAATACAGGTTTAACCAAATGATGCTATAAAATAGGCAATTTTATAAGATAGGCATGGTATGAGATACTATGTGCAACAAGATAAGCAATGCTATAAGATAGGACGTGATATAAGATACTCTGTGCTACAGGATAGGCAATACTATAAGATAAGACGTGATATAAGAGACCCCGTGCTACAAGATAGGCAATGCTATAAGATAGGAAGTGATATAAGATACCCCGAGCTGCAAGATAGGCAATGTTATAAGATAGTATGGGATATAAGATACCCTGTGCTACGAGATAGGCAATGCTATAAAGATAGGTTTGGTATAGATACCCTGTCTGTGCCATAACATGCAGTGATATAAGATAGGAGATACCATCAGCTATAACATATCACGTGATATATGACACCCTTTGCTACAACAAACAAAAAATTTTTAAAACATCAAAAATATGGTTTGACCGAAAAAATTTTTCAAAACATCCTAAAACATCAAAAATATGGTTTGACGAAAAAATTTTTCCAAAACATCCCAAAACATCAACAATATGGGTGTGATTAAAAAAATTTTCCAAAACATCCTAAAACATCAAAAATATGGTTTGACGAAAAAATTTTCCAAAACATCCCAAAACATCAACAATATGGGTTTTATTAAAAAAATTTCCAGAACACCCCAGAACATCAAAAATATGATTATGGCTAAACAATTTTCAAAACCATTCTGTAACGTCAAAAATATGGATTTGATCAAAAAATGGTTGACAAAAGACATTTTAAAAAAATCCAAAAAATAAAATATGGTTTGTACCAACAATTTTTTTAGAAATATCCCAAAAACATCAAAAGTCTTGAAAAATAAAAAATACAAGAGACATATTAATTCCATATAGCTATCAGGCCTAAGTTCAGCCCGGGCAACGCCGGGCAGCTCAACTAGTTGCACATAAATGTCAGGAATGTTCAAATTTTTGAGTTTTAGCTTATTATTGTATAGGATTGCAACACCATTTCCAACTCTATTTTCACGATCATGGCGTATAATACTGTTTACCAATAATAAGGAATCTGGAAAAGAATCGTTAAGCCACGACTCTTTAATAAATATGAGGTCGTAAATCGGTGAATCGACTGAGAGTAAACAACGAAGTTGACCGATTTTATTACCTGCGTTAATTAGACGGAAAGAAATTACTGACAATTGAACACGTAAACATGTACATAGTGACTGGCAGGCACCATGTTTATGAGAGAGGAATGAAAGGACAAGTCCAAAAGCGATCGATCCCTCAAACAAATCAGACCGTAGTGCCTCCTTTTTCTGGATACTTTGACGAAAATTTGCACTCTTAAGCCATTTTTAGATGTTTTTTGCCGTTTTTATCAAATATGTCAAGCCGTCGTATCTCCTTCTGTGGAGAAAAAGAAGCCTCGGAAGTTTTTTTCTTAAGTATCCCCAAAAATAGTCAAAAAATTGATTCAATGAGCTGAAAATTGTTCTAAATTTAACCGATGGACCATTACGTATTTTATGAAGAAGGCGCTAGTCGTTATTAAACTTAGATTTTGATTTTAAATAGTATTTTATAACAAGGCCGATGAATTAAAAGAAATCACGAGTGAGCTACTTTAATAGACCGCACAGAAAGAACACCGGACAGCAGAAAATGAGTTTAATAAATTAGGCTATAAACCACGTGCAATATGTGCAATAAGCTTTTATTACGAAACTGCTAACTTTGTGGAAAATGATTCTTCAATGAAATCGTGATTTAAATAAATTCAGCTCGTAATGACTGATCGCAGATTCAGGGTGATGTCTATTTTTTTAAATTCGACATATCACAAATCTCTTAGCTCACGCAAGAATCAATGATAGTGGTGATATTGATTATGATGATAATAAATGACACAAACAATCAATAACACAAGCAATCAAGGACACAAATTAATCAACGACACAATCAATTAATAACACAATCACTGACACTATTAGAAACGGGCCTCCTGCTAAGTTTGGTCATCGCATCATAATTTTTTGATAAAATTACGTTTAGAGCAAAGCAAACATTCGGAACGCCTTATGATTCACATGAATTAAATAGAAATAAACTCAGTAGATCGTCTTGATCAGTCAAACTGAAAAAACTACAAGGCTATTACTTTTTGTAGAAATATAACTAAATTGAACAAAAAGGGGTTAAAAAGGATATATGGAAGAAATTTGGTATAAAGATTTTTGGGGAGACAAAACTGTAATTGATTTAGATATGATAGGTGTTTTCCGGCCATTCTGTATTAGCCCCGGCGAACGCAACTCCATCGGTAAAGTACGCTGTACACCCACAAATGCTAGAAATTCGACTTCTTACTGCACAGCCAAAAGACACTGAGTATACATCAAATCAAGGAAATTGACTAAACACAAAATATTTCCGCTAAAAGTGTTGATAAATTTCCTGGAAGCTAAAGCAGAAGCTGTTTCGCAAATTCAGTGGCTATTTACGAAAGGTCGCGAATCACACTTATCTGCATGCAAGTAAGTTAGGCAGAAAAATGGCTATTGACCGCTGCTTATACTGCATAAGCAAAAAATGTGCACTGACAAAATAATAACTGTTTTTACGATTTAACTGACCTGAACCTTGTTTGCAAATATACGAACTATATTTACATGAAAAAATAAACATTGTACTCTGACCCGAAGCATTGGGCATCTTGTTTTTGTTGTTTGTTTACTACCTTATTTGAACCACTGATTAAGACAGTATGTCGATACCGTTTTTAGTCCAATACTAATGCTAAAATTTTATTCGGAATGGACGCAAGGATAAAATCTCGCAAGGAAAAAGACAGCGGAATTTAAAACGCGAACGTCCAGAACATACACAGGCAAACAGCTGATTGCGCTCACGTGTGCACCATCAAAAAATAACTGAAATCGACCTTTTTCAAATTTCTCTTTAATGTCTCTATATTTGGATAATTTCGAATATATTGACGAAGATCATTCCAACCTCTAGTTGAACTAGTAGCAAAACAATACTTTGTACAATCAAGTCGAAATTTGTACCTAGACAGATCAGATTTGCAAGTGCATTACTAGTGCGCGAATGACCATAAAACTGATAAAAATCTTGAGAAAATACGAGATGAATAATATTATATGTAACAATCGGATCAAAATAAATTCAACGTGAACTTCAAGCTTCTCTGAATTTAAAGCTTTTGGCCTTTCTTCATAAGAAAGTTCAGTATATCCAAATAACCGTTTAGTAAATTTCCGCTGTACCCGTTCTATCCTGCTGATATCCAAAGAGCAAATGAGGGCTCCATACAGTTGGCGCATACTCCATTGTAGGCCGAATATGATTCTTAAGTGCAAGAACCAACATATTTTGATCACGTGATTTAAAACATTTAAAAGTCATGGCACTCATCACCAAAGCTTTTGCTGATATATTAGTACAATGACAACTGAAAGATAAGTTTGTTGTTAACGAAACACCTACATATAGTCTGTTTCACAAAACTTCGGTCATACATTTTAAAACCATCTCCGACAATAAGCTAACAGATTGCGATTATAGCATTGATCTGATATATAATTATAGTAACCATAGGTGGGCACTGCAGCACCAAAATTCTAAGAGGGGGGTGAAAAATTTTTCAAAGGTCAAAAACGGTCTCAAAAGTGGTTGTACGGCGAAAAAACACCATTTTCGACGTTTTTCATCAAGCACTATCCAATAGCATCGAAAAATCGCTAAAAAAGCAAGAAAAATTTTCAAAAATTAATTTCTGGGTGGTATTTTGATTTCTGAGGGGTATTCAACTTCTGGAGGTGCATACTCCCCAAACCCCCCCCCACGCCTACGTGAGATCGTAACCCTCGGCTCACTGTCGATGAACTTTCTTAGACTTTATGCACGAAGTTACGTGAAACTATGTCTCGAATCGAAGAACCTGCGTCAGATAACAAAAATGGTTAATGTGTTATGTGTTTTTAGGATTAGCGTACCCCAGATATAAGACATAGCATTTAGGGAGAGATGTGCTTAATTGATTTTCTTCAGACCAAGAAACCAGCTTATTTTTATCTTTTTGCAGCAAATTATGATTTTGAGAAGGATTAACAAGCTTCAAGTCGTCAGCAAAGAAGAAGACTTCACTCAACAACTATAACAAAATCGTTTAAGAAATAAAAGAAACAAAGAGGGTCCTAAAACGCTACTTTGAGGTACACCACTGATAACTGGTTTCCGATCAGAGAAAGCGTCAAAAATTTTAACCGTTTAAGAACGATTTGCCAAGAAGGAAATTAACGATTTTAACAGCATTCCATTTATCCCATAATGCTTCAAGTTTTCTATCAATTTAGAGTGAACAACAGAGTCAAAGGCTTTGCTAAAATCAACATAAACAACATTTGTTTTACTTTTGGAATAACTTCTCGATCATTTCATTTTTCGTGTCAAAATTTCTAAAATTATTCTAAATTTTTAATGCATTTTCTAACGTCAAAAATCATCAAAACTTAATTTAATTTGGAATTCAATCCATTTATGCATTTCTGACCTGTCCAAGATCATGAATTCTATGCTATGCATAAATTTGATATTTTTATGCATTTCGGGAGTCAAAAGCTAAAATTTGGGCATTTCGCCCGCATTCAATTATTTTTATATATCTCTTGGATTCATAAATTTCAAAGATCAGCGTGAACGTAATTATATTAAAGCATTTTCTACTGACGGAATCTCCAAAATTTTGACCTAAAAAGCTCGGCCGTTTTCGATGGGTTCGATCATTCTGCCATTAAAATCTCCAAAAAGTTATGTGTTGCATTTGGCATCAGAAATCTCGCAGTTTACACGAATTTAATCAATTTGTGTCAGTTACATTTCAAAGCTAAAAATCGAACGTTTCAAGTGAATTTAGATCGTTTGAAATGCATTATAAAGTTTTACGATCTCTTAATTTTCCAGCATCGTACTGCTCAAACCTATAGAAGTTGGACGTTTCTCGCATCTTTGATCATCTGATTGCATTTTCAAAAAAATTTGCGTATTCTCAGTAATGCGGATTTATTTATTTTACGTGTTTTATGATAGATACCTAGAAGAACCTATGTACTCATTTTTAACGTAATAATTTCAAATAGCCCAGCAGGAAAATAAAAAAAGATTTAAACATTTTTTAAGTCTTGTGAAATGCGCGATGGTTTGAAAAGCGACAGACAAGAACAGAACCATATTTTGATGACGAAACGTGCAAACGTGGTACTCTACTATATATTTGTGAAAGTTTGTGTGTATGTTTGTCCGGGGTTGGCTCCAGCCCCGTAGCAGATGGGGGTTGAAATTTTGGCCCGAGGTCGGCCTACCTATGGGGGTTTAGTAGCGATTTTGAAATTTTGACAAACGCACCCATTGGCCCTGGGCAGGGAAGGAGCGGTGTTTAGCCCCTGTGCTATAAGCCTCCACGATTTCGGGAGATGGCCGATTTTTTGCTATTTTTTCAAAACTTAGTTTATACTGTTTGTATAGGGATACCCCGGCCAAGGGGAGCATGCCTGGCGACACTATGTACATTGTTATATGATATAGCATTGGTCGGCATGTGAAACATCAAAATACGGGTTTAACCAAATAATGCTATAACATAGGCAATTTTATAAGATAGGCATGGTATGAGATACTATGTGCAACAAGATAGGCAATGCTATAAGATAGGACGTGATATAAGATACCCTGTGCTACAGGATAGGCAATACTATAAGATAGGACGTGATATAAGATACCCCGTGCTACAAGATAGGCAATGCTATAAGATAGGAAGTGATATAAGATACCCCGAGCTGCAAGATAGGCAATGTTATAAGATAGTATGGGATATAAGATACCCTGTGCTACGAGATAGGCAATGCTATAAGATAGGTGTGATATAGATATCCTGTATGTGCCATAACATGCAGTGATATAAGATAGGAGATACCATCAGCTATAACATATGAGTGATATGAGATATCACGTGATAAATGACACCCTTTGCTACAACAAACATAAAATTTTTAAAACATCAAAAATATGGTTTGACCGAAAAAATTTTCCAAAACATCCTAAAACATCAAAAATATGAGTTTGATTAAAAAAATTTTCCAAAACATCCTAAAACATCAAAAATATAGTTTGACGAAAAAAATTTTCCGAAACATCCTAAAACATCAAAAATATGGGTTTTATTAAAAAAATTTCCAGAACATTCCAGAACATCAAAAATATGATTATGGCTAAACAATTTTAAAAACCACTCTGTAACGTCAAAAATATGGATTTGATCAAAAAAATGGTTGACAAAAGACATTTTAAAAAATCCAAAAAATAAAATATGGTTTATACCAACAATTTTTTTAGAAATATCCCAAAAACATCAAAAGTCTTGAAAAATAAAAAATACAAGAGACAAATCAATTCCATATAGCTATCAGGCCTAAGTTCAGCCCGGGCAACGCCAGGCAGCTCATCTAGTAATAGATAAATAGCAAAAACGCGTCTAAATACCCCAAAAATATTTTAAAAAATTTACATGTGTTGTGTGCCCCTCCGAAAAAATCCTGGCTACGCCTCTGGTTTTTCAACCTGTCAGAAAAATTGAAGGAAAGCAGTATACAATTGTGTCCGAAAATTAAGGATTTTACAAGTCGAAAGGCATACAATATTTGGAAATTTGTCCCTCCCCTTGAAAGTTAATTCGAGAAAATTAATTTGCAATTTTTTATTCAATTAATTAATTCTTAATCCAGCATTTTGATTAATTAAAAGTAGTAATGGCCGGCAACCTGGACCGCGAAGCTGTAGGATGGCCTATGTTATAACATAGGCAATGACGTAAAAGTCTGCTTCCTGAGGTAAGTTGAGGGAGCAACATTAAAGTATGGAGAACATTCAGGACGGAGAGGGGTGTGCGTGAGGGGGCCCCCACCGTGCCGCCTGTTATAGCATGGTCTGTCTTTTAGCGTTGTTCCTCAGGTTGCATGGTCGATCTAGGGGTATCAGCTGGTGTGCCAAAAATGCTAAAATGGCATAAAACTGGCACGTGGCTGGCCGTCCTATTTTGGGGGACCAGCGCTGATTTGGGAGGACTATGCCCAAAAAGACCAAAAATAGCACAAAATAAGCGTTTAAAAAGTCAGATTTTTCTGAATTTTGGGGGGTCAGGACCCCCATTCCACCAGATCTACGAGCCTGCATAAAAATTATGTATCTGGTCAAGCATTTTTCCGATTTTCGCCCTATTTTATCTAGAAATTTTCCTTGCTGAGATGCCCTCACGTGCATGTCTCGTTGTGACTTAATTATTTACTGTTCGAAGAAAGCACGTACACAACAAGTCACGAATAAATAAGTGTTTGCTTCATCTGTCGGTAATTCAGTAGTAATGATTCGCGAAAAGTTGCTAAAATTACAGTGAAAAACGAAAGAGGCAGCCATATAGATCAGCGAATATATCGGATATGCGTTTGATAAAGAGAAATACGATATGACGAATCATCGCAGGTTGAACATGAAAACATTCGCAGTTATTTCAAGTGTTTTTTTGAGGATTTTGAGCATCTCATCCGTAGATGCATAGCAGGGCGGCTTTAGGGGTCAGCCTTCAGTCTCAAAAATAGGCATAAATTGACAGTCATTGCAGCAAAAAATTTTAATTTTTATCAATTCCCAGGAACTTTTCCATTTAGGTCCCCTCCCATAGGTGTTCGTCTCGTCTCCTCTCATTTGCACGGGTCTGCATACTACCGAAAACTTGTGAAAAATATTTGTCAAGTTGTGGCATTTTTTTGTCAAGTTGTGAAAATTTTTGTCAAGTTGTGAAAATTTTTTGTCAAGTTGTGAAAATTTTTTGTCAAGTTGTGAAATATTTTTGTCAAGTTGTAAAATTTTTTTGTCAAGTTGTAAAATTTTTTTGTCAAGTTGTGAAAATTTTTTGTCAAGTTGTGGAAATTTTTTGTCAAATTGTGAAAAATTTTTGTCAAGTTATGAAAATTTCTTTTGTCAAGTTGTGAAATATTTTTGTCAAGTTGTGAAAATTTTTTGTCAAGGTGTGAAATTTTTTTGTAATGTTGCGAAATATTTTTGTAAAATTTTTGATTTTTCCTGAAAGTATGCTGTTTTACGAGTTTATTGCTAAAATAATAAAAATCCATCAATCAGACAAAAAAAGAAAAGATAAAGGAAATATTGATGAAAAATATGAGTTTTCAGTACTCGATTCCACTGTCTCACGCCCTAAAAAATTGAAATTGTTTCAATTCTGCATCATGAGTGCAGATATACTGCATCCATGACACCAGCTGGCACGACGTGGACGTATGAAGCTCGTCAGCGACGAGATAATATAAAAAACATTCTTAGCACAATGTACAAAAAAGGAAATAGGACAGTGTATGATCGCAGGGTATAAATAACATGTGTATTTCCCGCTCGGCCAGTCAAACAAGTATATGTACGTGCGCCCACGAACTCTGTTCAATGAGGTGGCGCACGCACCTTTTCACTTCACCAGGCACACTGTACACCCCAACCGCCACTAACCCGGATCGCGGGGTACGGCTGAGAATGTACAACAAAACAAAATCGAAAACGAACAGAGGCCGCTGCACATCGCCGACACTTGCTCCTCACAAGGCACAACATGTAAACGGGAAACAAACAAAATTCAGAAAAAATAATAATTAGGTATACACGTGTCCACGAACCTGTTTCACCAGGGTAACACCTGCACCCTACAATCAAAAGCCGAACGGTAAAGTACAATAATCGGGGACCAAAGAACGTTTATCATACACAACCCTATAATCCTTTTTGTACACCGTGGTAAAAACGTTTCTCATATTATCCCTGAGAATTTTCTTTTCCAAAACGGTCTTTATGACCTCGTTTCCTGAACAGAAACCGATGACCATTTGTTTCATTATATCAAAATCGATCTCTTTTCTAGTGTTGAACGTTAAACGGAAACCCCGAATTTTGTAAGTCAGATTTACGATATTTTTCCCGTCAATAGTAACCCTGTACGCATAATTTTTTGGCCCTCCGGCTACGAATTCACAAATGTAAGCCCCATCCCCATAACCGCTAAGCTCGTCAGTCATATCGCCCAAGTAACGGCCTATCGGAACCTTGTAATTATCGGATTTTCGAGTTAAATAAATAATTGAATCGGTGTCGGAATAAATAACGCGCATGTCTAATTTTTTAAATATGAATACAATTTAACTCTAGCTTGAGCTGTTACATAAGAAGCTATTACCGGATTTGTGTTATTTAATGCTTCTAAAAATTCGTCTTCTACGACATAAGTTGTACATGCCATGCGCTCGCCTAAAAACTGTACAGTGCTCACTGTTTTCGTAGGATCAAACGTTAACTCTACAAATTTTTCCGGCACGGTGAAATATTCGACCTGAGATAAATTGTTGCGCTGTCCGAATTTTCCCCAAAAAGAATTTAGCATAAGTTTAGCATAAGGCGCGCATACCTGAGTTTTTCTCAATTTTCTGCCTGTCTAACCTTATATCCTCGATTTCTTCATATCGCCTAATATATTCATCTTTTTCTGCTTCCGTTGTACATCCTTTTGGTCATCCGTCCGCCTGCTGCTTAAATCGTAAAAACGTGTTTATATACTCTGTGAAAAGGCCGCCCTCTTTGGTCGTAGGGTCGTATTTTTCGATTTCTGTATAGTGCCAAACTTCGTGGATTTTTGTTACTGTGTAGCCTTTCTCGATTGCTTTGTACAATTCTAAAGAAACCCAGGCGCCCGTGATTGATCCTCTTCGTCTGAATGCTCACAGACGTCCTGCTTTTCTAAAACACAGGTCCGGCAGAGGGGGAATAATAATTTGCCGTCGTGTCGAAAATGGTAGGACTGGGTGGTACAAACCCCGAGGGGAGACGACTGTGCATTTAATAATACCATTATACGGTTTATCATACAACGAAACAAAATTTTCATGTGATAATTACAGGATGCTTTAATGGAAATTCGCCCGTCCTACATACCCAGGGATACAAACTACATACATCTGTATAGGAAATTTTTTCGCCTTCTTTACATTCATGATACAACTTTACAGCGTTTGTACACCCGCCGTAAAATGCTTCTCTCGGCGATAACGGAGTTACAAAATTTACAGAATCGAAAAAACGTTTCATATTTACATTTTGTTCAAGCTCTCGCTTCAATTCACATTCCCATTTTTCTACAACTGTATAACCCACATTTTCTAACGCTTTACGTCTATCTACAGTAGCCTGATAGGCTTCCTCGAACGTTCGATCTGTCTAGAGTTTGCTGCTTTCTATTTACAATATTACATTTTGTACAACCGTGATAGTAACAACCGTTGAATTCGTAGATTGTGTTTCCCGAGATCCCGTCAACTTTAAACCGCCCAATCTTTACCTCGCCCCCGTTTAATTTATGTCTAATGCGAATATTTTGAGTTTCCGAAAGCCATTTTAACCGTTTTAATGCTATTATCGATTGATTTTCTTGAGACCGGTATCCGTGAGCTGGAACAATGCCAATAACGTTCTGGTTTGAGAAAATTTTACGAAATACGTGATTACAGGCCGATGCTATAATTAAACTGACTAGAAAAGGATCTACGTCCGTTTCGTCAATGAAAATTTGACGAAACTTTAAACAACAACGCCTTAAAGTAAAAATTGTGAATCGAAACCGCGGGCGTTATGGGTTAAAACTGTGGCGCCCCGATGCTGGCTGCTCGCTAAACAACCATTTACAAAACAATTCTAGACACTTGTCTCCCAAAAACGTATACTTGCCACAGTTCTGACAAAAATCCGAGTCATCATTGCGCGCATATTGCATAATATGACGTATGTAACATAGTGAACTTTCTTGTAGTGCTTTGACAATGACTCAGATTTTTTGTCAGAACTGTGGCAACGTATACGTTTTTAGGCGACAAATGTCTAGAAAATTTTTGTAAATGGTTGTTTAGCGAGCAGCATCGGGGCGCTACAGTTTTAGCCCATAACGCTCGCGGTTTCGATTCACAATTTTTACTCGAATATTTACACGAAAATTGTGCAGTTTTACCCAAAATCGTAACGCACGGTCTTGAAGTCATAATATTGGAAGTAGGGGTGTTCGGGTTATGGATTCGTTAAATTTCCTACCCATGCCCCTTTCTTCTCTCCCGAAAACTTTCGGGATTCCAGAACTGAAGAAGGGGTACTTCCCACATCTTTTCACCACAAAAACCAACTAAAACTATATCGGTCCCCTACCCGATTCCGAGCATTACTCACCCAACACTATGAAAGACGAGGCGCGCTAGGAATTTTTTAAATGGTAACGAAACTGAAAAAGCAAAAAACGAGCCGTTTGATTTACAAAAATAGCTTGTAAAATACTGTAATTCGGATGTAGATATTTTAAGGTCATCAAATTTTCATTGACGAAACGGGCGTAGATCCTTTTCTAGTCAGTTTAACAATAGTATCGGCCTGTAATCACGTATTTCGTAAAAATTTTCTCAAACCAGAACGTATTGGCAATTGTTCCGAGCTCATGGTACCGGTCTCAAGAAAATCAATCAATAATAAGCATTACAATGTTTAAATGGCTTTCGGAAACTCAAAACATTCGCATTAGACGTAAATTAAATGGGGGCGAGGTAAAAATTGGGCGGTTTAAAAGTTGACATGATCTCGGGAAACACAATCTACGAATTTAACGGTTGTAACCATCACGGGTGAATAAAATGTAATATTGTAAATAGAAATCAGAAAAACTCTAGAAAATCGAAAGTTCGAGAAGCCTATCAGGCTACTGTAGATGGACGTAAAGCGTTATAGTTGTAGAAAAATGGGAATGTGAATTGAAGCGAGAGCTTGAACAAAATGTAAATATGAAACTTTTTTTCGATTCTGTAAATTTTTGTAATCTCTGTTATCGCTGAGAGTAGCATTTTACGGCGGTTGTACCAACGCTGTAAAGTTGTATCATGAATGTAAAGAAGGCGAAACAATTTCCTATGCAGATGTATGTAGTTTGTATCCCTGGGTATGTAAGACGGGCGAATTTCCCTCTTAAGCACCCTGTAATTATCAATGAAAATTTTGTTTCGTTGTATGATAAACCGTATAATGGTATTATTAAATGTACAGTCGTCTTCCCTCGGGTTTGTGCCACCCTGTCCTACATTTTCGACACGACGACAAATTATTATTCCCTCTGCCGGACCTGTGTTTATTGAAAAGCAGGACGTCTGTAAACATTCAGACGCAGAGAAGTCAATCACGGGCGCCTGAGTTTCTTGGAACTGTACAAAGCAATCGAGAAAGGCTACACACTAACAAAATCCACGAAGTTTGTGCACTATACAGAAATCGAAAAATACGACCCTACGACCAAAGAGGGCGGCATTTTCACAGAGTATATAAATACGTTATTACGATTTAAACAGCAGGCGGACGGATGACCAAAAGGATGTACAACGGAAGCAGAAAAAGAAGAATATATTAGGCGATATGAAGAAATCGAGGATATAAGGTTAGACAGGCAGAAAATTGAGAAAAGTTCAGGTATGCGCGCCTTAGCTAAACTTATGGTAAATTCTTTTTCGGGAAGAATTCGGACAGCGCGAAATTTATCTCAGGTCGAATATTTCACCGTGCCGGAAAAATCTGTAGAGTTTCAGTTAACGTTTGATCCTACGAAAAATCTGAGCACTGTAACAGTTTTTTGGCGAGCGCATCGCTTGTACAACTTATGTCGTAGAAGACAAATTTTTAGAAGCATTAAATAACACAATCCAGGTTATAGCTTCTTATGTAACAGCTCAAGCTAGACTTAAATTGTATTCATATTCAAAAAATTAGACACGCGCGTTATTTTTTCCGACACCGATTCAATTATTTATTTAAATCGAAAATCCGATAATTACATGGTCGCGATAGGCCGTTACTTGGGCGATATGATTCGACGAGCTTAGGCGGTTATGGGGATGGGGCTTAACATTTGTGAATTCGTAGCCGGAGGGCCAAAAAAATTACGCATACAGAGTTACTTATTGACGGAAAAAATTTCGTAAATCTGACTTACAAAATTCGGGGTTTCCGTTTAATGTTCAACACTAGAAAGAGATCGATTTCGATAAAATGAAATAAATTGTTATTGGTTTCTATTCAGGAAACGAGATCATAAAGACCGTTTTGGAAAAGAAAATTCTCAGGGATAATATGAGAAACGTTTTTACTGCGGTATACAAAAAGGATTATAGGGTTGTGTATGATAAACGTTCTTTGGTCCCCGATTGTTGTAGCTTTACCGGTCGGCTTTTGATTGGTAAGTGCACGTGTTACCCTGGTGAAACAGGTTCGTGGACACGTGTATACCTTAATTATTATTTTTTCTGAATTTTGTTCTGTTTCCCGTTTACATGTTGTGCCTAGTGGGGAGCGAAGTGTCGGCGATGCAGCGGCCTCTGTTCGTTTTCGATTTTGTTTTGTTGTACATCTCAGCCATACCTCATGATCCGGGTTAGTGGTGGTTGGGGTGTACAGTGTGCCTGGTGAAGTGAAAAGGTGCGTGCGCCACCTCATTGAAAAGAGTTCGTGGGCGCACGTACATATACTTGTTTGACTGGCCGAGCGGTAAATACACACATTATTTATACCCTGCGATCATACACGTCCTATTTCCTTTTTGTACATTGTGCTAAGAATTTTTGTATATTATCTCGTCGCTGACTGAGCTTCATACGTCCACTCGTGCCAGCTGTGTCATGGATGCATTATACTGCACTCATGATGCAGAATTGAACAATTTCAATTTTTTAGGGCGTGAGACAGCGGAATCGAGAATACCGAAAACTCATATTTTTCATCGATATTTCCTTTATCTTTTCTTTTTTTGTCTGATTGATGGATTTTTATTATTTTAGCAATAAACTCGTAAAACAGCTGACTTTCAGGAAAACTCAAAAATTTTTCAAAAATATTTCGCAACATTACAAAAAATATTTCACACCTGGACAAAAAATTTTCACAACTTGACAAAAAATTTTCATAACTTGACAAAATTTTTTCACAATTTGACAAAAATTTTCACAATTCGACAAAAAATGTTCACAACTTGACAAAAAATTTCACAACTTGACAGAAAATTTTCACAACTTGAAAAAAAATTTTCACAGCTTGACAAAAATTTTCACACCTTGACAAAAAATTTTCACCACTTGACAAAAAATTTCACAACTTGACAAAAAAATACAACTTGACAAATATTTTTCACAAGTTTTCGGTAGTATGCAGACCCCTGTAAACGAGAGGAGACGAGACGAACACCTATGGGAGGGACTTAAATGGAAAAGTTCCTTGGAATTAATAAAAATTAAAATTTTTTGCTACAATGACTGTCGATGTATGCCTGCTTTTGAGACTGAATGCTGACCCCTAAGGCCGCCTTGAGTTGTCCTGAAAGTATGCTGTTTTACGAGTTTATTGCTAAAATAATAAAAATCCATCAATCAGACAAAAAAAGAAAAAGATAAAGGAAATATCGATGAAAAATATGAGTTTTCAGTACTCGATTCCGCTGTCTCACACCCTAAAAATTGAAATTGTTTCGATTCTGCATCATGAGTGCAGTATACTGCATCCATGACACCAGCTGGCACGAGTGGACGTATGAAGCTCGTCAGCAACGAGATAATATAAAAAACATTCTTAGCACAATGTACAAAAAAGGAAATAGGACAGTGTATGATCGCAGGAGTATAAATAACGTGTGTATTTCCCGCTCGGCCAGTCAAACAAGTATATGTACGTGCGAACACGAACTCTTTTCAATGAGGTGGCGCACGTACCTTTTCACTTCACCAGGCACACTGTACACCCCAACCACCACTAACCCGGATCGCGGGGTACGGCTGAGAATGTACAACAAAACAAAAATCAAAAACGAACAGAGGCCGCTGCACATCGCCGACACTTGCTCCTCACAAGGCACAACATGTAAACAGGAAACAGAACAAAATTCAGAAAAGATAATAATTAGGTATACACGTGTCCACGAACCCGTTTCACCAGGGTAACACGTGCACCCTACAATCAAAAGCCGAACGGTAAAGTACAATAATCGGGGACCAAAGAACGTTTATCATACACAACCCTATAATCCTTTTTGTATACCGCAGTAAAAACGTTTCTCATATTATCCCTGAGAATTTTCTTTTCCAAAACGGTCTTTATGATCTCGTTTCCTGAACAGAAACCGATGACCATTTGTATCATTATATCGAAATCGATCTCTTTTCTAGTGTTGAACGTTAAACGGAAACCCCGAATTTTGTAAGTCAGATTTGCAAAATTTTTTCCGTAAATAGTAACCCCTCTATGCGTAATTTTTTGGAATTCACAAATGTAAGCCCCATCCCCATAACCGCTAAGCTCGTCAGTCTTATCGCCCAAGTAACGGCCTATCGGAACCTTGTAATTATCGGATTTTCGAGTTAAATAAATAATTGAATCGGTGTCGGAATAAATAATGCATGTGTCTAATTTTTTTGAATATGAATACAATTTAACTCTAGCTTGAGCTGTTACATAAGAAGCTATAACCGGATTTGTGTTATTTGATGCTTCTAAAAGTTCGTCTTCTACGACATAAGTTGTACATGCCATGCGCTCGCCTAAAAACTGTACAGTGCTCAGTTTTTTCGTAGAATCAAACGTTAACTCTACAGATTTTTTCCGGCACGGTGAAATATTCGACCTGAGATAAATTGTTGCGCTGTCCGAATTTTCCCCAAAAAGAATTTAGCATAAGTTTAACTAAGGCGCGCATACCTGAGTTTTACTCAATTTTCTGCCTGTCAAACCTTATATCCTCGATTCCTTCATATCGCCTAATATATTCTTCTTTTTCTGCTTCCGTTGTACATCCTTTTGGTCATCCGTCCGCCTGCTGTTTACATCGTAAAAACGTATTTATATACTCTGTGAAAAGGCCACCCCCTTTGGTCGTAGGGTCGTATTTTTCGATTTCTGTATAGATAGCCAAACGGCGTGGATTTTTGTTACTGTGTAGCCTTTCTCGATTGCTTTGTACAGTTCTAAAGAAACTCAGGCGCCCGTGATTGACCTCTCTTCATCTGGAATGTTCGACAGACGTCCTGCTTTCAAAAACACAGGTCCGGCAGAGGGGGATAATAATTTGCCGTCGTGTTGAAAATGTAGGACTGGGTGGCACAAACCCTAAGGAAGACGACTGTACATTTAATAATACCATTATACGGTTTATCATACAATGAAACAAAATTTTCATTGATAATTACAGGGTTCTTTAAAGGAAATTCGCCCGTCTTACATACCCAGGGATACAAACTACATACATCTGTATAGGAAATTTTTTCGCCTTCTTTACATTCATGATAAAACTTTACAGCGTTGGTACAACCGCCGTAAGATGCTTCTCTCGGCGATAACGGAGTTACAAAATTTACAGAATCTAAAAAACGTTTCACATTTACATTTTGTTCAAGCTCTCGCTTCAATTCACATTCCCATTTTTCTACAACTGTAACTGCTTTACGTTTATCTACAGTAGCCTGATAGGCTTCCTCGAACTTTCGATTTTCTAGAGTTTTCTGATTTCTATTTACAATATTTGCATTTTGTACACCCGTGATAGTTACAACCGTTAAATTCGTAGATTGTGTTTCCTGAGATCCTGTCAACTTTAAACCGCCCAATTTTTACCTCGTCCCCGTTTAATTTATGTCTAATGCGAATGTTTTGAGTTTCCGAAAGCCATTTAAACATTGTAATGCTATTATTGATTGATTTTCTTGAGACCGGTACCGTGAGCCGGAACAATGCCAATACGTTCGTGTTTGAGAAAATTTTTACGAAATACGTGATTATAGGCCGATGCTATAATTAAACTGACTAGAAAAGGATCTACGCCCGTTACGTCAATGAAAATTTGACGAAACTTTAAACAAACGCCTTAAAATATCTACACTCGAATTACAGTATTCTACAAGCTGTTTTTGTAAATCGAACGGCTCGTTTTCCGCTTTTCAATTTCGTACCATTTGAAAAATTCCTCGCGCGCCTCGTCTTTCATAGTGTTGGGTGAGTAATGCTCAGGAATCGGGTAGGGGACCGATATAGTTCTAGTTGGTTTTTGTAGTTGAAAAGATGTGGGAAGTACCCCTTCTTCAGCTCTGGAATCCCGAAAGTTTTTGGAAGAGAAGAAAGGGGCATGCGCAGGAAATTTAACGAATCGATAACTCGAACACCCCCCACTTCCAACATTATGACTTCGAGACCGCGCGTTACGATTTTGGGTAAAACTGTGCAATTTTCTAAAGAAAGTGTATTTTTTGGCCTATTAGCAGTCACATAAAATAATAATAATGCTTTATTCAAACCGTAAGGTTCTATTGCAATGTTAAGAATAATACTTGTGTTATTCTTAGCTCGTATATGTCGCCTACAGGTTTTGAATAAAGCGTTATTAATACATTTTCTGAAAATGTGACTAATAGGCCAAAAATGTACTTTCTTTAGATATGAGCCAGTCACGCAAACATTTAGAAAGTCAGTTGTACAATTTTCGTGTAAATATTCGAGTAAAAATTGTGTGAATCGAAACTGCGAGCGTTGTGGAGCTAAAACACCTGTGGCGCCCCGATGCTGCTCACGCTAAACAACCATTTACAAAAATTTTCTAGACATTTGTCGAAACAAAAACGTATACTTACGCACTGGTTTCTGACAAAAATCTGAGTCATTGTCAAAGCACTACAAGAAAAGTTCGCATGTCTTGCATACGTCATATTATGCAATATGCGCGCAATGATGACTCGGATTTTTGTCAGGAACTGTGGAAAGTATACGTCTTTGGGCGACAAATGTCTAGAATTTGTTTGTAAATGGTTACATTTAGCTGTGCAGCCAGCATCGGGGCGCCACAGTTTTAGCCCATAACGCTCGCGGTTTCGATTCGCAATTTTTACTTTTAAGAGCGTTGTTTTTGAAGGTTTCGTCAAATTTTCATTCAGGAAACGGGCGTAGATCCTTTTCTAGTCAGTTTAACAATAGTATCGGCCTGTAATCATGTATTTTGTAAAAATTTTCTCAAACCAGAAGTTATGGGCATTGTTCCAGCTCACGGGTACCGGTCTCAAGAAAACCAATCGATAATAACATTAAAATGGTTAAAATGGCTTTCGGAAACTCAAAACATTCGCATTAGACATAAATTAAACGGGGGCGAGGTAAAGATTGGGCGGTTTAAAGTCGACTCGGGAAATACAATCTACGAATTCAACGGTTGTTACTATCACGGTTGTACAAAATGTAATATTGTAAATAGAAAGCAGCGAACTCTAGACAATCGAAAGTTTGAGGAAGCCTATCAGGCTACTGTAGATAGACATAAAGCGTTAGAAAATTTGGGTTATACAGTTGTAGAAAAATGGGAATGTGAGTTGAAGCGAGGAGAGCTTGAACAAAATCTAAATATGAAACGTTTTTTCGATTCTGTAAATTTTGTAACTCCGTTATCGCCGAGAGAGGCATTTTACGGCGGGGGTAAAAACGCTGTCAAGTTGTATCACGAATGTAAAGAAGGCGAAAAAATTTCCTATACAGATGTATGTACTTTGTATCCTTGGGTATGTAAGACGGGCGAATTTCCATTAAAGCACCCTGTAATTATCACTGAAAATTTTGTTTCGTTGTATGATAAACCGTATAATGGTATTATTAAATGTACAGTCGTTCCCCCTCGGGGTTTGTACCACCCCGTCCTACCTTTCCGACACGACGGCAAATTATTGTTCCCCTCTGCCGGACCTGTGTTTTAGAAAAGCAGGACATCTGTGAGCATTCAGACGAAGATGGTTCAATCACAGGCGCCTGGGTTTCCTTATAATTGTACAAAGCAATCGAGAAAGGCTACACAGTAACAAAAATCCACGAAGTTTGACACTATACAGAAATCGAAAAATACGACCCTACGACCAAAGAGGGCGGACTTTTCACCGAGTATATAAACACGTTTTTACGATTGAAGCAACAGGCTGACGGATGGCCAAAAGGATGTACAACGGAAGCAGAAAAAAATGAATATATTAGATGATACGAAGAAGTCGAGGGTATAAGGTTAGACAGGCAAAAAATTGAGAAAAACTCAGGCATGCGCGCTTTATCAAAACTCATGTTAAATTCTTTTTCGGGAAAATTCGGACAGCGCAATAATTTATCTCTGGTCGAATATTTCACCGAGCCGGAAAAGTTTGTAAAGTTAATGTTCGATCCGACGAAAAAAGTCAGCACTGTACAGATTTTAGGCGAGCGCATGGCATGTACAACTTATGTCGTAGAAGACGAATTTTTAGAAGCATTAAATAACACAAATCCGGTAATAGCTTCTTATGTAACAGCACAAGCTAGACTTAAATTGTATTCATATTTAGAAAAATTTGAGACGCGCGTAATTTGTTTCGACACCGATTCAATTATTTATTTAACACGAAAAAACGATAATTACAAGGTTCCGATAGGCCGTTACTTGGGCGATATGACCGACGAGCTTAGCGCGTTATAGGGTTGGGGCTTACATTTGTGAATTTGTAGCGAGAGGGCCAAAAAATTACGCTTACAGGGTTACTATTGACGGTAAAAATATCGTAAATCAGACTCACAAAATTCGGGGGCTTCATTTAACGTTCAATACTAGAAAAGAGGTCGATTTCGATAAAATGAAACAAACGGTCATCGGTTTCTGTTCAGGAAACGAGATCATAAAGACCGTTTTGGAAAGGAAAATTCTCAGGGATAATATGAGAAACGTTTTTACCACGGTGTACAAAAAGGATTATAGGGTTGTGTATGATAAACGTTCTTTGGTCCCCGATTATTGTACTTTACCGTTCGGCTTATGATTGTAGGGTGCACGTGTTACCCTGGTGAAACAGGTTCGTGGACACGTGTATACCTAATTATTATTTTTTCTGAATTTTGTTTTGTTTCCCGTTTACATGTCGTGCCTTGTGAGGAGCAAGTGCCGGCAATGTGTAGCGGCCTCTGTTCGTTTTCGATTTTGTTTTGTTGTACATTCTCAGCCGTACCACGCGATCCGGGTTAGTGGCGGTTAAGGTGTACAGTGTGCCTGGTGAAGTGAAAAGGTGCGTGCGCTACCTCCTTGAAAAGAGTTCGTGGGCGCACATATACTTGTTTGACTGGCCGAGCGGTAAATACACATGTTATTTATACCCTGCGATCATACACTGTCTTATTTCCTTTTTTGTACATTGTGCTAAGAATGTTTTTTTATATTATCTCGTGGCTGGCGAGCTTCATACGTCCACGTCGTGCCTGCTGGGGTCATGGATGTAGTAAACCTGCATTCATGATGCAGAATTGAAGCAATTTCAATTTTTTAGGGCGTGAGACAACGAAATCGAGTGCTGAAAACTCATATTTTTCATCTATATTTTCTTTATTTTTTCTTTTTTTGTCGTATTGATGGATTTTTATCATTTTAATATAAAACTCGTAAAACAGCATACTTTCAGGAAAACTCAAAAATTTTACAAAAATATTTCGCAACATTACAAAAATATTTCACACCTTGACAAAAATATTTTCATAACTTGACAAAAATATTTCACAACTTGACAAAACATTTTTACAACTTGACAAAAATATCTCACAACTTGACAAAAAATTTTCACAACTTGACAAAAAATTTCCACAACGTGACAAAAATATTTCACAACTTGACAAAAAATTTTCACAACTTGACAAAAATATTTCGCATCGTGACAAAAATATTTCGCAACCTAACAAAAATTTTTCACTAGTTTTCGGCAGTATGCAGACCCGTGCAAATGAGTGGTAGACGAGACATACACCTATGGGAGGGGACCTAAATGGAAAAGTTCCTGGAAATTGATAAATGTTAAAATTTTTTGCTGCAATGACTGTAAATTTATGCCTATTTCTGAGACTGAAGGCTGACCCCTAAAGCCGCCTTGCTATGCATCTACGGATGAGATGCTCAAAATCCTCAAAAAACACTTGAAATTACTGCGAATTTTTTCATGTTCAACCTGCGACGATTTGTCATATCGTATTTCTCTCTATCAAACATGTTTAGCATATCCGATGTATTCGCTGATCTATATGGCTGCCTCGTATATTTTTACTGTAATTTTTAGCAAAATTAGTTGTACATCACTTATTTATTCGTGACTTGTTGTGTACGTGCTTTCTTCGAATAATAAATAAAACAAATAAGTACGTCACAACGAGACGTGCACGTGGGTGGGCATCTTGGCATATAAAAATAGGGAATTTAAGGTGAAAAGTACGGAAATCGGAAAAATGATTGAAATTCAGTTTATGTGCTATTTTTTAGCAAAAAAATTCATTGACACCACCCCCAGATCGACCATGCAACCTGAGGAACAACACTGCAAGATAGACCATGCTGTAACAGGCGGCGCTGTGGGAGCCCCTCCTTACGCACACCCCCTCCCCGTCCTGAATGTTCTCCATACTTTAACGTTGCACCCTGAGATGACGTCAGGGTGCAGATTTTGACGTCATCGCCTATGTTATAACACAGCCTATCCTACAGCGTTGCACCCCAGGCTGCCAGCCATTACTACTTACAAATTTAAAAGTACGAATAGGATATTTCCTTTTGCTTTAATTTTCACAAGCGTTTTGCGCCGAAGCAATGAAATTTTCCGGAAGATCGGACGAAATGGCCGAAGTTATAGTGCAGCATCTTTAAACGAGTTGTTTGTGAGGTAAAATGAAATTTCTTCGATTTTTGTGAATTTTTATGTCAATTTTAGCAAGAAACGTCGAACGATGGTGCTTTTTATTAATCGATTTTACCTTAAATGGCCACTGACTCCCATAAAATGGCTGCTTGCAACCTCCAGAATTGTATATTTTCCGAAATAAATTGCCAAAATGTGCTTTTCTTACGGCATTTTCACTCAAAAGTGTTAAATTTTCATATTTTAAATTTACTCTAATTTTTTTATAATTCGCTCCGAAAAAGCTTCTATATTTTTATATTTTTTAAAGAACGAACATAGCCAAAAACGGCAAACGGAGTTATTTTTGACGTGTACCCATCGTTTTGGAAAAACAGGCACTTCTTAAAACTTTTTGGCGCTGACCTGCGGAATTCCTACACAACCATTCTAGGAAATCAACGGCAAAAGTAAATGGAAATCTGAATATTTTGGCACAAGTGCTTGAAACTTACTGGGAAAGATAATTAAATTGTCAGTTTTATCAGCATTTATCCAGAATTGGGTCAAATTTGCTCAATAATACTCTTCGAATAAACCCTAGACCGACGATGCTTTGCATATGTGCACATATTCAACGACTTAAATCATGTAGGTACTGTACGTGCACACTCGTACCTTCAATTTGAACATATAAATGAATGTAAAAGAAAAATATTAATATAATTTAATTCACATGCAAATACGGGGCACTAATTCAGATCAACTGAATTCCTGCTTTGAATAGGTTTAATTGATTATCGCGCTATTGTTTCTTTATTTTTGCTAAAGTGCTTAGTGGTTTGGAAGGCCCCAAAAAAATGCGTGTAGTAGTGAGTAGTCGGTCTCGACCACACATGGGCATCAGCCAAATTCTAGGAAATATGGTGAGGCAAAATCTCAAAAACGGCGAATAACACCAAAAATTTAATTTTGGGGTCTTCCGGTTTCTAGGAATTTCGAATTCTTAAGAATACAACGAAGACGTACGCATTTACTGCAGCAACCAATTCTGATGGGCTTGATTGGGCAAAGTCGCCAAAAATAGCAAAATCCAATTCTGGGGTCTATTTTATTCATATTTCATATTCTCGGGGTGGGGGTCCAGCTAGAACTCCCCATGTCCTCGTGTGATCGTAGAGGCTAGTTAGAAGTTTCATGATAATTATTATTTTCGTGTTTCGATAAATTGAATCGATCATCGCATTTCGATTCCTCGATATCTTCGAACTAATTTCGATCTTTTATACTGGCAAGTGCAAAATAGTTCGCAAAAGCCCAAGACATGCTCCATTATGCAAGATTTACCAAAGCAAATGTGAAATAAAAGGATACGCGTTATTTGCAAGGTAGGGCAAATGCAGATGCTCCATTAACTTTTGATTTTCATGGTGTTCTGCTACAAATTTCAGCAGCTTAGCCGTGTTAGAAGGACCCTGTTTATGCCAGCATAAAGCTCCTAACGCCAACGATTAAGTAAACAAGCTATTAAAGGACAAAAGTAGAAATCGACACGTATACATACTACAAGGTAACTCGTATGTTTGTCTTAAAATAAATCATAATATTATTCCTCGTAGCATAATCACCATCACTTCGAAGTAATCGCCTGTAATTAAGCATATCACAAAACAGAATCTAAATACTTTTTGTATCACCGTCTTTTATTTATGCCTCCTATAAGCATATGCGATCTTTTCTCCCTTACGATATTATATTTGCTTATTTCGAAGTGAGCTAATTTATTACGGGCAAACGCCTTCAAAGCCGCTCAAGTTTAATATATCTAAGAAAAATCGCCAATTTTTATATGATATTTATTATAAAATGATTTAATATCCGTAGCAAACGCTTATGTACTGCATAAAAATTCTAGGGGTCAGCCTCGAGAAATTTGATGCATCAAAATCGAAATATTTTTTCTTTCTCGTGATGCTGGTTCTTTCTGAAACACAAAATGGTAAAAACATTAAAACAATTCGATTAAACTGAACAAAATATAGTTTAGAACAGAATGTTTGGCCATAAGCGCAACGGCTGAGCACTTTTTAGCCAAAAGATCTCTAAAGACGATCAAAACTGATTATTTTCTGCGATTTTGTAAACATCTAAAATTCTGGGAGTCAACAGCCATTCCGAGGGCGGTAGGGGGTGGAAATTTCGAAATCATCAAGTTTAGATGTAATTCTATGTTATCCATCTACTTTATAACTTCACACTGAATTGAAAGAGGAAAACAAAGAAACAATAGCTATTGTCAAACTGACTGATAAATGCTTAAAGGACAGGCCACAAACTAAGACACTAATTATGTAAAAAAATAATCATTTACTTAAACCCGAATAAGAGTCTTGTTTTATGTATGTATTTATTCAAACCACATGACACCATTATATTATTAAATATCTTATATAAATTATTCTAAGTAAGCTGCGAGCGATAAGGTAAAAATCTGCAGGCATGCACGTGGGTGGGTTTGGAGTCTAAGTAAGCCCCAGAATAGAAAAATGGAAAATTTTGTGGGGGGAATGAGGTAAAATGAAGGCCAAAAAGAATGAAAATTGAAAATTTTCTTCAAACGTGCTTGAAATTGATCAGAAACTGTGTAATAACGTAGTTTTAAAGCTGTTGAAGCGCTCATACCAGTTTTTGAGGTCATGTAGTCATATTTCCCAAATAAGCTGAATTTTTGATCACCCAGACCGGCTACCCCCTAGATCGGCTATGCTGTGCATCTATGATCGCAGTTCCTTCATTTGCTATTATTTCTTCTGGTAATACCAGTCAATTTTTATAGACTTGTAGCAACGCCAAATGATGGAGACAGAAACGGCACGGTTAGTCTATTGTGTAACTTTTTAAGATTCTAAAGAATTAAATTGCCCATCATATAGCAATATTCTAGAACTGATACGCCTACTTTGATTCTCGATAAACATCAAAACACTAAAAAACAAACACATTTTTCTATAAAGAACATACCTACGCATAATATTAAAATGTTTGCTTTTACCGATATTCTGGTAAAATCCGACAACGCTTTTTGCACAACAAAGGCATAAGCATTTGTCCTTGGAACTTTATCAAACAAAACAATGTGCATTAGCTAACTTGTTGCTTTTTCAATCCTTTTTTGGTTCAATAGTTTATTTCAATCTGCAGGCCGCAGAATATACTTCAATTTTTTGCGTTGCTTAGAGAAAGTCTGATAAATATCAGATTTTGCGACGTTAGGCATATACGTAGGTAGCTTTTGCCTAGTCTTCTCCTTTAATATCCTTATTAATCCACAAACCCAAGTATATTCGTCTTTTTTTGTTCCACCGAAGCATTTTTCTTCGCTAGTGCCAAAATATTTTGTCGTCTTTTTGATATGTTAAAGATATCATGCGTATTTAAATATTAACAGCTTTAAGATATGACTAGCAAACGAGGCACTACGCTGCCCTTTGAAAAATGGTAGAGATAATTGAAAATCTATTTGCTGCTAATTGTGTAGAATTTAATGTCATATTTAATAGGTAGGTATATCTTTTGTTTCTTATTATTCTTGTTAATTCTTGAGAGATACCTTAGATTCTCAGGGAGAGGGTCTAACG
Source organism: Mermis nigrescens (assembly GCA_036768485.1). NCBI lineage: Eukaryota > Metazoa > Nematoda > Enoplea > Mermithida > Mermithidae > Mermis > Mermis nigrescens. The sequence continues at coordinate 18,966,601 of JAVLUZ010000157.1, forward strand.
TAACGTGCCATGCCTCAGCACCGCACTTTTTCAATTTTATTGATCAGGTTTTATTCACGGTGACTTTTTAGATTTAGCTATATAGTTTGGGATGTAGCCTCCATTCGAACGTTGGCCATAGATGCAGAGCACGGTTTATTTGGGAGGGTCAGAAGGTCTGCGGGGTCAGAAATTAAGCTTTTTTGTGCCAAACTGACCTGATAAACTGGTATAAGCGCTAAAAAACCATTAAAACTACGTTATTACACAGTTTCTGGTGAATTTAAAGCAATTTTGAAGAAAGTTTTCAATTTTCATCCGTTTTTAGCCTTCGTTTGCCTCATTTCCCCCACATTTTCCAAGTTTCTATTCTGGCGGTCTACAGACCCCCCAACCCTCTACGTGTATGTCTGGTTATAAACAGCGTAACGATTGACCCCTATATCAGAAATATGCATATATTGGCTTTCTGCTCATTACTCACTACTTATCACCTGATATGCTCAAATGACCGGTCTCGAAGACAAAAGTGCGAAAGATGTGTCAAACTACGGAAAATTAATGAAATTTTCATTTACGGTTTCCAACTATTCTGAGGGTGTGAAAATTTTCCGCTAGTATGCGAAGAATTTTTTTGCATAGTGAAAGCTTCAAGCAAACCTTTCCCGGGCTTAATTATCCTTATTGAATTAGCGCATCATCCTCTATGACAAAGCACATATGTATGTACATACATAGGTGCACAATTGCAAATGTAGACAGTTTAGTAAGCCATGCAAAAACGTCAAATAAGCCATGCCTTTTCAAAAGATAATATAAACAGACGTGAAATATCACATTCAAAAATGCAGTCAAGCATTTGTTTGAAAAAACTCAGAAAATATGTAGTTCTAATTGTTTTCAGCAAATTTCCGGCATAACAAACATTTTTTCCGTTTCGTGCTGAGTAATCATTTGCAAACCATATTTCGTTTAATTTTAATCACTTCGACAACAAAACACATACATGGTGAAAAAAAGAAAATGCGTTAAAAAATAAGAAAGACGTTTTTGAGGATAAATTGAAAGACAAAATAATCGACACACTCAAAAACACCAACATGAAAAAAATTATACAAAAGTCGATGAAAGCGGGCAAAACGTAAAGGCAAAGCGTGGATTGCGCTTATTTACGTCCCCGGCTTAAGTCAGTACGGTTTAATCTATTGAGACCAATTTGCCTATTAGGTGCACTTTTATAACTTGTTCAGGCTGGGAATTCCGAACGGACATTTTCACACATTGGCGTGGGGATGGGTTTGGGGTATTCAACCCTAGAAGGTTGAATACACCTCCCCCCAGAAACCGAAAACCCCTCACCAGGATTCAATTTTTCGAGATTGAATTCTGGGAAGGGGATAGCGATCGATGAGAAACATTGAAATATGGTGTCGTTTTGGCCATACCACTATTTTTACGACCATTTTTGACCTTCAAAGAATCTTGTACCCTCCCTTAGAATTTTCGAGCTGGCTGCCTACCCATGGATATTACTCGATTGCTTTTGGAAGGTCAGAAATTGTTTCTTGACGCATACCCCTCATTTTCAAACTCGGAAAACTTATTTTGCAGAAAATTTTTCCGGGCCAAATCTCATAATATCACATGGTTTACATTAGCATCAGCACCATAGGTGGCATAGCAACACCAAAATTATAGAGAGGTGCAATTTTTCAAAAGTCAAAACATGGTCTTTAAATAGTGGTATGGCGAAAAAACACATTTTTTAAACGTTTCTCATCAAGCACTATCAATTGGCATCAAAAAATTGCGAAGAAAACTGAAAAAATTTAAAAATAGAACTCTGGGGTTATTTAGATTTTTGGGGGGTATTTGGCCTTCTGGGGGTGAGGTGTACATACCCCAACCCCCTCCCCCCACCCACGTGTGATCAGAACCGTGCTTAAGGTTCTAGCGGCCCTAGGCGAAGCTGCTTTTAGCGTCCCTCAAAAGTTCAATTTGTGTAAAGTAAGCATCTTTACGGACGCTTATTGCAGGATTTTCGTGATAAACCATTCTCGTACATCAAGGATTTGGTAGGATTGAAATATGGAGCAGTTTATTTCAAATTAATTTTTCCGGCTTTTCGATCAATAAGATTTGAGATAAGGCATCTACACGTGCCGCACGTTTGCGGTCAGAACGCAATTTACCGCGTTCGTTTTGATCCATCACTCGTCGAGATACGATTTCGGCGCGCCAGCCGTGTCAAGAAGCGAAGTGTTCGCGGTCGGACCCGACTCCGACAGTAGGACGTGCGGAGGCTATCTAGCCACGCAGCGTTGATTGGTCGCGCTCTAACATCACGTACATACTACTCTTATTTTGATATACCAAAAATAAATTTTGATATGATTTTTATAAGCACCTGCTGGACTTTCAATATCATATTTTAATCCTGTGAATTTTGGTATATTATATTCTTATGATATTAAAAATCTGGAAAATGTGAAAATATTTTTGATATAATTTTGGTATAATTTTAGTATAAAGTGGTAGCACTTTTTCCTTTTTCGCTCTTTACCTTACCTACTTATTTTGTACGCATGATGCAGTAGGTAATTTCCACAGGTTGTATTATCACATGGAGACTATACGTACAAGTATGTATGTACATATGTATATCGAGCCGAGCCACCTCATACATATAGTCTCCATTCCATTGAGGTTTGTACATATATATATATACCAGCATTATTCGTGTGTACAATTAGCGCAGCGTAGTATGAATGAAGTAACATCTGTCTGTGTTGATAAATGCGTAACATAAGGTGAGCTCAGCTCATAATTAAGGTTAGCCTATAGTCTGTTTCACATAAGTTCAAGCATTAATTTTTAGCATTTTTTTGAAAGTAAGCCGACGAATTACAATGATTATATATCAAATCAATGCTATAATTGCAAACGGTCAAATTGATGTCGGAATAGTTTTTATAATTTATGTTAAAACTTGTGTGAAACAGACTGGGAGATTACAAAATATTAGGTAGGTAGGAATGATATTGACCATTAAATTATTTGTTTTCTTAATCCTTGTTTGCCACCTGTATTCTTGAGCGTTGAGCTTCGCTGATTGTGATTCAAACTCTTCGTACCAAAAACATATTAAATCTATACCAAATATCGAAAATATATCATATTTTGAATAAAAAATAGCGAAATATCATATTTATGTCATATTAAAATTAAGCTAACTATACCAATATCATATTTTGATCATTTTTAGGCTGCCAAAATAACACTAGTACGTACTGCAACGAGTACGCCATGTGAGTACGCCTGTGGATATAATATACATCCCCTTTTCTTATCATACAAAACATAGGCAACGTGACCGCTAATCCGGTTAAGCCTGTGTTGAGAGCGGAAAAAACAATAACGCATATAGCGCCATCTTTCGTCAATTCATTATTGATATGAGCATATTCTTGTTTTTTGTTTTACTTTAACCCCAATTATCATTGTTAGTTTAGTTTGGCGTTTGGGTTTTTTAGCGATTAGTCGACGTTCGTCTGTAGAGCTTTCATTTTGTTTGGTGTATATAAAATTAGTTAGCAGCTACCTAATAGTGCAATATACTGCAGGTAGACTGGGTATTTGGTTGGCCGGCCTCGACATATTCTATAGCCGAGTGATCTAGGTGAATTTCTTTTAGTTTTTCAATTTCTCAAAAATTCATCATTCCATTTTTCGACCTAACAACTATAAAAATTATTACATAATTTTTATAGAGGATGACATCCCGGTGTAGAGCTCTTTGTTGTTGTATTTATTGTTCATTGTGCTATTGAAACCAAAATTCATAAATGATTTCGCCATAGGTAATCTGGTGCGAAATCCCTTTTCAATTCTTTTCGCGAAAATTATTATCTTGGTCTAAAATAGGTCTTTTGACCTCGGGAAAATTCCAGGGTTTCTTAATTACTGCTGTGTCAGGTACTGTGGTCGGTTTCCCCTGCAATCTCCTTAAGTACGGACAAAGTTAGATCCGAGGAGATTTTAGGTAGTAAGTACTTAGGGTCAAGAGGTCGAATAAAGGCGAATCGCCGTAGCACCCGGGCCAGCGCTAAGTGTAGCCAGGTACTTAAGTAAATCCTGAAGGTACTTATTGAGGGTTGTTCTTTTTGTAGTTCTTTGTGTGTTGGGCATCTTCCCTGGCGGCATGCCGCCCGTTTAGATATCTGTACATACTGCAAGTACTTAACCAGCAAGCACCTATCTGCGCATTAGATACTTCCAACAACCCGCATAAGTTACAAGATTAGCTATCAATTACTACAATTCTTCGTAGGATATAAGATGAGGTGCATATCGGCTCTGAGAGATTATCTCAAATTCTTATTTCAAATGAAAATTTGTTCCAACAGTTCCTTTAAACTGTACAAAAATCTCGTGAAACTTTTCATGCTTATGTACGTATATGACACAGAAAATCCGTCAGAGGCAGTGCGAATCGGTTTAAAATTTTGGTAAAAAATGCAGTAGGCTTACTATATAATGAATGGAATTTGAAGAAGCAGTTCGCATCTTAGGAGTGACCGAAAAAAACAGCGCTAACTTTTCAAAAGATCTTCACTCGTGCATAATTTCATCAGAAAAAGGAAAAGGCTAATTAAAACACCATAATAGTATTCAGCCAGCACTGAGCAACAAATTTGTTTCAATTTCTGCTGAAAAAAATGTTACAAAGTTGAACTTGGTATACTTATAACCCTATAAAATCATAGTTCATAGATTGTACAATTGTAGCATAAAATCTTTAGCATAAAAAGGAAAACGCATTGAGAATTGGATTACCAGATGTGCGCGGTAAAATATGAAGATAAATTAATTTAAATGCAATTTTTCTGCTCGGAAGTCCTAAATCCAAAATCCGGGTCATAAATTAACGTGTTCGCCAGTTATGATAAGCCGCATTAAAAACTCCTAAAACAGTTTTTTCGGATGCCCCGTTATTTTTTAGCGACGAACTGGGCGACCGCTCAGTTCGACGCCTAAAAGCACGGCTATGTACGCGAATGTAACAATTTGTTCACAAATTTCTCGAGCCGAGATACTTATCGAAACGAGTGCAAATACAAAACCAGACGATTTGAACGAACGAAAATAACGTGGCGCCCAAACAAAGGCCCAACGAACCGCCTATGTTTGACAACAGGGTCATTACCGTGTAGGACGGGACTTCGGACGTCACCAAAATGATCGATTGATGGGGATAATGTATGACCAGTCGAACGAAATTATTTTCGGTATTTCTCAATATTTCTGGTCTGATATTTCTCCTCACCGACGCTTCGAATATCCATTGTTGGCAGGAACGCGTACAATTCGTCGCACATTGATTATAATTCGATGGAGAGGTAAAATTTGTTGCGTTCCTTCCTACAGAGAAAGCGAAATAAGTCTCTCCATTCAAAAATTATTGAGAAAATTACTGAAAAAAGCATTTGCATAGGTACAAGGGATAAAAATTTAAAAAAAAACATTCATAGTCTGTTTCGTTTGGGTCTGCGGTTTTCGTTTAATTTTATCGGCAAGAATCGGGCTACAAAAGTCGTTTAAAATTATGATACAGTAATGTGGCTTAACAACGGCTTGGGTCTCCTTAGACTCAACATATTGTAGAATATCACTTTTGCCGTGTTAGCTTAGAATGCTTTTGTAGCCACTTTAAATTTTCTCAAAAACTTAAAAGTTTAGAAGTGGATCGCACCACCATGATCATCGCCCGCACTCTGAATTTTGATTTTTAAGGGAAAGATTATCCTAAGGATTGATTTTTTAAGAGAATAAGGCCATAGAATTGGCGGCAGGGCGTGAGAAATAACATTTTCAACCGTTTCTCGTCTAATCCAATCGGTTAGTACCACACCTGGGCGTGGGGGTTTGGGGGTATGCACCCCCAGAAACCAAAATACCCCCCCCCAAGAAATCAAAATACCCCCCCCCCCCAGAATTCGATTTTTGAAAATTTTTTCGTTTTTTTCGCAATTTTTTGATGCCAATGGATAGTGCTTGATGAGAAACGTCGAAAAATGGTGTTTTTATCACCATACCACCATTTTAAAGACCATTTTTTGACCTTCAAAAAATCTTGCACACCCCTAGAATTTTCTTGCTGCCCACGTATGGTTAATACCCGAAAATTGCGAAAAAGACTGAAAATTTTGAAAAATTCATATTAAGGTCTGAGGAGGAGCCTTAATTCTGTAGGGTTTGTAAGTCCCTCAAAACAATTTACTCGCCTGTATACCTATAAATGACACTCCTCGTGCAACCATGCAGTGTAAGCATGGGAATTCTGGAAGAGACAGTGTCAGAAATTTTTTAAAAAGGGCCTTTCTAGGCTTAAAACTAAGGGTACACGTCGATAACACTGTTTTTTGACGTTACGGTGCTCCTTTTTCCTAGAACAAAAAACATGATATAAAATTCGAGCAAATTGGACATAGTGTGAAAATAAGAATAATGCATTTTAGGCGCGCACAATATAGCAAAAAGTGCGCTTTAAAAAGCGCACTTTCTGCTAGTTTTTTTGGAAAATCGACAAGTATGGGGATTAACAGTTGACCCTATATATACATATGAGGAGTGCCCGAATTGCAAGGCTTTGGAAAGTTTAAAAATTTTTAATATTAAAAAAGCGCAAGAGAAAAAAAACCCAACTTTTTGGTGATCAAAACATTTCGAAAACTAAAAAAAACTTCAGACCGGTGTGTTTTCTTAGAAGCCTTTTGGATTCTGGGATCCACATCTCTACGCCTAAGTGTTACTTTTCTAAGCTCCTCGCACATAAGCTGACAGGTCACGCACAAGAAATTGGCTTAATCCCAAAACTTAGTTTTCGGAAATTTGATATCTATTAATAAAATTGGGCGAAATTTACTAAATTCAGCCGTGTAAATATCACTCAGCGTATCGTTTCGATCAATACCACTTGGACATTTGAACATCAAAGGATAGTTGTCCACCCTACGAGTCGAGAAAAATTTTCTGCGACACAATTGGCTTAATTTTATGCTCGGTGGGTCAACGATGGCCAGATACTCTCGAAAGCTCATTTCAGTCGAATCGACAGGCCCTAGCAATTCAAGCAAGCGGCAAGTTGCTCTGAAAATCATTAAATAAGAATAAAATAATAAACGTTTTTTGGCTGTAATGCGAAATATAAATGCGATTAGGGAATGAGAGCAATTGGCTTCGGGAGTTAACAAATTTGAGGATCTAGGCAATTTCACGTGCAGACAATATCTAGACTCTAAGGCCCGACCCGAAAGCGGAGTAAAGTTACTCAGGAGTAAGGCTTACTCCGGAGTAGTAACTCCAGAGTAAATCGCAAAGTAACTTACTCCGAGATTCGGTATACCCGACAGTGGAGTAAAGGTGGAGTAGTTACTCCGGAGTAATTCGTGTAGTATCGTATTTATTCTACATAAAATCATGGATTGAAGGCATAAAATAGTTAAGTTGACTGATACCATTATAATGCTAATGAATTCACTCATCTCAGACAAGTTAATGTGATTATTCAGGATCACCTTCAGACTTAATTTTAATTATCTATCTGTGTTGTAATTGCCCGTAAAATATAGAATGCACAGGGGCAATCTAGCCACGTCGTTTTTAGAGGGAAAGCGGCCGCTCGCTTAGCTGTCGTAAAAATCATATAAAAGATAAGGCAGCCTACATAAAAATACAGAATAATCGTATCTTTTTGTCAAAAAGGTTTCCAAAAACACTTTCAACCATTTTGCCTCACGAACGACCTAAAGTAGCAATTTTTCATTATGTCGAGGTAAAAGTTTAAGCCTACAATTTTATTTCTTAATCGCACATGGTTTGGATTCGTCAATTGAGCAATTGAATTCTTGGGTCGTTGGTGAAGCACTTGTATATTGAAGAATGGTGAAAAGCAGTTTTACATATTAGCAATGGTGCATACAGCTTCCGAGACAGAGAGCAAGGTATCTGGAGTCCGTCCTCGAACAAATCCTGTATGCAGGCCCGTCCAAAAATGAGCTCTTCCATCGATTAGTTGGTCGCGGAAGGACGTCATGGATAAAATCAATAATTTTAATAATCGATTATTTTTTAAATCTGTATATGACAGTCAAAACTAATTGTCATTATGAATGACGAAAGGACGTTCACCGTTAAACTCGATTTCTTCATCCGTGATATATGCACTCACTAGTGGATCAAGAAAATCGAACATATAAATTGAATATGAGAAGATACAATTAATAATTGTGACTATATCTGGACAACGCCTCAATTCTGACGGGTCTGGCTCATGGTCCCAAAGAATTGAAAAGTATAAAAAGCGCTGAAAATGATGGGAAGGGCAGAAAACACCACTCTTCGACCAAATATGCACATCATGGGAATCCTAGGGGCGGGGTGAAATTATAAAGTGCCTTTTTCGGGTTCAAAAATGGTAGGTACGCGTTAAAAACATCGTTTTTCAGCGTTTCTGGCGATGCTCTAGTTTTCTAGATCATAAAAACATAAAAAAATTTAGAAAAAAATCAAAAAAGTCGGAAGGAATTGAACAAAATATAGTCAAAATATAAGCATAATGGCGCGAAGCGCCGAAAATTTGGCACGTTTGCGCAAATAGATAGCTAAAAACGCTTAAAAACCTCTTTTCTACAAATTTTGCAGAAATTGTTTGGGAACATTCAAAAATCGCTAATTCTGGCGGAGGGTGAAAAATTTTTTGCAGAGGGGTGAAAACTTTCCTCCAAAGATCATGTATGTTTTCGACGTTTTTCATTTATCTTTATCCACTGGTATCAAAAAGAAGTGAGAACAAGAAAAAATATTGAGATTTTAATTCTTGAAGTCTTCTGGATTCTGGGAGGGGGTCATGAATTCTGGGGAAGGATTTAAACCCTCAGACATCCGCGCGCCCACGTGTGATTGAAGACTGCACAAGCCACGTATGTACGTTACATATCTTTACATTAAAGTAGTTGTTACTCCGAGATCTACTCCTGCCCCCGGGCAGGAGTAGAATCGCGGAGTAAATCTACTCCGGAGTAAGGCTACTCCACCTTCGAGTATACCGAAAAATTTTACTCTGAGATTTACTCCACGATTTACTCCAGAGTGAGAGATATTTCATCTTCGGGTATTCGGGCCTAAGTGTCTGATGAGTCTAAATTACGTAAAATCAGGAGAAAAAGCAATAAAATTTGAATTTTAGGGGCCCTGCAAAAATTATTTTGCGTAGTTTAGACCCAGAAGGACAAAGCACAAAATGGTATTTTAAATTAAGAATGCTGAGACCAAGGACGGACGGAAATCCAAAGTTTTATGGCGAAAATCTTGAAATCAGCCAGAAATTGTCGATTATGACTGAACACTGTTTACACCAATTTTCAAGACCATTAAGGCTATAAAAGCTCTCTGGTTGGCCCCAATGCATCTGTGGTCGTTGTGACCATAAATGCACAGCATGGCCGATCTGGGGTGGGGTCGGCCAGTCTGGGGGTAAAACATTGAGCTTATATGGGCTCAAAGGACAATAAAAACTGGTGTAAGCACTGAAATAGCGTTAAGACCACTTTATTAAACAATTTCTGGTCAATTTAAAGCATTTCTAAAGAAATTTTCAATTTGCGCCCATTTTAGTCTTTATTTTGCCTGATTTTCCCCTGAAAAATTACAAATTTTTCCGTTCTTAGGGTCTTGACCCCAAATCACTCCAAGGCGCATGTCTACACGCGACTCTTCAGATGAATGAAGAATTGCTAACTAGGACAATGATCTTTTTCGCAAAGCTAACATCAGATGATTTACTACTGTCCGTTTTCTGGCATTGGACATGAAAAGAGCGTAGTAATTCGATGATTTAGACGCCAGAATCCAACCACATTTCCCAGAATCAAGCAGACAACAAGAAAAGATTTTTTTGGTATCTTTTCCGCCGATTTTCGCCCTATCCGGCACCCAGAATGAAGTTTATGCTCATCAGGATTCTGTCCTCTCTCAGATTTAACCATTTTTAGACACAATGACTTCTTGCTCACATGCAGCGAGTAATTTCGGATGGAAGAGCGTCAGCCGGCTTATTCTGGTCGCACCCTGTCAGCCACTGAAATAACTGCCCCCGCATAAATAAAATGTACTGATAACTTTGGGCGTCCAATAGCGTGTACATGAATTTTCCCGTTACGTAAATCATGGGCGACACTTCGAGAGACTTTGTTGACTTTTCGTGATCAACGAGCAAATCCTGTAAAATGCGGATCAGTATAAATCTGACAAAACGAAAAATTTAAATTTTTAACGATCAACATTTTCTATACAGATGCAGGAATGGTGGTGAATAATTCCTACATCTGTATAGAAAAATCAATTGAAGGAAGAAATTAATGAATAAAAATTATACAAAATTATTAAAACTTCGGATGTGAATAAAACCTGGGAAACAATTAATTTACGCAAACATGCAGGATTGGTTCGCTGTAATAAGAATAATGCATAAATAGGTCGGAGCGTAACTTTGGTGGTCTGGGCTGGTTGAAAACATTTTCAAAGATCAGGTGAAAGGGTCGAAAAATTAGTGGTAGAGCGAAATGCGCTTTTTCAAATTCTGGGCTTCTAAAACCATGTAGCTACCTCGCGCTTTCGTGCTTAAATGACCCACCCATATTTCCGAAGATTGAAGAATCCTTAAATCTTCCACAGAGACTTCTTTGTTGAGATCAAAAAAATCGTAAACAACAATTTAAAAGCAATTCCAAAATGCCATGAAGAAATATAACACATTGACTATATATGCGAACATACGGACACACACACACACACACACACACACACACACACACACACACACACACACACACTCATACACTCACACACACACACACACACACACACACACACACACACACACACACACACACACACACACACACACACACACACACACACACACACACACACACACACACACACACACACACACACACACACATACACACACACCCCCGAAAATTTTTTAAGAAGTGTCTTTTTTGTACTAAAATACGATGGGTACACGTCAACTAAATGATTTTTTAACGTTTTAGACAGTAGGTACTCGTTCTTTCAAGAACATGAAAACGAAAAAAATCCTAAAAAATTTTTAAAAAATTAGAAATTGAACAAAATATAGTCATGCCAAAAATTTGAGATTTTTGAGCTAACAAATAAGCTAAAAACGCTTAAAATGACACACTTTTTACAAACTTTTCCAACTATTACAAAAGAATCGATAATCCAGGGGGTCGCAGGCATTTTTGCGAAAGGTCAGTTGCAATTCTAAGCAGGGGTCAAATCCCCCAACCCCCTTCCTGAAAAACACGTCTGCGTGCGACCCATCAAAAAATTACTGAAATTAACCCTTTTTAAATTTCACATGAAGGACTCAACATTTATAAAATTTCCAATATATTGTTGGAGATAGTTTGAAATTCTAAGTGATTCAGTAGTACTAAAGCAACAATTTTCACAATCAGGTAAAAATTTACAAAAACAGATCTATTGATCTAGTTCATATCCTGTTTTTTCGAAGACCGATAGACCCACAAAATTTGATTACAGATGCGTTTTCGCGATTTTTCTTGACTGATCCGCAAGTCTGCCCCATAGCTAGATTTGAGCCTTCCTCGAACCTTTTCCTTCGAATATGTGAATAATTTCATATCAATAAATAACTTAAATGCCTGAAGTAAAATTATTACGTAATAGCCCGCCTGGTGTACAAAGGCGGCGACAGTGTAGAATCTGATTTCGTCTTTTCCGACGTACGGTTCGAAATCCGGCGTCAAACCATTGTCAAAGTCGAATTTCAATTCATAATCAGCGATCGGATCATCACTAAGTTTAAAAATTTGTCAATTAAGAGATTTAGTACGAAATCGATCGTCAATGCGAGGCTAATTTTTTAAGAGCACACGACTATACTTACTCCAGTAGAATGTGTTACAAAGGTTTGATAAAAAAATCGATAATAAAAGAAAATAACAACAATTTGTAGAAACGATGTTTTGGCAGATTGTATAAAAAATAGGTTTGAGAGTTTCGTACGCAGTAATGCTCAGGTTGGATGGAAATCAAGCAATTCAATTAACGATTTATATAGATGGAAACAGTGCTATCTTTTTAAGTGCTTGAAATAAATCAGAAACAGTGCTATCTTTTCAAGTGCTTGAAATAAATCAGAAAATGTCAACTTTATTTTACACCGTTTTATCTTTACGTCATTTTTGAAGACCATTTTAGCTCACAAAAGCTGTCTGGCTGACCCCAGACCGGCCTGGCTGCTATTAAAAAGACTTATCTGCCGATTGATAGTAGCAAGAGCAGCCCAAATATTTTGGTTGTCGTTTTGTGCTTATTGATTATTGTTAATATTTTATTATTGGCTAGCTGGTTGATCTATCCTTCGTCCGACGCCACACTGCACGGCATACCGGATCGTGCCAGACTCATGTCGGATACGGCAATGTCCGGCACAAATCTGGCAGGATATGGCATGCTGCCGTGCCTTGCCGTGGCGGACCTTGATTCCGAATTGAATTCATACTTCATCCTGCTTAAAGTCGATGCATGCATTGCCACAAAGATTGATCTTTAATTTGTCACTCCCAGCCGCTTTTTAACTGTTGCATTGCTTGTGTTGTACTTAGTAAATACATGCGTAAATGCAGCAGATACAGCCATCTAGCTGTATCGCCTTCTGCAAACCATTTCATATTAAAATTTAACAGGCCTTTCCATATTGGAACCATTGATCAAGTTATAGCGCTAGCTTAGGAGGGCCTAGTTGCACCAACGACTTGTAACTAATAACCACTTACAACCTTGTAAAAACAAATTTTAAACAAGCTCTATACTGATGCGGTCGCATTGAAACGCTACTGGTTACTTGTTACAAGTTACAAGCTACCAGTTACAAGTTATAGTAGAATACTAGTCATGCTAACTTGTAGAAGATTGCCAGCTAATTAAAATTTTTTATTAGTCTGCATCAATTGGGTTGCAACAAACGCTTGTAAACTAGCAGCTTTTAACTAGTCAATTATCATTATGTTGAAATCAATGAATATGAAAAAGACTCTTGGATAAAGTACTCTAAAATATCAAAGAGAAGATATAAATATTTTTTGTATCGAGTGATATGCTCAAAAGACGTCCTTACGCATAGCAGGGAAGAAAATTGTTGACTGTTTGGCAAAAACACTGGTTTTATGTTCCCCGCTAAATCAAATATTCTTTACATTAGTAATATTGTTATGTAGATCTAATGTTACAAAGACATCGATTGTCAATAAGGAAAGATGATAAAACTTAAGGCCCGTATTCACAATCGCGTGTCAACGGCGTGTTAGCCTGACACGGTGCTAAATTTGGACTTAGCACGGTGTTAACTTTTAACTCGGTATTCACAATTGCGTGTTTACGACGTGTTAAGTCAAGACAAGCAAAAGTTAACGCGACGTTTTAACCCTTCCCCCATCAGGTTTAACGGCGTGTTTGTAATAGTTGATCGTTATTTTGCAAATTCTGATGGATATTCTTGACCTTGTGGATCATATTGACGAAAATGAAGAAGTTCATCATATTCGCCATTTTCGAGATAGGGGCAACCCATTTGACGAAAATATCTTACTGATTTCAAATTATACATTTGTCAATAAGTTGCTCCCTGGCATACGTGGGCAGCAAGAAAATTCTGGGGGGGTGCGAGATTTGTCAAAGGCCAAAAAATGGCCTTAAAAATGGTGGTATGACGAAAAACACAATTTTCCGACGTTTCTCATCGAGCACTATCCATTAACATCAAAAACTTGCAAAAAAACAAAAATAAATTTTCAAAAATTGAATTCTGGGGGTATTTTGGTTTCTGGGGATGCATATCCCCGAAACCCCTACGCCCAGGTGTGCTCCCGGGAACGATTCTTGGCGTATGTATTTTCCAAAAAAAACCTTCTTAAATATCGTTCCACGCCCTTTTTATAATGCTAAACGATTTGGCGTCCGTTTTCTTCGATTCGATTGCAGTAAGCCGTTCAAAAACGCTTTGAATCAAAAATTCGCTTCCTTCTTTAGAAAAGTTCTGCTCCCGAGACTTCTTATCATTTTCCATTAAATACTTATCAAAAATTGTAACAGGAAAAATATACTGAATCAATTGTAGCCCAGTCCGACAAAACAATCCCGCAAGCATAATGGCCGAATAACATGTATGATCCCATTTTCCTCTTAACCAATCGATTTTGTAGTTTACAACGCATGCATAACACTGTGTTTATTTTACGTAACACGGTGTTAGTTAACACACATTTAACACGCCATTGTGAATACGGGGTTAGACTTAACACCGTGTCAGTCCAAACACCGTGTTAGCCAACACCGTGTCAAGTCTTAACACAGCATTAGGTTAACACGCGAAATAGATATGGATTGTCAAATATCAACGAAGGAGTTGAATATTTGAAAAAATTGAATGGCTAATAGCTGAATTAAAAGGAATTGATAATGAAAGCCTGCGGTACATATTTCGATAGAAAAACACACATAATTCATCAAGCAAGCGCTTGTGCCCTAGGTATTTATTTAGGAGGAGATACATTAAGTGACTTTAAAATGGGATATTTATAGGGGAAAATTGAAGAAAAACACTTAGTATAATTTACAATGTTATAGCTTATCCTAAAATTAGCTTTCAAAAGGGCTCTCCTAATTCTAGTGCGAAATTTGAATGATTTTTCGAATTAAATTAACAATTTTTCGGAAATCTGAACCGCTCCAAACCCGTCCAAATCAGAGATCGATTTTGGTCGGAATAATCTTAAGAGCCTCTAAACTTAATTTTGATGATCACTTTATGCAGATAAATAAAATTGTGTTTTATATTTATTCTGATTTTCATCCCTTCGGCTTAAAGATGGAACGCTAACTTGTCTTACACCGTCCTCTCGAAACTTGTATGAAAAAACGCTTTTTTATTTACAAGCTTTTGGAAAAAGAGTAATAGAAAATTTGTTGCAACCCAATTCACTAGTATAGGTACTAGTGATAAATTTAGCGTGTTAAAAAGTCGTTGCAACGCTGTAACTGGCTTTTAGTTGGACTTTTAACTTGATATCACTTACAAATCGTTGGTGCAACTGGGCCCACATCGGTCATGATATGCAAGCGCGGATGAATACTTGTTAATGATATTTACTGACTTTCATCGCGCTCTAAAAGCCCTATTCGTACGTCAGAAGAGTAGTTTTCGTACAGAAACAAGTTTTTATGTTCCTCGGAATAATTTTTCGACTACTTACTCGGCGCAATGTGCGGATTTTCGCACCGATTTTACGGGTTTTTCATAGAAACGTTTTTCGCACCAGAAATGAAGCTGCTGGCCTATCGAAAACAAAAGCGACTTTAAGCACGGATTTTCTGGAATTATTTGACGCTGTCAGAAAAATTCGTGGTTCCGCCCCAGTCAGAAAATCTTGCATCCGCCACTGATATTCTATGTATCCGCATGTCGGCGTAAAATGGTTAGATCCACACGCGGGCGGGAGGGTGAGGGGTTAGGCGGTTTGCACCCCCTAGATGGCCGAATACCCAAACACCCCAGCGTTGAAAAACGGTATTTTGTCGGCATACCACCATTTTTAAAACAATTTTTTGACTTTTGAAAAATCTTGCAACCCTCAGAATTTTGGTGCTGCCCACCTATGGTAAGATTTCCGTGAATTCGGTTGTCAACGTTTTGTATGATGCGCACTAAAACTATTTAAAAAGTTTTTTTTATAAAAAACATTTTTCTACAGTAAACGAAAAAAACCATACCCCGATCTTATGTTTATACCAGCCGTGTAACAATAACGATTTCCCTGATATCCTAAAGAAATGTTTCTTAAAATTGAATTCGGCATTGACCCAAGTGAGACTAAATGGCCTGTCCAGCGAAATCGAGTGATAAAATTCAATCAACTTCTCCACCGTTGCTTCGCCGTAATTAATCTTCAGAAATCTCACAATGCCAGCATAAGCTCTGTCTAAGTCGTATTGCGGATTCATCGTGAAAACGAGTTCCATGTACGACATTGCATACAAAAATGAATCCTTGCTCATTCCATTTGGTTTATTCCCTGCACATTAATTATTAATCAAAATTATTAATTAATGAGAAATTATTACTTATTAATTATCAATACGTTAATTATCACCATAAGCATAGTCAGCATATCCAGGATTTTCGAAAACGTGGAGACGGCGCCCAGATAATGGCGTGGGTTTCGGGGTCTGAACTTCTCAGAATTCAAAATGACACCAAGAATCGAGAAGATCTAATAATTAGATTTTAAGAATTTTTCGATTTTCACGATCTTTTCAAGCCAATCATATATATAGGAACGTCGAAAAATTGTGCTTTTTGCCACATCAATTGCTACTCTGTATGACTTATGACCTCTAACAAAAGGATCTTCACCGAACTGTCGATTTTGCAGAAAAAATCACTATCGTGTGTTTTCTTCAGTCATTTTCAGCCAACTTTTGACTTAAAATTGACGAACTTTCGGCACTTCGCACCATATATCTTATTATTTTCTGACTACGCTTTGTTCAATTTACTCTGCTTGCTTCGAAATTTCATGTTTTCATGTTTTAGAAAAAACGAATATAGCTCCAAACGTCGAAAAAAGTGTTTTTGACGTGTATATATATCATTTTTAACCCAAAAAACACTTTTAAAAATTTCATGTTGCAGACTCAAACACATGGGCGTGGGGAAAGGTGGGGGTTTAGGGGTATGCAACTTTTAGAAAGCTGAATACCCACTCCCTCAGAAACCAAAATATCCTCCCCAGAATTCAATTCTTAAAATTTTTTGTGTTTTCACAATTTTTTGATACCAATGGACAGTGCTCGATGAGAAACGTTAAAAAATAGTGTTTTTGAGCCACACCACCATTGTTAAGACCATTTTTTGACCTTTGAAAAACATTGCACCCAATCCCCAGAATCTCGGTGCTGCCCACCTATGCTGCCCCCTCCCAAGATTCCCATGCTGTATATGTATGATGATAACAGCCATTCCTGGAAGTCATTTCCCAACTGTATATGATCACAAACAAACCGGAAAGGATCTGCTTCACTTTAGCCGGATCGACCCAATAAATCCAATGCGGATAAGATATGGTTAAGGGAGGATATTTGACTTCATTGTTCAACACAGAAATCTTTGTAGTGGTTGGGTTTCGCAAATAGTCTTGAAATAAGCTTTTGATCTGCCACGTCGACAATACAATTCCTAGCGTAATAATCAGAATCAGGGAACATTTACAAAAGTTCGATTTAGCTGCTATGACTTCCTTGAAACCGATTATATTCGTTGTTTCGTCAAATTTATCGACGGTTTCCTTGATTTGCTTGGCTGACATAGAATGGCTCCTTTGTTTCCATGCTATTTTGGCCTTTTTCATTTCTAAAGTATATAAACGAAAAACGTTTAGGTTCTGTCAAAACAAAAAAACAAGTACGGTTAAGTAAAGTTTATGAATTTTTATTCAGCAGATCAGTTTACTTTCAATTTCGTCCTTGTCTAATGTTAGTCGGTGGTCTTTTCGTTATTTTTTCGACTTATAATAATCAATTAATCGAATTAATATTGATTTAATTAGGCAGTTCTAATCAATTCTTTGCAAAGATATTCTGCGCATGACTTTAACTTTCGATCGTTTTCATTGCTTCTCGAGAAATATACATACACACTATTTAATTTTAATAATGATTTTGATTAGATTTTTTTATGTAATTTTAATTAAATATTTAATTAATTAATTTAAAATAAATGGTTCAACAGGGAAATTGTATTTTCTCGCTCGAACGTAACAACATTGGTTTCAGAAATCATAAGCTATGGACATATTGGTGCTTCTATATCGATTTTACAACTTTGTGTATGCAAAAAACTAAGCTGAAATAAAAATTAATGTCATTGTGACTTAGCAAACAAGCTGTGAGCGCTTTTATCTCGTCAAGTTCTCGATCAAACTAAGTTTAAAAAAGCTAAAAATAAAACTGCATTATATTATAGATTTTTTTCTGTTGTTAGTGATAATATAAATTCCGCCACCAACAAACCTGTCTAGAATTGAAATTAAAATTTTTATATCTTTCCGATATTCGTATGCTCACGGATAGAGCTCGATTATAAACGTCGAATAATGGTCTTTTGCTACTGAAAGAATTTTTTGACACTGTACGACCTCAAAAACTTTTTCAGTCTCTGTCGCAAGCGTTTAATGTTTTATCCTATTTTTAACAACAAATTTCACCGATGTAGGTTCTAATCCGCTGTTCAGGACAAAAAGAAATATTTTAGAATAAATTTTGTTATTCTAGATTTTAATTTAGACTTAGATTTACTAAGTATCCTTAAGGATCAACTCACTAGCTCGATCAGTCTTGACAGCTATGGGGTGGTGATGACGTTCGAGCCCACAGTACGCTAATTTTAGAAATTTATGATAAATTATCAAGTTAGCGAATGACAAACTTACAGTCTAAGCACGAGTATATCTAGAAGCAAGCATGCAAAAACCCTAATAATTGATGCTAATCTGTTCAAGCAAAATGCAAATGTACCTAATTTCTAATTCACCCAAAAAATGCGAATATCTAACAATGCAAAAATTAAAGTCCTAACGGCAAGGTCTTTGTTTGCTAAACTACATTTTGATGAGATGGAGATGATTCTTGGCGATTGCAAATCCGTTTATGTTAATTTTGCTGCAAGTGCTTTTTCGCTATCAACGTCGCAGATTATTAAAAATTCAAAAGAAAACGAATAATGAACCTTCATATTCAAATCGATAGTAAAAGCAACTTTGCAAACTCGGAAAACGGGAATAAATAATTAGCATGATTACTGTATCTTTAAATATTATTACTCATATACTTGCGACATCCGCAACACTCCCCTAAATGAGAAATTTAATTGAAATTTCGTTCATAATGAAATTTTTGCCGCATATTTTTGATTTTATCTTTTATCCCCTGCGAGATTTTATCGTTTTCATTTAATTTATTACACTTATCACAGTAATTTCGAAATTTAGATGATGACTATGATTACTTTTATTTGAGTTGTTCAAAATACGGTTTTTCAGATTACATGGAATATAAGATTTGCCTCGTTGAGCCTTAAATAACAGATTTTCGTTCTAGGTCCAATTTCATAAACTAATTGCAAATTTTGGACAAAATACGTATTTTCATCATATAAAAATATTTGTAGGAATTCAGCTTTGATTGGCTTAGACGAACAGCTTACAGCTTACGATTCGCAGAAAAGAACAAATATTTGGTGCAGCTAAGGCTAAAATTTTATTTTTATCTCCTTTTGTCAGATGTGGTATCCTATTATATCCAAAAATATTACAACCATCTGCTCATTTAGGACAGGTGCATTGAGTGTCACAATGACCAGCAATTCCTATATGCTTATATAGGGCACGTAATTGATATTCAACACAAATAATTTCTAAGTTCACGCTTTCTTATCACTAAGCCAGTTTTCTTGCACACTTGACTCATTACAAAACTCGTTTTTGAAGCCGAGCATTCATTCAGTATTTTTATCGGCTCAGTATTATTTTCCCTTACTAATGCAGTCGGGTGTTCTAACAATTTAATTATACTCGCAGAAATCTTTAGTTCAGGTGAGACTAAAAAAATCTGAGAATAATTAAATACATCATCTTTTGAATCGTTCATCATATCAGCATACTTATCATCAGATGACATATTAGTCACTTGCGCATTAACTTGATTTGTAACTAGCATTAATAACAAAACCATAATCAAAATATTTGGCAATTTAAAATTAATTCCTTTCGAAAAGCACGGAAATATATTTGAATTTTGAGCAGAAGTTTTCTCTATATCATTTTTATTTTATTGTCATCCGGATTTTGAACGATTTCAAGAGGAAACGACAACTTTATAGTTCTGCGTGTCGTTTTTTGATTAGTAGTCAAGAGCTCTACCGATCTGATTTTTTCATCAGGACTGCTGTTTACTTTCAAGATTTTTCCAAGTTTCCAATGACCCCGTGAATGATTATCATCCTTTATTAATCGCATTGTCGACAATGGTTTTAAAACTTATGCAGGAAGTTGTACGTGAGACAGACTATAGAAACAACGTCGCTTAGCTGCAATCGCTCTGCTTGTTCAACACGATCTCTCATTAAATGCGAAGAAATTACACTAACAAGATGGAAGAAACTTGCCGATAAATTTTTGATATAAAAAAGTTATGTTTTTATTTTGTTTGTTAAATTATATTATTTTCGGATAAAAATTGAAAATAAGTTGGAAATAACAATAGTCTGTCCACCAGATGTATGCATGTTGTATGCACTT
This sequence comes from Mermis nigrescens, assembly GCA_036768485.1. NCBI lineage: Eukaryota > Metazoa > Nematoda > Enoplea > Mermithida > Mermithidae > Mermis > Mermis nigrescens. The sequence continues at coordinate 18,987,045 of JAVLUZ010000157.1, forward strand.
TTACAGTAAGCAATTTATTGTAAAGCACCTGCAATAAATCCGGCGCCAGATTGGCCGCAGGGGGTCGCATGCCTTGCAATAAGCGATCTGTTCGCTTAAGGTGCCCAAAACCGCTGTGATAACAGAAGGGTGCATAATTGACATGCACGGTCTCGACTTTCGAGTCTGCGACAATAGTGTAAGGGATCAACCTCTTACACTTGGATACCACCCAACATATGTATGTACGTAATGTACATATGCCCCGGACACATGTGGGAGGTGCAGTTTTTTTAATAGATAATAAAAACTCGATAGGATTTTTTAATTATTGTTTACATAACACCGAGTTTGTCTGAGCGTCATAATATTATCTTTTGACGCATTTTTTAGTCAGCGTAAATGCTTCATACAATTCAATGATACAGAATTGTAAAGAATCAAATTATCTAAAACCTCATTTTTTGTTTTTTTAAATTACGCATCAAAGTCTGTTTTACAGAAATTTGGACATAAATTTTAAAAATGTCATACGGAAAGCCGGCAGATTGCGATTATAGCACGGGTTTACTATACAATTATCGTAATCCATTCGGCTTACCTTCGGAACAAGTCTAAATCTTTATGCCCAAACTTATGGGAAACTGAGTGCGAAAAACTATGGGTGTAAAGACAGATTTTGATCGCGTTTTTCTTCTTTCTGTCTGCAAACAACTCCTGTTATGAGTCCTAAAACATTCCTTCTGATAGAAACGCACTAGAACTCAACGGCTGCTTTCTGCTTTTTAGCAAATTTTATTACACTCAATGCGGAGTTAGATCTAGGTGTTTCAAGTTTTATACTCAGTTAGATTGTGTAAAAAATAGATCTTGTATGAGATTTATCCGCCAACTTCTTTCTCCAGGGCCCGGTTTCTGAATGAAGGGATTAAGCTAACTCCAGGGTTAAATTCAATAAATTTCATCGAGACGAGGGTTAAATAATTTATCCCTGGTTTCCGAATGAAAGAGTTAACTAACCCTCAAGGGTTAATTTTAACCCTTTGGGGTTAACTTAACCCCAGTGTTAATTTAACCCTTTAGGGTTAAGTGCGCTGTATAGCAAAAAAAATGCTCCGATGGAACAAAAAAGATGAATATACTTGGAATTGTGGATTATTAAGGATGTAAAAGGAGGGGACTAGGAAAAGTCTACCTAAAGTCGCAAAATCTGCTAAAAATCAGACTTTCTCTAAGCAACGCAAAAAATCGATGTATATTCTGCGGCCAACAGATTAAAATAAATATTTAACCATAAAAATGATTGAAAAAGCAGCACGTTAGCTATGCAGTAGCTATGGGAAATGATATTGAGTAAACTAACAGTCTTCTAAGCCAATTGAATGAAATAGCAAACATCGAAGACACATTGGAGACATGGTTGGTTTAAAACAGTAGGAAACGCGTAAGTTGACTTGAAACAGACTAAATGTAGATACACTAGCATGCCCGAAACGATTGTGTGCACTAATCAATCGGCCCCTGCTTTGCTTGCTATAATGCTCATAACAAAATAAAACAACTTTAAATACAATACCTCTTAGTTTTCTATCAATCAGGTGCCAGCAATTTGAAAAACTAACCTTGATAGATTTCGTACACTCTTATCTGAAACTTCGAACATTATTTAAAAAAGACACTTTTTTTAGAGGCCGCAGAATATACATCGATTTTTTGCGTTGCTTAGAGAAAGTCTGATTTTTAGCAGATTTTGCGACTTTAGGTAGACTTTTCCTAGTCCCCTCCTTTTACATCCTTAATAATCCACAATTCCAAGTATATTCATCTTTTTTGTTCCATCGGAGCATTTTTCTTTGCTAGTACCCCACTTTTAATTAGTATGATTTGAGAACATCAGTCAGTAAACACATACAGTAACATGCCATTATAATGACAGCAGTCCAAGAACACGGAAAACAATAATGTTCTTAACATCAGCATTATCCTTTTCAAACAAGACAACCTTACATTATTTTAACAGATCAAAGTTTTTCAGCATTAACTCTACGCAAATATCAAGTGTAAGGAACACTAACGCTCAGATTTGGAAGTAAAATAAATTTGTAGTATAAACTACATTTAACAACAAATGATTAGTGCAAACTTCACACAACTACTAGGTGTAGAGAAAACTAATAGTCAGATTCTCAATTCTGATTTTACGTAGAACATTTTGAAAAAATTAAGCTTCCGCAATACTCTAGAACAAGAGTTGAGTTAATAGGCAGTTAAACTTTACACAACCACAGAGTTCAAAGAAAATTTCAGTCGGATTCGTAATTCTGATATTACGATCAACATTTATGAAAAAATTAAGTCTCCACAATGGCCCAAGGACAAGTAAATATCAGATGTGTTAACGTAGACTCAAGCTACGTTCACTTCGCTTACTTAACCATAATCTCAAGCTTATGCGCTCACACGGGGGTTCTCGCCCTTTTTAGGAGGTCGATCACCAGCCGGCGATTCGGGGGGGGGGTAAGCGGCCCAGCCTATTCAAGGTAGCCCGTCCCTCTACGCACGCACCTAGTGAAACTTACTTATTTAACCCCTTTGAGATTAAGTACCTAATTAAAGTAAGTTCCCCGGAAACCTGATTGAGGGCTCAAAAAGATTATTAATTAATTTGTTTTGGACCGAATTCCGGTGCTTGAAAATATTAAGGGTTCCTAAGTATAGTGTAGCACAAGGACAGAATTCAACAGCACGGAAATTCAACCGTTAATTAAATAATTAATTTTTACAATATTTTTTCGACAGAAAAATTATGAAGCAATTAAAAAGCGACAGCATGGAGGATACATGCTGCTGACCGTCGTGTTACGCTAATCGGATAAAATCAAACAATATTACTAAACAAGGGCACAAAGCCCTGCCAAAGGCATACAACAACTGATGCCAATTTGCACAAACACGACGAGTTCTGCAGCCTAGCAGATAAAAAGGCACGTACGGAGTCTGCTCACGTACGGCGACGAAAAGGAAAAAAGATACGCTCAGCGCGGAAGCTGGCGGAGAGGCTCTCAGGCTCAAAAGCTAATTGTAAAATGTAAAATCTTAAAGTGCCGTCAAAACTGCGCTCGCACGCAGTTTTAACTGACGCGGAAAAAGAGGCGTAACAACACGAACCAAGAGATATGAAAAGGATCTATGAATACGACAATAGGCCTATGGGCAAAAGCTTACGGTAAAGGTATGTACAAACGAGACAGGCACAAATTTGAGGCACACACATATGATCTTTTAAAACACGTAAGATATGATAACACACATACCAATTTGTACTCAAGTCGCATTAAGCCCGAGTGCCCATTTTCCTATCCCGGATTTTGATTGAAAATATGTGTGGGAAAGGAATTAAAAATATGATAATTTTTAGGGGAAGGTGGTCCCGGGCGACTCGCTTAAGCGTTGCGCTTAACGGTCGTGTACGTGCGCATGGAAATTGAGCACAAGAATGCACATCTGGGGCAATCAATCGGTTTTTTTTCATCTGTTTCAAAAAAAAACCCAAACCGATTTTTTTCCCAAAAAATTTTTTCAGTGTAAAGTTTACAAACATAAGTTACAAACGTACTACAATCAACGGGCTACAAACTGGCCCAAACCGAATTTATTTACACTTAACTTTCTCTGTTCAGAAGTCGGGAGAGGTCGAATAGGATAAAAATAAAGTACTTTCTAAGGGGTGGCGAACAAAAATATGAAGTGAAGAAGTCGGGAGAGGTCGAATAGGATAAAAATAAAGTACTTTTTAAGGGGTGGCGAACAAAAATATGGACAAACACGTATTTTTCGCTGTCCACCACATTGTAAACTTTAAAAATCTGAACTGAACGCCCCATTGAGTGTAAATAAATTCGGCTTGGGCCAGTTTGTAGCCCTTTGATTGTAGTACGTTTGTATGTGCCAAACTTATGTTCCGCAAAATATTTGATATGATTTACCAATTAAATACGAAAAAAACCTGTTTTTTTTCGCCCATTTTACACCTCAGATTTCGAACTTTACACCCCCATAAACAACTCAATATTACATTTTTTTAAACGCGGTTTGTTTCGACGTGTAGCCCTTAAAAGTTACTTTATTTTTATCTATATAAATTATCTTAATTCATAACCGAAAAAGTTGGCAGAGAAATCTTGGACAAAATCTGTTTTTTTACTCATCCACTAGAGTGTAAAGTTTGAATCCCTGGTACTGTGTATTGATTGTAGAAAAGTTTGAAGGTCAGATTCGTTATTCTAACCTCACAGAGAACATTAAAAAAATTCATCATCCACGACGCTCTGGGCGTGAAAAATTTTTTCAGTGTAAAGTTTACACCTGCACTAATAACGCAATATTGATTGTAAAGAAACAAAATAAATTTTGACGTGTAGCGCTTAACACGAGGCAGATTTTAAAGGTAGTTACCACGTTTTTTCTACTAAGTGGAGAATATGGCAGGGAAAAAATATTTTTTGTCTCAGACTCTTTACAATAAACCGCCTCTAAATTCGAAAGTATTACTTTTTAAGAAAAAATAAAAAAAGTTTCTCCTAGATTTTATAACCGTCTACCTTTTGAAACCAATCAGACTGCATAGAATGTAAAACTGAGTTAGATATGCTCTTGCACATGAAAACAGTAAAAAACCGTCTAATTTACACTCCTGTGCAACAACCAATGAGTGTAAAGAAATTTTAAGACCAGATTCGTAACCTACTAATTAGGGAAAACATTTTTTAAAAAAATTCATCATCCACGACGCTATGGGTGGAAAAAATTTTTCAGTGTAAAGTTTACACTTGCACTAATAACGCAATATTGATTGTAAAGAAACAAAATAAATTTTGACGTGTAGCGCTTAAGACGAGGCACATTTTAAGGGTAGTTACCACGTTTTGTCTACCAAGTGGAGAATATGGCAGGGAAGAAAGTTTTTTGTCCCAGACTCTTTACAATAAACCGCCTCTAAATTCGAAAATATTACTTTTTGAAAAAAATTAAAAAAAGTCGTTCCTAGATTTTTTGACCGTCTACCTTTTGAGACCAATCAGACTGCATAGAATGTAAAACTGAGTTAGATATGCTCTTGCACACGAAAACTGTAAAAAACCGTCTAGTTTACACTCCTGTGCAACAATCAATGAGTGTAAAGAAATTTTAAGACCAGATTCGTAACCTACTAATTAGGGAAAACATTTTTAAAAAAAATTGGCCCTCCGCAAATTATTTGAATTTTTGGTGTAAACTTTACACACTCACGACGCACTCGGTATTGAGTGTAAACAAGAAAAAAAATGGGGGCACTAAGTTTTTTTATTATCTACCTTTTAAAAAAAACCGCACCTCTCAGATGTGTGCCGTTATAGCTGTGAGGGGGGGGCAGAAATTTCGCACTCGCTGTGAAGAACATTTAAGAAAAAAGGGTGGCCAAGTATATTATAGGTAGCGCTATCGCGCTACCTATGATAGCAAAGAAAAATACTCCGATGGAACAAAAAAGATGAATATACTTGGAATTGTGGATTATTAAGGATGTAAAAGGATGGGACCATACGTGGGCAGCAAGAAAATTCTGGGGGGTCCAAGATTTTTGAAGGTCAAAAAATGGCCTTAAAAATGGTGGTATGGCGATAAAAACACCATTTTTCGACGTTTCTCATCAAGCACTATCCATTGGCATCAAAAAATTGCGAAAAAAAAACGAAAAAAATTTTCAAAAATTGAATTCTGGGGAGTCTTTTGATTTCTGGGGGGTCTTTTGGTTTTTCTAAGGGTCCAGACCCCCCAGACCCCCCACGCCCATGTGTGGATGGGACTAGGAAAAATCTACCTAAAGTCGCAAAATCTGCTAAAAATCACACTTTCTCTAAGCAACGCAAAAATCGAAGTATATTCTGCAGCCTCTAAAAAGTGTCTTTTTCAAATAATGATTTGGAAGTAAAATAAATTTGTAGTATAAACTACATTTTAACAACAAATAATTAGTGCAAATTTAACACAACTACTAGGTGTAGAGAAAACTAATAGTCAGATTCTCGAATTCTGATTTTACGTAGAACATTTTGAAAAAAATTAAGCTTCCGCAAGGCTCTAGAACAAGAGTTGAGTTAATAGGCAGTGTAAACTTTACTCAATCACAGAGTTTAAAGAAAATTTCAGTCGGATTTGTTATTCTGATATTACGATCAACATTTATGAAAAAATTAAGTCTCCACAATGGCCCACGGACAAATAAATATCAGATGTGTTAACGTAGACTCAAGCTACGTTCACTTCGCTTACTTAACCCGAATCTCAAGCTTATGCGCTCACACGGGGGTTCTCGCCCTTTTTAGTAGGTCGATCACCAGCCGGCGATTCGGGGGTAAGCGGCCCGGCCTATTCAAGGTAGCCCGTCCCTCTACGCACGCACCTAGTGAAACTTACTTACTTAACCCCTTTGAGATTAAGTACCTAATTAGAGTAAGTTCCCCGGAAACCTAATGAGGGCTCAAAAAGATTATTATTTAACTTGTTTTGGACCGAATTCCGGTGCTTGAAAATTTTAAGGGTTCCTAAGTATAGTGTAACACAAGGACAGAATTCAACAGCACGGAAATTCAACCGAGCCCAGCATCGTTAATTAAATAATTAATTTTTACAATATTTTTGGACAGAAAAATTATGAAGCAATTTAAAAGCGACAGCATGGAGGATACATGCTGCTGACCGTCGTGTTACGCTAATCGGGTAAAATCAAACATTGGCACAAAGCCCTGCCAAAGGCATACAACAACTGATGCCAATTGGCACAAACACGATTGATAAAAACAAAGCGTACGGCGAAGAGAAGCGTGCACACTACGCAGGAAAACTAACAGAGAGTTCTGCAGCCAATCAGATAAAAAGGCACGTACGGAGTCTGCTCACGTACGGCGACGAAAAGAAAAAAAGATACGTTCAGCGCGGAAGCTGGCGGAGAGGCTCTCAGGCTCAAAAAACTAATTGTAAAATGTAAAATCTTAAACTGCCGTCAAAACTGCGCTCGCGCGCAGTTTTAACTGATGCGGAAAAAGAGGCGTAACAACACGAACCAAGAGATGAAAAGGATCTATGAATACGACAATAGGCCTATGGGCAAAAGCTTACGGTAAAGGCAGTGGCGGATCCAGGATTTTCCTAAGGGGGGGCGGTACCCCTAAGGGGGGGGGCGGAACCCTGACTTGGGCGGAAAAATTAGCCGTTTTAACCCGAAAATCGCTAAAAATCGCTTAAAAATGCTTAATTTTGCGCACTTTTTTGGGTCAATGGGGGAGGCGGCCGCCCCCCCCCACTAAATCCGCCCCTGGGTAAGGGTATGTACAAACGAGACAGGCACAAATATGAGACACACACATATGATCTTCTAACATACGTAAGATATGATAACACACATACCAATTCGTACTCAAGTCGCATTAAGCCCGAGTACCCATTTTCCTATCCCGGATTTTGATTGAAAATATGTGTGGGAATGGAGAGAAAAATATGATAATTTTTAGGGGAAGGTGGTCCCGGGCGACTCACTTAAGCGTTGCGCTTAACGGTCGTGTACGTGCGTATGGAAATTGAGCACAAGAATGTACATCTGGGGCAATCAATCGGTTTTTTTCATCTGTTTCAAAGAAAACCCAAACCGATTTTTTTCCCAAAAAATTTTTTCAGTGTAAAGTTTACAAACATAAGTTTGGCACATACAAACGTACTACAATCAAAGGGCTACAAACTGGCCCAAACTGAATTTATTTACACTCCACTTTCTCTGTTCAGAAGTCGGGAGAGGTCGAATAGGATAAAAATAAAGTACTTTCTAAGGGGTGGCGAACAAAAATATGAAGTGAAGAAGTCGGGAGAGGTCGAATAGGTTAAAAATAAAGTACTTTTTTAAGGGGTGGCGAACAAAAATATGGACAAACACGTATTTTTCACTGTCCACCACATTGTAAACTTTAAAAATCTGAACCGAACGCCCCATTGAGTGTAAATAAATTCGGTTTGGGCCAGTTTGTAGCCCTTTGATTGTAGTACGTTTGTATGTGCCAAACTTATGTTCCGCGAAATATTTGATATGATTTACCAATTAAATACGAAAAAACCTGTTTTTTTCGCCTACTTTACACCTCAGATTTCGAACTTTACACCCCCATAAACAACTCAATATTACGTTTTTTTGAACGCGGTTTGCTTCGACGTGTAGCCCTTAAAAGCATTTATATTTGTCTATATTTAAATTATCTTAACTCATACAATCCAAAAAGTTACAAGAGAAACTGGACAAAAATCTGTTTTTTTACTCATCCACTAGAAAGTGAAGTTTAAACCCCTGGTACTGTGTATTAATTGTAGAAAAAGTTTGAAGGTCAGATTCGTTATTCTGACCTCACAGAGAACATTTGAAAAAAATTATCATCCACGACGCTCTGGGCGGAAAATTTTTTCAGTGTGAAGCTTACACCTGCACTAATAACGCAATATTGATTGTAAAGAAACAAAATAAATTTCGACGTGTAGCGCTTAAGACGAGGCAGATTTTAAAGGAGTTACCATGTTCTACTAAGTGGAGAATATGGCAAGGAAAAAAACATTTTAAGCCCCAGACTTTAATAATAAACCGCCTCTAAATTCGAAAATATTACTTTTTAGCAGAAAACAAAGTTTCTCCCAGATTTTACACCGTTCACCTTTGAAACCAATTAGACCGCATGAGACGTAAAACTGAGTTAGATATGCTCTTTAACATGAAACAGTAAAAAACCGTCTAATTTACACTCCGAAACAACCAATGAGTGTAAAGAAATTTTAAGACCAGATTCGTAACCTACTTATTAGGAACCTTTTTAAAAAAAAATTCATCATCCACGATGCTATGGGCGGAAAAATGTTTTCAGTAAAGCTTACACTTGCACTAATAACGCAATATTGATTGTAAAAAAACAAAATGAATTTTGACGTAAGACGAGGCACATTTTAAGGGTAGTTACCACGTTTTGTCTACCAAGAGGAGAATATGGCAGGGAAAATTTTTTTGTCTTAGACTCTTTACAATAAACCGCCTCTAAATTCGAGAATATTACTTTTGAAAAAAAATTCAAAAAGTCTCTCCTAGAT
>JAVLUZ010000157.1:19010404-19239128 GCA_036768485.1 Mermis nigrescens
CAGTATCCCCGCAGGACCCAAGCAGATCCTCAGCAAGCCTTGATATGCCCTAAGTCGATCTCTGGAGGCACAGATTGAAATGCATAGAGCACGCATGACGATCGAGCAACGCGATCATGAAAATTTGGCAACAGAAATGCCAAGGCGTGCGACGAAATTACGCGTCGTTGGTTCTCTCGCTGAATCATCTGAGGTTCGGTTGTATGTCGGAAGATCAATTACAAGGCTAAATTGAATCGATTTTATGATACAAAATCCGAGCACATTTTGCGTCGGCTAAAAAATTTGAAAAGCAAATGTCAGAAGACTTGTTCAAGCTGAAGTTGCAGCTAAATTAAGAGCTCGTTTAGGCCAAAAGGGATCTAAGCGGCAAGAACCGCAATCATCCCGGCAACGTTATGCTCAAATGCATCACGTTCACAATCACAAGTACAACAGCAAACACAAGTAAAACTGCATACAGCAACACACACGACCGCAGACCCAACCGCGGCAACAATTCATGGAATCGCTTTCAGCATTCCGAGGCATATTCATTCACAGAGGCCGCCCATGCTGGTCATCTGGTCGCGCTTGCGACAGCAGCAGCCTTAAGGAATATCACCGTCAGCCTCAGTCGAACCGCATAACTCATCAGGGCCGGTCACAATCCCGCGTCAACGTCCGCAATGGGACTGGGGCCGTATTGCTCACCATTGGAACAAGGTCAATCAGCCACGGGGTCTACCAGCCACAACCTCGACCAGGTCCACTTTTGCCTAAACCGTGGCCTGTTACGCAACCACAACAGCGTCCACGCAAAACTTCACGCAAACAAACTTATGATTTTACCGGAGCAATTATTTACGCCGGTGCAATCTATACCGCGTCGTTAAGCGGATGACTACGAGGACGACGACGATTTTGAGGACGACAATTGACCAGTCGATCCACATCAACGCTTACACCAACATATGTACGGGCGTAGGCAATAGCCATACCAGTATTGCGAACGTTCGAATACGCATCACGAACCCGAATCGGATCGCAATTATTTTCAACGTCAACGACGTCGTGAAAACCGCATGGCTCGAAGGCCAATTATCAGGATCCATATTAATTCACAAGTTCGACGTACAGAACTTTTGGAACTCTGCGATCGGCGTCGAATTTGACCAGCAGCTTTTTTGTCATTTTTCGTTTTTCGATAATAATTTTTTCTCTTGTCATTTTTTTTCTTGCTGTAAATTTTTCTTTGACGGTGCTCTTATTTTTCCCTGTTATCTTGCATAATTTGCCATTTTTTGTTTTCATTGTTACTCTCTTGTTATAATTCGTCAGTGACTTTAATTTTGCTCAGCATAATTTTGCCTTATCATTCCGTATCTTAATTTTTCTTTTTGCTCAAATAGCGGTGTTACTATTATGGTACCTTAACTCTTTAATGGACAAGGGGTTAATTTATACCCAATCTTTAAACTTTTCAACTAAAAATTTTTCTCATTACCCGGGACTGAAGGAGGCTAATTGGACAGCATGATCGAATGTTATGCTATGTTGTCCAAGACCGGAGTTCATCATTACTCGGGCAACAATATAGTTTTACCTAGCGCCATTGAGAGTGTTGCTCAGAGAGTTTCCTGAGTGTGAACAAGGTCATGCGTTGCCCTTATTTGTTATCGCTTATTTGTTTTTTTTGTTCTTTTATTTCCGTTTTTCACGTTCGCTCAGGAAGAGGCGTTGCGGACGCCAGAGTAGAGGCGTTGCGATCGGCCGGAGTGCCAAGTTCTAGAAGCGCTGCAGACGCCAGTGGCGTTGGTGTATCTGAAAATTCTCCACTTCGTTTCAAATTTCTTTTCTATACGTGGGGGAGGTACTTGCGAGAGTTATACGCGTAGGCGAACTTGCCTTAGCAGTTGCGGTAGCCATAACATAGCCAATACTAGTAGCTATCTACGATAGTGCACTGTGGGCTAGTGCCTGGTCTTCCCATTTTTCCCCAATTTTCAATAATAAAACAAGATACTTGTCCGGTAGCATAGACTTAAGTGTATGATAATAATAATTGTTTCATGCATACCGCTTTGTGTAATCGAGAACATTCGATCTTGAGTTAAAAGTATCAGTATTATGTTAATTTGATCTTCGTTTATTTTACTGTAATGGTCTCTGATACAATGTAGTTAGAGTTGTGGGCAGTCTCGTTGGCCATCATATGTTTTAGTCTGTACGTTTTTGTTTTTTCTTTGCATCATTTTCGTTGTCCGGCGATTAGGCCGTGAATTCTTCGTCGAAATAAAATAGAGAAAAGCCTACCCAGGGTTTTCGGATATACCGAGGGTTAGGCCGGCCACTCCTATGTCGAGGATTACAACTCATCAGAGTGGAAGGATAGGTAAATCCCATATGTTTGCTTATTCTATTTGGAAATCTTAATATATTTCTCAAACCAAAAATTGATCGAAAATATTATCTAATTTTTAAGGATGATTGATCAGGTTAGCGCTCGATGTTGTTGTTTTCATAGTCCATTGTGCTACACGTATTAGGAACCAAAAACGTTTCGAAACAGGCACTGATTGGAAAATAAGCTAGCATTCAACTTGAGAGCTTGAGGTAGGTCAACTGACCTCCGCGGCAAATACCGAGACTAGGTAGGTAGCCTTAGGTCTTAGGGCAGCTGCTGAGATCACCTGGACAAGAAGCAGTCAGCAATATTAGGGCTGAGGGGATCGGGAAGCCGTAAGGTCTCTAAGGGTCCAAAGATCAAAAGCTATCCAGGGCTGTGCGGATCGGGGCCAGCGCTAAGCGTAGACTTGGGTACTCTACGTACCTAGGTAAATCTCAAAGGTTATGTTAGCCGGTCTGTGTCGCTCTCTTGTAGACGCAGGCCCCTACATTTACAAAAGCATTTGAATGATTTACTGTAACTTAACAAATAAGCTCGATAGAAAGTATCTGCGTGCGAATGGCATAATTTCTCTAATTCTACCGTATTACTTGTTAGAAAGTCTCAGCATGGGTACGTAAAGTATTAACAATGCTAATAGTAGTTTTACAAGCAAGTACAGATGCAATGGCAATTCAGAACTTATTGTTTTATTACTGTATATTGCATATGACTAAATTTTAATATTTGAAAGTTTGAAAGTCTTAAGGTTTTTTCATTAGAATTTGTAGCAATAGTGAAGTAAGCGAATCGCACCGCAAGCCATTCTTCCCTCTCATTTTCTCACTCTTGTTCTATATTTTCCGCTCTGGTTTTCTCTATCATACCTTACGCCGAATTTTTCGATTGTACGTCGCAGAACAGCATCATGCAATCATATTGCTTTGCTCAGTTCTTCAGGCACGTAGCTGTAAGGGAATGAGGAGGTCCGGACCCCCCAAAATTCAGAAAAATGGGGAAAATGTGACTTTTTAAACGTTATTTTGTTCTATTTTTTTGCCTTTTTGGGCTTAGTCTCCCCAAAATTTTTGTTGATCCCCCCAAAATTGGTGTTGGTCCCCCCAAAATAGGACGGCCAGCTACGTACGTGCCTACAGTTCTTGAACATGTCGATTGAGGGAAAGAGATTTTCTTCTTTCCCCAATGGCTTCGCCAGTATTTTGACTTGAGATTTATTTGCATTTCTAGCGAGCATGCCCGTAGCCAGGATTTCTACCAGGGGGGCTGCTCAAGGGACCTAATATATAAAGCAGTGACGCTTAAAATAGCATACTTGACGCAGTAATAATCAGGCATACGTGTATTACATAATATTTTATTGACTAAAGCAATGCAACACGTCTGCTTTGACTAGCAAAAATCTCAATGACTTCTTCTGTATCAATTTTTCCAGCTTCATCAAAATGAATGGCCAATATGGCCAAGTTAGATAGCCGATCTGTAGTCATGCTTTGCCTGTTGTCGGTAAAAATACGACCCAATGCACTAAACGATCGCTCTGCTGTTGCTGTAGTTACCGGCAGTGTCAGCAAAATCTTCAGCAACATTGATATGATCGGGTAGAAGATCTAAAAAATTTGTTCATTTTCAGCTGAAATGCTTGTCCAGTTAAACCGTACACACGCATATATATATATATATATATATATATATATATATATATATATATATATATATATATATATATATATATATATATATATATATATATATATATATATATATATATATATATATATATATATATATATATATATATATATATATATATATATATATATATATATATATATATATATATATATATATATATATATATATATATATATATATATATATATATATATATATATATATATATATATATATATATATATATATATATATATATATATATATATATATATATATATATATATATATCCTTCTTCTCGATGTCTGTTAGGTGCTGGTCTAACGCAAGAGCTATATCCAGGTTCGATATGCTGGGAAACTTAAGCTCAGATGGAAGTGGCTCCGGCTTAAGCAAGGCAACTGAGCGCGCTGAGGCAAGTCCTGGGCTAGACGATCTGACTAAAATACAGAGTAGGGACACATCGTAAATTTACAAGTTTTTCAGGCTGAGAGGAAGGCTTTTTGAGAAAACATGTAAGCTTGTAAGCCAACACTAGCGGGTCTGTGATAACAGTACCACAGAACTAGATCAATAGCATTAGCATAATACAATATAAATACTCGTATAAGAGCTGCTGTAATACGATTATTTTCATGTTTAGGCTTAGGCAAGGCATGCCATATCTGCCAAACATAAAAGCTTGTGAATCTACACAAGCGTAGTCCAAACATGATTGCACGTTTATACCTAACCAATAAATGAAGCTGTCTACCATAAAGGCTCCCATACAAGTTCTGGCTCATGAGCTCAATGTATAGCATACTTAGGTGAGTTGAATTTCAAATGTGTTTCCGCGCCTTATGAATTGTACGTTTCGGTTAAAAACCATCCAAAAAGCTTGTTTAGCAAATAATTCCAACGTGCCCTTACTCTGTGTTCCAGACAAGGTTTCTTGACTACTATCTTCGCCCTCGTCCTGCGGCACACTGGCGATGGGAACGTTCTCCGATTCAGTGCATTCCACATTGTTGGTAGAAGGCTCAGATACCCTCAATATCCGCTTCTCTAAGGAAATAAATCCGAACGATTCCAGGCCGCGCTTCATTTGCTAAAGATAGATTCGATTAACATACCAGCATCAACAAATATGCAGTGCGCGTGTTAAACTTGTCATATCAGAATTTAGGACTCAGAAGTCGGTTCTGACTTCTGAGTAGGAGTGAGAGACCAATTTTACATTATCTTTAGTTTTTACTGCTCTGTTGAAAAGCACTGCTCGTTTAAAAATTCCTGCGAGAAAATCTTTAGGCTTTAGCTAGAAAGAACGACTGAAAAAACCTCATTGGTCTGAAAAGGACGCCATAAAATGGGGAAAAAACATGGTTATTGGTTATCATTTCAAATCTGCAAAAACAATCGAACATACAATACAGTATTTAGGCACTCAGTCCACACAAGCTGACCAGCTGTATATTCTACCTGCTATCGTTAAAAGTCTTTTCGACGATTTCATGCCAATTCTGTGTATAAAAATCATGCTACGAATGTCTAAAAAATTAGACTTCTTTCCAGGGGCTGCAGCCCCCCTGCCCCCCCTTCCCTATGGGCCTGCTAGCGAGCATGGGTGTAGGGAGAGTTCGGGTATTCGTGTAGCAGGTTCACGTATGTATACAATACAATATACAAATATTTTATTTTCGTCGCACAAAAAAGAACACAATAAGAAAAGAAACATTAATATACAATGAAATACAATTATAAATAAACATTCGACATGAATCATCATACAAAATCACATATCTAAAAGCAAGAAATTATTAATTAAAGTACATTTATACGAGATTAGTGCAAAAGACGAAGGTAGGCGCGCAGGCTAAATAAATTATGCACTTAGAACACGCCCCCTAGCAAATACCCGGTTAGATCAATTTTTTCAACTTTTCACGGAGGGAAGCAACACTAGGAGATCTTACAACAGCTTCTGGGAGATAATTCCATACGTGAATCCACCTATTGGATAAATCATACCCACGAACATCAAGCCGAAAAGGAGTGCATTCACATTTCATTGAATTTTGAGCACGCGTGCTGTTTTCACAAAAAGTAAAAAAGTCGGCTTGCTGCAAAACGCATCTACCACTCAATATCTGATACA
This sequence comes from Mermis nigrescens, assembly GCA_036768485.1. Classification (NCBI taxonomy): domain Eukaryota; kingdom Metazoa; phylum Nematoda; class Enoplea; order Mermithida; family Mermithidae; genus Mermis; species Mermis nigrescens. The sequence goes on from JAVLUZ010000157.1 coordinate 19,016,603, forward strand.
TCATACACAGATCACTACGCAATCTGCGAATCTCCAGGCTATCCAATTCTAAGGAACTGAGTCTTTCAGCATAAGAAAGTCCCCGAAATGCCAATAATTTTACGTGTAAATTTCCTTTGAACATTTTTGATCATTGAAACATGGGTCTTACGGTATGGATTCCAAACAGTGCTACAATACTCAAGAAGCGGTCTGACGTAAACAGTAAAAGCCCTAGACATATTTAGTTTATTTTTATAAGCAAATGATTTCGATATTAGCATAGCCCTAGAATAAGCTCTCACGCTGTTATATCAATAGTGGAAATTAAAATCAAGTTTACTTGATACGTAAACACCCAAGTCCTTTACAGAATTTACACTCTGTTCTACAGTCAGGTCAGAAATTCTATAAGAATGCTTGGGATTTCCAAAACCTAGATATAACGCGTAGCATTTTTCAGTAGCAATTTTTAACTGCCAATCCTTGGACCAGACTACGACTTTAGCGATATCATCTTGAAGTTGGGTGTGATTGCTAGATAAATTATAAAGCTTGACGTCATCGGCAAAAAGGCAAACTTTGCTATTTAAGCGGTCGCTAATGTCATTTATGAATAAAACAAAAAGAAATGGACTGAGCAAAATGTTGGTGCCAGCGTTTAAAATAAGCCTGTGTAATGGGATGCGACGAGCGGAGGCGAGCGAGCGACGCGAGTCGCATCCATAGGTGGGCAGCACCGAAATTCTAGGGGGGGGGTGAAAAATTTCTGGGGGGGGATGAAAAATTTTTAAAGGTCAAAAATGGTCTTAAAAGTGGTCGTATGGCAAAAAACACCATTTTTCGATGTTTCTCATCAAGCTCTATCCAATGGCATCAAAAAATTGCTAAAAAAGCAAAAAAAAATTTTTTCTGGGGGGGGGGTATTTTGATTTCTGGTGGGGGGGGGTATTTCAACTTCTGGGGGGTATACCCCCCCAAACCCCTCACGCCCATGTGTGGTCGCATCCCATTACTTAGGCTTATTTTTAAGGCTGGCACCAACATTTTTGTCAGTTACATGAATCGAAAGAAACAATCCGAGCACTGCCTTATTTGTTTTCGACTTGACTCAATTCGAACCAGTTGGGTGGCAGCTCTCACCGAATACTACTTACTTTATGCATACTTATAACGCGACGCGGCTATCTTAATACATATGTGAACCAGCTACACCTATGCCGGAGTTCGACCCACACCTGGGCATGGGGGTATGCACCCCCCAGAGAAACCAAAATACCCCCCAGAAACCAAAATACCCCCCAGAATTCAATATTTGAATATTTTCGCAATTGTTTTGATGCCAATTGATAGTTCTCGATGAGAAACTTTGAAAAATGGATGTTTTTTTCGCCGTACCACCATTTTTAAGGCCATTTTTTTGACCTTGAAAAATCTTGCACCCCCCAGAATTTCGGTGCCGCCCACCTATGGTTGGACCTCTCTAAATTGATTCTTTCCTTTTTGAGCGTTTTCTTGGATGGACAGAATTAGAGCAGGAATAGGTTTTGGGAATGCTGGAAAGTGGTGCTTACCATTTTGTGGCCTTTAAAATTTTGGGACCTGTAGAATTTGGTGCTGCTTGAAATTTTTTTGCTTCTAGATTGCTAGATGCATAGTTCCCAAGATCGAAACTTCAGAAAAAATAATAATCTCTAAATTTGAAACCATGAAGTTTAGATTTCAGGCCTTTTTTGTAGGTCAAATATGAAAAAGGTTCAAAACATCCTGAAATGCCTAAATATGGAAATTGCATTTTTAGGACTTTCTATCCATGCCTGACCATAGGTGAGCGGCACCCAAAATTCTGGGGGAGTGCAAGATTTTTTAAAGGTCAAAAAATGGCGTTAAAAATTGTGGGATGGCGAAAAAAACACCATTTTTCAACATTTATCATCGAGCACTATCCATTGGCATCAGAAAATTGAGGGGCCGGGGAATTTTTAAAAAATGAATTCGGGGGAGGGGTATTTTAGTTTCTGGGGGAGGTATTTTAGTTTCTGAGGAGTGCATACCCCCATGCCCAGGCGTGTGCCTGACTCGTTTCGTCGCTTTTACCAGTGGAAATATAGGAATTCATCGAAAGTTATGACTTTTCAGATCATTTAAAATTCATTCTATGCGTTTTATGGGTAAACAAAACAGAAATTTACCCGATAGTCGGCGTGAGGCGCCGAAAAATTTTAACGTCTTAGCTACTTTCGTCCCCTAAAATCATGCAGGAAATGTTTGGGCTAAAGTAGAAGAGGTTGGAAAGTCTTGGAATATTACGACAAGGACATTTTCTAACTGAGTTTGAGATGGGGAGTTCATATTTGAAAGAATTAGGTTGTGGTCGGCATTATTGACCGAGTTTCAGTCTGTTGAAGTTCATGTGTTTAAGAATAGGCGAAAAGTAAGTTCTGTCTTTAGGAATGTTTCGGATAAGTCTCCGAAGCGTCGCGCGACTGTGACTGAGCGGGGTTGCCAATGTCTTAGGCTTAGGCTTAGTTATGTGCATTCACATTGATGCCAGTGCATGGGCTAAGCCTGAGATTATGCCTTAGGCTTAGCCCATGTCTGGGACCAATCTGAATCCGCAAGCAATTGCTGTCGCCACAAATTGAAAACTGAAAAATACCCCAAACGCTATTTTTTTCCTTTTTTCGCCTATCCTTAAGCACGTGAACTTCGACAGCCTTTAACTTGGTCAATAATGCCGACCGCCACCTAATTCTACAAAATTTGAACTCCCCATCCCAAAGTCAGTCAGAAAATGTCCTTTTGTGAAAATTTGACATTTTCCAGTATTGTAAATTCCGTCCAATGTTTGATAGTTCGAAATCGATTGTCTGTGACTCGAGTCTGGGACCCTGAGGTAGGGGCAAGCTTTTATCCATGGGGGATAGGGGCACGTGCCCCCATACATGTAACGTCTTGAAATTTGTGGAGGTCCCTGGCCATGTGTAGGGAAGGGGTAAATGACCTCCAATTTTTGACCAAAAACGCCTAAAAACGGCTGAAAAATCCGATTTTTTCAAAGATGTGGGATTAAAAATTTTTTGGCTTTGGGGGGTGTGCGGACGACCGACTTTGGGTGGGGATCCCTCCATCCCCGAAATGGAATGTGATAATGAGTTTTCCTTTATACTCCCTTTGCTTTTTATCTAGAAATCGCAAAAAAAAATTCGGTGCTTCCCACCGAATTTGACAATTATAATAAGAGTCTGGAGCGCTGCGGCTAAACACTCCATTTTTAGTCTTTATACTTACAACCCAAAGCGCATTTTGCATCGATGTCTTCTGTTCTTCACAGGTTTTATGCAGAAAATGAGATTTGTTCAAAAAGCAAGAATGACAGCAATTTTTGTGCGATGATTTTGAATTAGCTGATGAACCTTGACCATCTTTATGCTGAATTTAGAACCGTGATTTGGCTGATTTTGTAAAAATGTTAACGTCACGACTCAAAATGGAAGTGCTCTTCTTTTACAAACATTGGACACCGCTGGGGGCCCTCGAGCGCGCCACCCAGCCCTCCAGTCCTAAATGAAATGGTTTCCATTGGATTCTCACCGTATCTAAGGTATCCGGCTTCATTCGGTCAAACATTTTTGATATTATTGAAATTTCAAACTCAAGGAGGATTTTTGTGCGTTAAAAGCGAATTAATCCTATTCATATTTAAGCGCTGAAAATAGGATTTGAAAATTTGGGCTAATAAGCAGAATGTAACGCCTCGAAATCTCGGGTGGGGGTCTCCAGCACACGTGGGTATGGGGGTATGCACTCCCCAAGGCCGGATTCAACTTTTGGAATTTTCTTGTTTTTTTGCAGTTTTTTTGATGCCGATGGATAGTGCTCGATGAGAAACGTTCGCCATACCATCATTTTTAAGACCAGTTTTTGACCTTTGTTACACCCCTTTCCTCCCCAGAAGTTTGGTGCTGCCCACTAGGGTTGTGCCGGGTACCCGGACCCGAGCCCGATTAGCCGGGTACCCGACTAAAATTTTAGACCGGACCCGGACCCGACAATCCTAAATTTCTGGACCCGGACCTCGGTTGTATCCATGAACTTAGACCCGGACCCACACCCGCCTTCAATATGGTCCCGGGTCCGGGTCCAAATATATAATGCACGCATATTGCATTGCAGAAATATTGAAAAACAACGAAAAATGACGTAGGCTTTAAAACAGGCAAATGGATCATTTTCAACATTTTAATCAACTCAGCAGCAAACTGATGACCTCATCAAACATTAAAATTCAAGGTGACAAAGGATAATAATGTGACAAATATTGGCGCTATATTAAAGCTGAAGCCATGTCTCTTGGGCGTGACACAATAGCAATATAAAGCATGGTTTAAGTTATTTATAGATGCCCTTTTAGTAACAATACGCGTTAGCAGGGGCGGGGGCGACCGCTCCTCCCCATTGGCCAAAAATATTTGGCGAGATAAAGAATTGATATGCAATTTGCAATGACTTTTGGCCGTCAGTGACCATAATTTCTCAAATTTATCCGACGCTAAGCGCCGGATGATACCTTATTAATGACATTTATTTACTTTTTTGGCGATCTGGAAGCACGGTTTCTTTGTATTTGGCAAAAATTTTTCCGATCTACAAAGACTTTTCGGGACCGTCTTAGTACATGTACAAAGATTTTTGGGAAGTCAAAACCCGCAAAAAGGTCTAAACTTCGCAGAAATTTTCGGCGCTTCGCGCCGAAATGAGTGATGTGTGTGTCCTATATATCTTTATAATAGCAAAAATCGCATTTCGAAAGGAAAAATGTCAAATTTTTCGGCGCTTCGCGCCGTTTTAAGACGCTTCTCAATTATTTTCGCCCTCGTTAACCCTGAAATTAGCTATAATACGCTACTAAAGGTCGAAACACTAAAGCCGCTACGGTACTATATCGTAGCACCCAAAACTTTGTGTGTACAAAATGTACAAAGACTTTTAGGGACCATCTTTGTACATGTACAAACGGACCTTGTACAAAAAACACTGCCTGGACGCCATTTTCTGTTCGTGTAGGTTTCAAATCAGTTTTAACTGCAGAAACAGCTATTTTTGCATAGTTTTCTTCTAATTTCAATTAAAAATTTCGATGTTTCGCATCAAATGCTATAGAATACAGTAAATCATGCTTCTAGACGTCTATCCACCTCAATTTCACAAATTTTCAGGCGCTTCGCGCCAGATTTTTGTTAAAGTCAAAGAAATTTAATTATTTTTTCGCACAAAATTGTCGAAAATTTCAAAATTTTCAGAAAAAATATGGCGTCAAAAGTGATTTTATGTAAAAATATACGATGTAAAAATACCGAAAAAACACCATTTCACGCGTTAAGAGCAAATTTTTGGACCTATTTTTGACTGTTTTAGAAAAGTTGGAATCAGGCACGTAGCTGGCCGTCCTATTTGGGGGGCAACACCAATTTTTGGGGGACTAAGCCCAAAAGGGCCAAAAATAGCACAGAATAATGTTTAAAAAGTCCTATTTTTCCGATTTTTCTGAATTTTGAGGGGGTCCGGCCCCCTCATCCCCCCAAAGATACGTGCCTGGTTGGTATACCGTCCTCTCTTAGGAAAATCCTAGATCCGCCACTGCGCGTTAGCATATTACAAACGTTTATGGAGACGTTCTTTTGGGGTCGTGCTGCACACACCAACAGGCATCAGACATACAGTCGCCACTTAGTGCACTGTTGTTTGTTTGCTTATTCCTCTGTTGCACCATTCCTGAACTGAACCTATCCTGAACAAAGAAACTAACAAATAAATGTGCAAGCATACGGACATATGGGAAAAATTGATAGGATATGATGGTTTGGTAGGTACCACACAATGTTATGTTAACAGACTCGGACCCGCCGTGTCCGACTTTTTGGATCCGGGCCCGGACCCAGACCCAAGGTTGATAAAAATTTTGGACCCGGACGCGTACCCGACTTTCCTAAAATGTTGGACCCGGACCCGAATTTTCTAAAAAAGTGGACCCGGCACAACCCTACTGCCCACCTATGGTCCCCAACAGTATTTTTTTTGTATTCGGCAAAAAATTTTTCCCGATGTACGAAGACTTTTCAGGAGCATCTTTGTACATGTACAAAGATTTGTGGGAAGACAAAAACCGTAAAAAGGTATAAAATTTCCAAAAATTTTCTGGGCTTCGCGCCGAAATAGGTAATTGTTTGGGCTAAAGTTAAGAATATGGTTCTTTTACAAAAGGAGCAAAACGAATACGGAACGCCAAAATGTTTTCGCCAAACTGGTAGAACATGATAAATTGAAGCGCAGGAAGAAAAATTTGGTGAAAATCTGAGCCATACTTGCAAAGTTGCAGGCAACTCTCGATTTGAGTGTTGAGACGTATAACGGCTGGATCCAAGGACTTATATAAACATTTGTCAGAAATAAATAATCTGGGCTGAAATTACGGAAGGAAGCATTGCAATGAAGGAGAAATAAGCAAATAGACGCGGAAAGCTGTTTGAAATTTCGAAAAAACTTTTAAAAAATTTTCATATTTCTTGCATGTTTTTTTCGGTTTTACGAAAATCTAAGTTTTAGCTTCTATCATACTTAGGCATAGTCTTAGTATATCTGAAAAGGTGTTTAAAGCTGCTTAGGTCGAGGTCGCTCCTGCTCAGGTCGATGTATGGATGCTTAGGTCGATGTATAGATGCTTAGATCGATGTAGATATGCTTAGGTCGATGTATATATGCTTAGGTCGAAGTATAGATGCTTAGGTCGACGTAAATTGTGTATCTACATGTGATTCTGCATTCCGCTGTTTGAATCTTCAAATACTTAGGTCGATAAAAGGACACATAGCTTTTGTAATATTGATCATTAGACGGATGAAATTTTTTCCGCGCCTTCTTCAACATGTTCTAAGTACTGAACAAAAAGATCCGCTCTTCTGAAGTTTATTATATAGTATTCTGAAAGTAACATATTCTTAACTAACTCCAATTGTTTGTCCATATATATATATATATATATATATATATATATATATATATATATATATATATATATATATATATATATATATATATATATATATATATATATATATATATATATATATATATCTTTAAAATGACAGAATTTGCATTTAGAAAGGAAAAATGTCGAATTTTTCGGCGCGTCGCGCCGTTTTGTACTAATTTTTAGTAATTTTTGGCGTCAGAAACCCATAAATTAGCTAAAATACACTACCAAAGGTCGAAAAACCCTGTTTTACCACACTAAAATCGCTACTGTACCATATTATAGTACACAAAAATTTGCATGTACAAAATGTATAGACTTTTGGGGACCATCTTTGTACATGTATATAAGAAGGGATCTTGTTCAAAAAAAACACTGGTCCTCAGTCTTTTTTAGGGGGCTAAATAACGTCCAATTTTCGGCCAAAAAACACCTAAGAACGGCCTAAAAATTCAATTTTTTACAAAAGTCGGGGAAAAGGTGTTAAAATTGTTAAAATTTTTTCATTCTAGGTATGGGGGGACGACCAACATTGGGTGGGGATCCCCCATTCCGCCTATTACATGTCTGCTAATAAGATTAAATGCTGTTAGAAATTAGCTCTTTTTCGTTATCTCAGATAATCCTCTTGCGCCTCTATTGTGCTCAAGCACGTAGCTGTGGGCACACCTGGGCGTGGGGGGTTTGGGAGTACGCACCCCCTTCCCGAGAAACCAAAATACCCCTCCCCCCGAAATCAAAATACTCCCCATCAGGGATTTTTTTTTAGCGCCACCCCTATTTGCGCAGCCGCTAATGACCAGGATAGAGCGTTTGCGCGCGGAGCTTCTCATTAGCGCACCAAAAACCTTTAAATGCTTGGCGATAGGCAAAAACAAGGGCATTTTTGAACTTCTGATGCGCTCCATGTACTGCTGACTGACAATAAATTCTGGCAAGAAATTTAAAAAATTCTTACTACTGGTTCCAACTCGAACAAGAAATCTAATGGTAAAAATATCAATTTGATACCTGATTTCTCATTGCCTTGCCTATACTAGACTGAGCGATTTCTTCAAGCTGTCTTTGCAGTTTGCACTCAATTTTCGTGTATTGCAAAATGCAACCGCTATACAGAAACCAATAATTAGATGCAAAGCGCCCGAAATTTTGGCATCTTCTCAATGTGTATCTCAAGGCTGGACTATTTCAAAGATAAATTTAAAATGAAAACAATTAATTTGGCACCATGCACCACAAAAACAAGGATTCATTACTGCAAAGATGCTAAAGCAGGGATTCGCTTATGATGAAACAGGAAAGCGGTGGTTGGCAAACACAATTAATTCATTCTAATAAGTCGGCGCCAAGCGCCGAAAAAATTTTAAAAATTTTTAAATCAAAATGCAATATAAAATGTTTAAATTTCTAATTTTTTGCCCAAAAAGCCTTTGCGCATGGCGCTAATGAACGAAATGTCCCATTAGCGCAGGGCGGGTTTCCTTTGCGCCGCGCTAAAAAAAAAACAGTGCTCCCCATTTCCATAATTCAATTTTTGAATTTTTTTTGTTTTTTTCGCAATTTTTTTGCTGCCAATGGACAGTGTTCGATGAGAAACGTTTGAAAAATTGTGTTTTTTGCCATATAACCATTTTTAAGGCTATTTTTTTACCTTTGAAAAATCTTAGGGGGACTAGTTCCTCAATTTAGGAAGTACGAGTATTTTTGACAACAGTTCCCAAAAGAAAAAAGTTGGAAATTCCTGAAACGCATTTGGACGACTGCAAGAATAGACAGCGCCTTTTTAAGCTTATAAGCCAATTCTTTCTGGGGCTTCGCATCGGATTTATTGCTTTTATATAAGCTTTGTCCTCCGAAGAGCTTAAATTTGAGTGAGTCATGGTGAATGTAAAATTTTTTTTGCGCTCAGCGCAGAATTGCTTATTTTCCGTGTTGCTTTTCTTTACAATTTACTAGAATTGAGTACAAAACAAGTTAAGCATTTTTTCAGATGGGCCAAGATCCACGGTTTTTTTGTATTCGGCAAAGATTTTTCCGTGTACAAAGACTTTTCGGGACCGTCTTTGTACATGTACAAAGATTTTTGGCGGGAGACAAAAATTGCAACAAAGGTCTGAAATTCGCAAAATTTTCTGCGCTTCGCGCCGAAATGAATAATTGTGTGTTATATATACATATCTTTAAAATGGCAGAAATTGCATTTTAAAAGGAAAAATGTCAAATTTTTCGCGCTTCGCGCCGTTTTAAGACAATGCTTAATGATTTTTGCCTTTAGAGAGACCCATAAATTAGCTAAAATACACCACCAAAAGTCGAACAACTCTGATTTTACAACACTCAAATCGCTACTGTACCAGATTTTAGTACCGAAAAATTTGTGTGTACAAAATGTACAACGACTTTTGGGACCATCTTTGTACATGTACAAACGGACCTTGTACAAAACAAACACTGCAATACACATTGGCGTAGGGATTCTGAAGGGTATTCACCTCCGCAGAAGCTGAAACTTCCCCCGTAGATTGCTGTAGACTCCCAGAATTCTATTTTTAGTAACATTTCTGTCAATTTTTTGGCGATTTCACCCCCCTCAGAATTTTTTTGCTGCCCATTTATGGTTAAGATTGGAAATAATGTTGTTTAAAAATCACTTCCGTCTGACCATTTTTTGCCTCATCTTTTTTGGATTTGATTCAAATATAGTGTGATTCTTTAATTCTTTTCCTCTTATATGTGGAGCTCTCTGAGAAATGCTGAAAAACACCATTATTTTTGCCTGTCTACAACTAGTTGTTAGAATAGCTGACTTAAAAATTTTAATCTTTTTAGATTCTGAGGACTAACTACGTGCCTGATTGTGCATACGTGATAATATACTATGTCAAATGTAATTGTCGCTCATGCATACCTACTTGCTTTTTATAATTAAGAACACATGTCATAAAAGATCTCAAAATTTAGCATTTTTCTGTCTATTCAAGCACTCTTTTCGAAGCTGTGAGCACCAGCAACTTTCTGCCAAACAGAAATCAGTCTTATAGGAGTTGAGCTCTTGTAGAACTGAAGAGCGTAATAAAGAGGTTATTTAAAATATGGTATAAGGAAGATTTAAAGAGATCGTAATTGTAAGTTATCAGGAGGAAAATTCACCAAGTTAAGCTTGATTACTTGTAATTCATATAAATCTGTTTTATCAGGCTGATTAATACAGTAGCGGCGCTGAGATGATGTTCAGACAGGTCAGAAGCGTGCTTAAAATTCCAGTGAAATTGTGCTCCGGCCAGTTAGGAGGACGCGGTTCACCTTATACTGTCGAGCTTCAACAAAAACATTTAGACTTTAAATCCACTGATAGTTTACGGTCAGTAGAATCTTCAATTGCTAGTAATTTTCAAAGTAGTTCTCAGTTCGCTCTGAATTTGGATCATAAATATTGCTCGCCGCAAGTGCAGCAACGGCCTTCCTTATTGGAAGATATACAAGAAAACATCGAAATAGACTCATTCTTTGAAACTGCGCAACGATCAACTAAGAAAAAGGCCGTATCGAGCGAATCGAGTTCGAGAAAAATTTATTCAACGATCGCCAATAGCCAAGCCGAACGGAAATTGATGGAATATTTAACGAAAAATTTGGAGCAGTTGCTCCGAAATGAGAATAGAACTATTTGCTTGTTTAATCCTGGACTTAGTAATAGCTTGCCAGAAAGAATAATTCAAGATAAATTGGCCCAGCGATTGATTATTTTTGACGCTGCGAAAAAATCATGCGATTTTTGGCGCCGTTTTAAATCGAATTTAGTATTACCGACTGATAATGAACAAAGTAAGAGCCCGAAAATTGATATTGAGCAATTTGATTTCACGCGGATCGGTAACCAAGCGTTGATAGATCTGAAAAAAGGCAAACCTAATACTTGCTTCCAATTGCTATGCACAGACACTGGTAGTCTTAAATCTCCAATTCGATTCGTTGGCGTTTTGCCGTTTTTCAAGGAACGTTCATTTTTTCTCGAATTGCTAATGAACCGCTCGCAAAATAAGAACTGTTTCGAGTTTGACGATGTCGAATTCGTATTGTTTATTTCGGCTAGCAAATATATGGTTTTGGATAGAAATTGTCCCGTGCTCTTCGGACAGTGTAAAGCAAGAAGGCATGCCTATTCGTTGTTTTTCGACGTTAATCTCATTGGTCAGTTTTCATTCGATAATTTTAACGTGAAGCCTAACGTCGAGAAAGCGCAATACAAGTTTGTATTGTTTTGTTTATTTCCTGTAATTTTTTGCTTAATTTTTAGTTTTCAGTTACTTGTGTAGTTGATTTTTAATTTTTAGTTGAATTTGTTGTTTTTCGCCAGTTTTTATGGTAAGTGTTTTGACAGTTGAAAGACAAATTTGAGTATCTATCTAATCAGAAAAGTGTATTTAAGCTTTAACATGTATTTACATGATTAAGAGTTTTCTAGGGGTGTAAATGAGAAATTTTGTTATTTAATATTGAATTTTCGTCACAATTGCACGTCTGAAATAGCTAATGGCTGTTTCGAGTCTTTCTCAATAATGCTTCTCGATTTGCATTTTCAGCAATTAATTATATGGAAACAGTGTTAAAACGACGTACCTGTGTTAATTGATAGTTCGGAATTTGGATATTTACCTAAATGGTGTACAAAGACTTTCCGAGACCGTCTTTGTACATAAATGAAGACTTTTGGGAAGACAAAAATTGCAAAAAAAGGTCTGAAATTCGCAGAAATTTTCGGCGCTTCGCACCGAAATAAGTAATTGTGTGTTCTATATATCTTTAACATGGCAGAAATTGCATTTCAAAAGAAGACGATTCTTAGTGATTTTTGCCTTGAGAGCCCCGGAAATAGCTAAAATATATACATTACCAAAAGTCGAACAACTCTGTTTTTACAACACTAAAATTGCTTTGCTGCTGTACCATATTTTAGTACCCAAAAATTTGTGTGTACAAAATGTACAAGGATTTTTGGGGACCATCTTTGTACATGTACAAACGGACCTTGTACAAAAATACTGCTCCCCCAGAATTGAATTTTTGAAAATTTTTTTCTGTTTTTTTCACAAGTTTTTGATGCCGATGGATAGTGCTAGATGAGAAACGTTGTAAAAGGGTGTTTTTTCGCCATACCACTATTTTAAAGGCCTTTTTACCCCTCCAGAATTTTGGTGCCGCCCACCTATGGTCAGCACCAAAATTGGGAGAGGAGTGCAAGATTTTTCAAAAGTTAAAAAATTTTCTTAAAAATGGTGGTATGGCGAAAACAGCATTTTTCAACGTTCTTCATCGAGCACTATCCATGGGCATCAAAAATTGCGAGAAAAAAAACAAAAAAATTAAAAAAATTGAATTCTGTGAGGGAGTTAGTCGGCTTTCTGGGGGGTGCATGCAAATCTCCAAACACCTCCCCCCCCCGCGCCCACGTATGTTCCCTACCCCTTCAGAGAAATTTTTGCCCGCCCCAGAATTTGCGACTTCGAAAAATTCCAAAAAATTTATGCTCAAATGTGTCAAATTTTTGGCTGTTCGGAACGTAGACTTCTTCGACTATATTTTTTCGATTTGTATAAGTTTTTCTGATATTTTTGGGAATTTGATTACGTTTCTACGCTCTGGAAAGATAGAACTTCGTCAGAAACGTCGAAAAATGACGTTTTTGACGCATATTCACTACACATGGGCGTGGGGTTCTGGGGGACATCCCCTCCAGAAGATGAAAGACCCCCGCAGATTACTGTAGACCCCTTAAGAATTCTATTTTTAGTAACATTTTTGGAAATTTTGGAAGTTTTTGGTGATTTCATCCCTCCAGAATTTTCTTGCTGCCCATGTATGATTCCCGCCTTGTGTTGAGCCAAAGACAGGTACTTTAAGATTTCACTTCCTCAAAATTCCCATGCTGTGCATGTTTGTTTACTTTTCTACCCATTTTTAACCATTTTAGCATGAAAAAGAAGCTATGACCACACATGCACACTGGGGTATGGAGGGTATCCTTCCTACCCTACCAAGACTCTTGAAAAGCTTACCTGCCACCACACGTCATTTTTGACCCAAAATTATTGCACGAACTATGAAAAAGCATCAAACGATGTATAAAAGTAGAATTTCAAGTACATATACTCATTTTTCGAGCAGCAGACTGTTCAATTCATTCATCCAGTCACTTTTCTTCCACTATTTGGTATATTTTGATGTTACGTATCTTTCCTTCGACTTTATTGTCATTTATTTCCATTTAAATTCAGCCACAAATATTCATTAAAAATAAAATACAACGAATTAAGTATCAAAATTTGAAATTAAGTAACAGAATTAATTACTGATTCCCCCAAGAAAGTCGGTTTACTCTGTCCCAGAACTTTTGACAGCGTGCATGCATGGCTGTAACCACACGTGGGCGTAGTGGGATATGCACATTCCCAGAAGGCTGAATACCCATCTTCTCCCCAGAAACCAGAATATCCCCGGAATTCAATTTCTGAAATTTTTTGTTTTTTTCCGCAATTTTTTTGTGGCCAATGGATAGTGCTCGATGAGAAACGTTGAAAAATTATGTTTTTTTCGCCATGCTATCGTTTTTAAGACCATTTTTGACCTTTGAAAAGCCCCCAGAATTTTGGTGCTGCCCACCATACCTGGGCCTGGGGGTTTGGGGGTATACACCCCCAGAAACCAAAATACCCTCTGGGGGTGCATACCTCCCAAACCTCCCCACGCTCAGGTGTGGTGAGCAATTATTTTTTTCGCGATTTTTTTTATGCCAATGGATAGTGCTCGATGAGAAACGTTGATGTTTTTTAGCCATACCACCATTTTTAAGACCATTTTTTGACCTTTGAAAAATTTTGCACTCTCCTCCCCCTCCAGAATGTTGTGCGGCCCACCTATGAGGCTAACCCCAGACCGGCTATGCTATGCAGGTGACTGTTGCTTAAAGTTGTAACTTGACAGCAATAGCAATGATTGTTGTTAGGTGCGAACTTTTTGGCTTGATCGATTAAATTAAGTATGAGTTTCGTTGGTTTTATTATACAGGAGCTGTTTTTTACTATCATCGTTCACGACATTGTTCTTTTGTACAAGGTCCGTTTATCATATACAAAGATGGTCCCTAAAAGTCTTTGTACATTTTGTACACACAAATTTTCGGGTACTATAATATGGTACAGTAGCGATTTTAGTGTGGCAAAACCAGAGTTGTTCGACCTTTGGTATTGTATTTTAGCTAATTTATGGGTTTCTGAGGGCGAAAATCACTAATAATTGTCTCGAAACGGCGCGAAGCGCTGGAAAATTTGACATTTTTACTTTCAAAATGCAATTTCTGACATATATATATATATATATATATATATATATATATATATATATATATATATATATATATATATATATATATATATATATATATATATATATATATATATATATATATATATATATATATATATATATATATATATATATATATATATATATATATATATATATAAACTTCCCAATTAACGTGTCAATATGTCCCGTATGTAGGGATTCGACACGGGAGGTCTAGATAGAAAATCGAACTTTAAAGTCGGCTATCCTTCAGCCTGTCACTACTAAGCGTTCATGTACGAGTTTTATTCGTGCCTCAGGAAGAGAAAACTCGTTGCATTACGTAGTTCGAACCGTCAACCTTCTACCAGGTGCACGGTGTTTACTACTACGTCACAAGGCGTCATATATATATATATATATATATATATATATATACAGGGGCGTAGGCAGGATTTTTCTAAGGGGGGGGGGCGGTCCAAAATTTGGTGACCCTATATTTAGGGATATGGTCGCCGGGGCGCCAAATAAAGTGCATTTTCTGACGTTTGCGAACATGCTCTATCCGTTGAGCTCATAACATTCAATTTTTCCGAAAAATTTTTATTTTCTCCTAATAAGCTATAAAAAATGACGTTTTTTTGGCCGCGCTTGGGCCTAAATGAACGAAAATAGTGATTCTACGGCGTGAAGCGCCGAAAATTTTGAGAATTTTCGATAAAATGATGGCAATTTTCACGCATTTCCTTACCTTTCCAAAATTATTTTCGGGCTAAGGGGGAGCAGCTATAAAAAATGACGTTTTTTTGGCCGCGCTTGGGCCTAAGTAAACGAAAATAATGATTCTACGGCGCGAAGCGCCGAAAATTTTGAGAATTTTCGATAAAATGATGCCAATTTTCATGCATTTCCTTACCTTTCCAAAATTATTTTCGGGCTAAGGGGGAGCAGCTATAAAAAATGACGTTTTTTTGGCCGCGCTTGGGCCTAAGTGAACGAAAATAATGATTCTACGGCGCGAAGCGCCGAAAATTTTGAGAATTTTCGATAAAATGATGCCAATTTTCACGCATTTCCTTACCTTTCCAAAATTATTTTCGGGCTAAGGGGGAGCAGCTATAAAAAATGACGTTTTTTTTGGCCGCGCTTGGGCCTAAGTGAACGAAAATAATGATTCTACGGCGCGAAGCGCCGAAAATTTTGAGAATTTTCGATAAAATGATGCCAATTTTCATGCATTTCCTTACCTTTCCAAAAATTATTTTTGTTAAGGGGGGGGGGGGCGGCCGCCCCCCCCGCCCTCTCCCCCCTGCCTACGCCTTTCCATGTATATATATATATATATATATATATATATATATATATATATATATATATATATATATATATATATATATATATATATATATATATATATATATATATATATATATATATATATATATATATATATATATATATATATACAGGCCCGTATCCAGGATTTTATTTCGGGGGGGGCCGAAAATTTTTGAGACCAGATATCTCGAGAACCATTAGGAGATAGGCGAAAATAAAGACAGTTTTGAGCGTATCTCGGCGAGCTCTATACAACGGTGAAGAAAAATTTCAACAAAAAAATTAAAAAATTTTCACTTTATTTCATTTTGATATACAGCAAATTTATCATTTAAGCTGATTTCTCATCACCTAATCGGCGAATTATTTCTTATCTCTTGCCTTTGTACTTAATCATTGTGCTTTACAGAGAAAAACAATACGGATAATGAATAATTCGGCGCGAAGCGCCGAAAAATTGACATGCTCTGCATATCAACCTCAAATTTGAGCGGTTTTGAGCGGACTAGAAGACAAAAAAACATATATAAACAATAGATACGGCGCGAAGCGCCGGAAAAATTTCATGTTTCCCATGTCATAACTCAAATTTGAGCTGTTTTGAGTGAGCTAGAAGGCAAAAACTATAACTAAACAATGAATCCGGCGCACAGCGCTAGGAAAAAATTGACATGCTCTCTATATCTAACTCTAATTTGAGCGATTTTTAGCGGTTCAGAAGACAAAACTATACGTAAACAATAAATCCGGCGCGAATCGCCGGAAAATTTTGAGTTTACTAGCTCAAAAGTACGCTAAAAACCTGTTTAGGCGCTGTTTCAGACGCACTTCGCCAATTTTTCATTTTTCCCTTCGGGGGACCCTTGAGAGAAACAAAAAATTTTTTCCCCATTTCGGGGGAGGGCAGGCCCCCCCGCCCCCTGGATACAGGCCTGTTCCCATGTCATAACTCAAATTTGAGCTGTTTTGAGTGAGCTAGAAGGCAAAAACTATAGCTAAACAATGAATCCGGCGCAAAGCGTTAGAAAAAATTGACATACTTTCTATGTCTAACTCAAATTTGAGCGATTTTCAGCGGTTTAGAAGACAAAACCTTACATAAACAATAAATCCGGCGCGAAGCGCCGGAAAATTTTGTGTTTTCTAGCTCAAAAGTACGCTAAAAACCTGTTTTGGCGGTGTTTCAGACCAACTTCGCCAATTTTTCATTTTTCCCTTTGGGGGACCCTTGGGAAAAACAAAATTTTTTCCCATTTCGGGGGGGGCAGGCCCCTCCCGCCCCCCCTGGATACGGGCCTGTATATATATATATATATATATATATATATATATATATATATATATATATATATATATATATATATATATATATATATATATATATATATATATATATATATATATATATATATATATATATATATATATATATATATATATATATATATATATATATATATATATATATATATATATATATATATATATATATATATATATATATATATATATATATATATATATATATATATATATATATATATATATATATATATATATATATATATATATATATATATATATATATATATATAGAACCAGTGTTTTTTTGTACGAGCCTTCTTGCACATGTACAAAGAGCACTCGGAAAAGTCTTTGTACGAGCGAAATTTTTTTTGTACACAGAACGTGCAGATATGCTATTGAATGTACACATTTTTACATACTACTAGATTGTTATCCGTGACCCGCACGCTTCGCAAAAGGTGTAACTTTGTCCTAAATTCAGCTGGTTCTATTAGTTCGGCCTGAACGCCAAAATTTTCATGAGTCTTAGCTTGAAATTACACATAAATTTCGACTCAGTAAGTTAAAATAACTTGTGTTACACAATTATAAATAATAAAGCGATTGCAATGTGCTGAGTGTATCTCATAATAGACACCAATTTGCTTATGAATTTAATGCAACGCAAAGATAAAAGAGTCAAATTTACATATCTCCAAAAGGCAGAAAACAGTGCAAAGTTGTTGAATAGTTCTTTTTTTCTGCATAAAATCTTTATAAAACAGTAGAAATAGATCTAAAAGATGCTTAAATCTGCACAAAGATGCTTAAAGATAGATTTTGGAGTGTTTAATGTCAGCGCTTGAGCTAAATACAATGTAATTATGCTATTCGGCGCGAAGCGCCTAAAACTTTCGAAATTTTGCTAAAAAGATACTCAAAAAAGTGTTAAAATTAATACTTTGCACTCAAAAAGTCTTTGTACATTGTACAAACATGGCTCTGAAAATCTTTGTACGAGCCTCAAAATCTTTGTCTCGCACAATAAAACAATGTATAGAATACACGATTAGCGAATTTCAAACCTTTTTGCAGTTTTTGTCTTCCCAAAATCTTTTGTGCATGTACAAAGACGGTCCCCAAAAGTCTTTGTACATCGGGAAAAATCTTTGTCGAATACATAAAAGCCGTGGTTCACAGTTTAGCCGTAAGTTCCGAGAGTTAAATGCACTTAATTCTTTGAATGAAGGAAAGTGCGACTGATAAAATTACCTGAGTGTTGAGTTTCCGCTGAATTGTTGAGCTTACTTGTTTTAATCAATCAAGGCATTTTTCGCACACAACAAAGTTGAAATTTTCGAGCTTCGGAGCCAGGTTTCGATGCAGCTCTATTTAGAAGGAACGATTTTTTCGACTTATCCGTATTTTACTTTGCTCAATATTATTAAATTTTTGCCAAACCATTATGATTTTATTACCTAGAAGAGAAAGCATTGTCAGAAACATTAAAAGACGCACATAAACAGTCTTTGAGCCCGCAAGAGGCACTTTAGAAAACTTTAAGGCAGACTCAATAATTTTCAAGATGTGTACGTATACCGATTATGCATGTTTAAGTTCAAAGAAGAATGAATCACTTATTGAACACGATCTCGGATTTAACTATTGTTATGTTTAGACATGCATAGCCGATTTGAATTCGGGGTTCAGTGACAGAGGCGGATCCAGGATTTTCCTAAGGGGGCGGCACTTACACGTGGGCAGCAAAAAATTCTGGGGGGGGTGCAAGATTTTTTGACAGCCAAAAAATGGCCTTAAAAATGGTGGTAGCAATAAAAACACCATTTTTCGACGTTTCTCATCAAGCACTATCCATTGGCATCAAAAAATTGCGAAAAAAACGAAAAAAATTTTTCAAAAATTGAATTCTGGGGGGGGGGGGGGTATTTTGATTTCTGGGGGGGTACTTTGATTTCTGGGGGTATTTTGCTCTGGGGGGTGCATACCCCCCCCCCCCCAAACCCCCCCCCCCACGCCCAGGTGTGGGCGGTACCCCTGGAGTGGGCGGGAACCCCGACTTGGGCGGAAAAATTAGCCGTTTTAACCCGAAAATCGCTCAAAAATCCTTAATTTTGCGCACTATTTGGGGCAAATGGGGGGCAATCCTTAGGGGGCGGAACCCCGACTTGGGCGGAAAAATTAGCCGTTTTAACCCGAAAATCGCTAAAAATCGCTCAAAAATCCTCAATTTTGCGCACTATTTTGGGCAAATGGGGGGGCGGCCACCCCCCTAAATCCGCCCCTGGTTCAGTGTTTGTTTGGGCCCAAAATTGTTCAGTACGCGTCAAAAACATCATTTTTGGCATTTCTGACGATGCTCTGTATAGAGCATAAAAATAAAAAATTTCGGAAAAAATCAAACAAGTTAAACAAAATATAGTCAAATCATGAGTAGGTATATGGCGCGATGCACCGACAATTTGACACTTTCGAACGAATAGATGGCGGAAAACGCTTACCTGAAGACGCTTAAAAAGCACTTTTTCTACCAATTTTTAGGAAATTTTTAAAAATTTTTTTGAAAATCGCGAATTTTTTAGGGGTGAAAATTTTTCTAGAGGTGGAGTGAAATCTTCCAACCCCTACTTTTCCCAGATCATATATGGTTATGTTCTGCGCTCTTGAAATTAAGTTTCTAGGAAATTCTTGGAGAAACGCGGTGTACGAACTGATTGCGCCTATCTTATCCACGTCAAGCCCAAACCGATGCACCTGGTCGGGCTCAAGTACGCATCAAGCGAGAGAACTGAAATAACGCGAACAAATTTGCATTTTTTATACTTCAACCGTCAACTGTATTTGAATGCAAAGCGAGTCTGTGATTTCATCGCAAATTTTTTTGCTGGAAGCGAAGAATTTTTGAAAAGCGAATGTTCATCCCAGAATATAAGACTGAGGGATTTTTTAGAACGAAAATCAAAGAATGTGACGTTCGAGGAAGAATTAGCTTTATTCAACCTGCTTCGGCGTTGGAATGGATACGAAAGTAGTTGCTTTCATGCAGAGGCTGATAATTTTGTCGATTCGTCAATATATCCTGCTGCAGTATGATTTTTTTAGAAGGCTCGCTATTTAGCTGCTGTAGGTAGTTACGTATAGGTACCTACTTCGAAATTGAAGGCTTGTTATTCTGAAAACAAAAATTATGTCCTGTGCAGATTACATATGTCAGCGCATTTTTAAAATCGGAATTTTCAATACGATCACACGCGGGCGGCATACGGTAGAGGTTTTCGGAACACCATAATTCAAACCCCCATCCAGTGGCGAATCCAGGATTTTCCTAAGGGGGGGCGGTACCCTAAGGGGGGGCGGAACTTTGACTTGGGCGGAAAAATTGACCGTTTTAACCCGAAAATCGCTAAAAATCGCTCAAAAATCCTTAATTTTGCGCACTATTTTGAGCCAGTGGGGGCGGCCGCCCCCTTCCTAAATCCGCCCCTGCCCCCATCCTAAGACCCCAGTTAAATTTTTGAATTTCTCATTTTTTCAATGATTCCGATAGTAAGGCGTTAGATTGTGATCGTAGAATAAATCTTATATATACGTATCGTAATCTGTCGGTAGAAATCAGTGTTTTTTTGTACAAGGTCCGTTTGTACATGTTCAAAGATGGTCTCTAAAAGTCTTTGTACATTTAGTACACACAAATTTTTGGGTACTATAATATAATACAGTAGCGATTTTAGTTTGGCAAAAACAGTTGTTCGGCCTTTGGTAGTGTATTTTACCTAATTTCTGGGTTTATGAGGGCAAAAATCACTGATAATCGTCTCAAAACGGCGCGAAGCGCTAAAAAATCTGACATTTTTCCTTCCAGAATGCAATTTCTGACATTATAAAGATATATAGAAAACGCAATTACTCATTTCGGCGCGAAGCGTTGAAAATTTTGCGAATTTCAAACCTTTTTTTGCAGTTTTTGTCTTCCAAATATCTTTGTACATGTACAAAGACGATCTCCAGAAGTCTTTGTAAATCGGGAAAAATCTTTGCCAAATACAACAGAAAACACTGGTAGAAATTCTAAAAATGTATACTCAAAGTCATGTGAAACTGAATTCATATGTAAAGCAAACGAATTCGCTCGAAAAACTGATTACCTACCTTATTATAGTACCTATGTACATTTGATATCCCCTTGCTCGACGGGGTGGGAAGCACACCTGGGCGTGGGGGGTTTGGGGGGTATGCACCCCCCCAGAAACCAAAATACCCCCCCCAGAAATCAAAATACCCCCCCCCCAGAATTCAATTTTTGAAATTTTTTTTCGTTTTTTTCGCAATTTTTTGATGCCAATGGATAGTGCTTGATGAGAAACGTCGAAAAATGGTGTTTTTATCGCCATACCACCATTTTTAAGGCCATTTTTCGACCTTCAAAAAAATCTTGCACCCCCCCCCCAGAATTTTCTTGCTGCCCACGTATGGTGGGAAGCGAATATTGTTATATCGTCGGTCGAGCGATGAAATAATAGGGGAAACCACAGTGAAAAACAAAATTACGCAAATTCATAATTCATGCATTATGTAGGTTAAGAAGTAGGCTGCATAGAATTTCGAGGGAGACATTTTTTGCGAGAAATATGGCAAAATTGATGAAGGCCGATTACAGCAACAGTGAAAATTTTGACCTACGAAATTTTGTGGCGGTGGGACTGTTGCAACGATGGAATGGGCTCAAAGGCGGATTTAGAGGAGGCTCAGCCCCTGTTGTCAGAAAATAGTTCGACAAAAAGGAAAATGTGACTGATGATTTTAGCCATTTTCTGATTTTTTATTTATTAATGACATTATACTATCCATCACCTGAAAGCCGTGGTGTTTAAGCGGGTAGTATGTATACACCTCATCAGAAGAATAGCTCGTGTCCATAGAGAATCAAAATAGCCCTTTAGTCCTCAAAATTCGATTTTTGAAAATTTCTTTCGTTTTGTTCGCAATTTTTTGCTGCCAACGCGATAGTGCTTGATGAGAAACGTTTCGAAAATCTGGTGTTTTTATCGGCCATACCACCATTGATTAAGGCCATCAAACGACCGGCAAAAAACTCTTGCACATCCTACCTAGCAAAGAATATTAATGCTCCGTATGGCATAAAAAAGACGAATATCCATCGCCTTAAGGATCATGAATTATTAAGCAAGGTATGTAGGTCAAACTACGCCTTAAGTCGCCAAAATCTACTAAAAATCAGACTTTCTCTAAGCAACGCGAAAAATCGAAGTACATGGTGTCCCACCTAACTGTCCCAACCATACGTGGGCAGCAATAAAATTCTGGGGGTGCAAGATTTTTTGAAGGTAAAGAAATGGCATCAAAAATGGTGGTATGGCGATAAAAACACCATTTTTCGACGTTTCTCATAAGCACTATCCATTGGCATCAAAAATTTGCGAAAAAGCGAAAAAATTTTCAAAAATTGAATTCTGGGGGGTATTTTGATTTCTGGGGGGTATTTTGGTTTCTGGGGATGCATACCCCCCGAACCCCTTCCCCCACGCCCAGGTGTGGTCCCAACTGTTTTTCCATAATTACTGCTCATTCTTGATATTTTTGAATGATTTTTTCATGCACAAGTGGAAGGTCCAGTAGGAAATACATGATTTGGTTGGGTTGGTGGTCTAGGCTACAGAAGTTTGTGTAAATCTTACTTTTTGCAGGTTGACCCACCTAATAATCCGAAGTATTCACTGTGCAAAAATCGTTTTACTGACTCATGACAAATTTTTCATGAGCTTGCGTAAACGTGCTATGGTTTTTTTAATGGTGCACAAGCATTCATCTCATCATTTATTGCTTGAGTCGCTTGAATCATGGGCTATGCATTTATCGCAAAATACATAAACTTTACAAGAAGTCAAAAATCTAAGGTCTACACTAACTTCTGCAGTTTAGCCTATAAGCAAGCATAATCGATCAAATCCTATCAGCATGTTACCTATTGGACCTAGCTATGTACATCCAAAAAAATCATTGAAAAATAATAAGAATTTACAGAGTTATTACGAAAAAGCATGTTGGCCTCTTCGTGGGGGTATGCACCCCCCGAGAAACCAAAATACCCGCCCCCAGAATTCAATTTTTTTAGTTTTTTTCCGCAAATTTTTGATGCCAATGGATAGTGCTCGACGAGAAACGTTGAAAAATTGTGTTTTTTTAGCGATACCATACCACCATTTTTAAGGCCATTTCTTGACATTTGAAAAATCTTGCACCTCCTCTCCAGAATTTTGGTGCCGCC
The DNA here is from genome assembly GCA_036768485.1 of Mermis nigrescens. Taxonomy (NCBI): domain Eukaryota; kingdom Metazoa; phylum Nematoda; class Enoplea; order Mermithida; family Mermithidae; genus Mermis; species Mermis nigrescens. Next base: position 19,039,888 of record JAVLUZ010000157.1, read on the forward strand.
CACCTTTGATGGACACTCTGCATATTCTGCGGCCTGTAGATTCTAATAAACTATTGAACCAAAGAAGCGATTGAAAAAGCAGCAACTTGGCTATGCAGTAGATTCGGGAAATTAGATTGAGTGAACTAGGAGAGACTGCAAGCCAATTGAATGAAATAGCAAACATCGATGCATGCAAGACAATGAAAGAAATTGTTGGTTTAAAGCAGCAGAAAACACGTAAACTCACGTGCAACAGACTACATCATAGGTAGCGCGATAGTGCTACCTATAATATACTTGACCATCCTTTTTTCTCATATGTTTGTTACAACGAGTGCGAAATTCGTGTCCCCCCTCACAGCAACAACGGCACACACCTGGGAGGTGCAGTTTATTAATCGATGGATAATTAAAAAATTCAATGTCCGTCTTTTTTTGTTTACACTCAATACCGAGTTGGCAATGAGTGTAAAGTGTAAACCGAAAAATGTAAAGTATACGGATTTTTTGCTCTTTGCTTGTTTTCAGCTTATCTAACTCAATCTTGGTTTCTGTGCAGTCCAATTGGTTTAATAATGTAGAGGCTAACAAAATCTCGAGGAGCAATTTTTTCTCTTTTAACGCAATATTGTTTGTGTAAAGTAGGCGGTTTTTCACTGTTTTCATGTGCAGAAGCATAACTCAGTTATACATTCTATGCAGTCTGATTGGTTTCAAACGGTAGACAGTTATAAAATCTAGGGGGTGTTTTTTTATTTTTTTCGAAAACGTAAAATTTTCAAATTTAGAGGCGGTTCATTGTAAAGAGTCTGAGACAAAAAATATTTTCTTCCTGCCATATTCTCCACTTAGTAGACAACGTGGTAATTATCTTCAAAATGTGCCTCGTCCCAGTGGCGGATCTAGGATTTTCCTAAGGGGGGGGCGGTACCTAGGGGGGGGCGAACCCTGACTTTGGCGGAAAAATTAGCCGTTTTGACCCGAAAATCGCTAAAAATCGCTCGAAAAATGCTTAATTTTTCGCACTATTTCGGGCCAATGGAGGGGGCGGCCGCCCCCCTGCCCCCCTAAATCCGCTCCTGCCTCGTCCTAAGCGCTACACGTCAAAATTTATTTGTTTCTTTACAATCAATATTGCATAATTAGTGCAGGTGTAGACTTTACACTGATAAAATTTTTTCCGCCCAGAGCGTCGTGGATTATGAATTTTTTGAAAAAAATGTTCTCCGTAAGGTCAGAATAAGGGATCTGACCTTTAAACTTTTCTACAGCCAGTGTTTGTTTAGGTATGAAGATGTAAACTTTGAATTATACATCTATTTTCTAATACCGGTAGATTACTCCGTATTGCATATTGTTGGATCGGACTTTTCTTATTTCAGAGGTTTTTGACTCGTCTTTAATAAATAATTATTCTTATTATCATAAATGCACTATTCTTAAACTTCAGTAGAATGATGAATATTTTTCAAAATAGTATAATCAAGCTGAAACTGGCCGACATATTGGGTTAGTGCAGTGGCTGACGTGTCCGTTCTCGCATGTGGGTTTAAAAAAAGAATAATGGGTTCAAATCTTCTGAATATTGACTTTTTCATTTTTTTAATCCTCTCGGCAAAACCATGCACTTCATTTGACTTATTTATCTATTTAGGTTCTGCAGATAACACTTTTTTGTTTTTTGAATTTTTCCTTAGTTCTCGAATGGGAGTGTAAAGAGTGCGAAAATCTGGGGAGTGAAAAGACACATTTTGGTCGAGTTTTCTACTTTTTTATGTCTGCCAACAACTCCAGTTATGAGTTTTGAGAAAGTTTTTCTGACAGAAATGTCTTACGGATCAAGGGCTATCTTGTGCTTACCAGCAAACTTTTATACAATCAATTCGCAGTTAGTAAAGCGGGTTTAACTTTACAATCTAGTGGATGAGTAAAAAAACAGATTTTGTCCAAGATTTCTCTGCCAACTTTTTCGGTTATGAGTTGGAATGAATTGAATAAAATACAAATGAAGTAACTTCTAAGGGCTACACGTCGAAGCAAGCCGCGTTAAAAAAACGTAATATTCAGTTGTTAATGGAAGTGTAAAGTTCGAAATCTGAGGTGTAAAATGGGCGAAAAAAAACAGGTTTTTTTCGTATTTTGATTGGTAAATCAAATCAAATATTTTGCGGAACATAAGTTTGGCACATACAAACGTACTACAATCAAAGGGCTACAAACTGGCCCGAATCGAATTTATTTACACTCAATGGGCGTTAGGTCCAGATTTTCAAAGTTTACAATGTGGTGGACAGTGGAAAATACGTGTTTGTTCATTTTTTTGTTCGCCACTTTCTCTGTTTAGAAATCGGGCAAGGTTGAATTGGATAAAAATAAATTACTTTCTAAGGGGTGCGTGTCACAGCTAATTGCGTTTGTTTACATTCATATTTATCTTTTTTGGGAAGTGTAAAGTAAAAAAATGGGGGAGTAAATGTGTTTTCTGCCAAGTTCTAGCTTATGAGTCTGGACATAATCTCAAGTCTAAAAATGAACTAGAAGCCAAAGTTAATACGCCAGTTTGTTTGCACTCAACAGTGGTGTAAAGTGGTTTACATTAGAGCTGTGCCGGGGCCAGGCTGGCGCCGGGGCCGGGTCCAGTGTTAGAATTGATTATAATTTAGAAAATTGATAATGTTTTGGGCAGATTTACCTTCAAACTCAATTTCAAGCAAACCACAGATCTTGCTAATTCAAATCTTTATTTCATTATGCCAGGTTGGTGCAAATTTCTAGTTAATAATCAAAATTGATATATTTTAAATTGCAATTCATATAGACGAGCTTTCCAGCTTGCTTGGAGCAGACAGCTACGTCTATCAGAACAAATAGAATAATAAGCCTAAAAAAAGTGCAAAGTAAAGCACATTGAAAAACGCATCCAAGTCAGAGGAGTTAATCCATACATGGGCAGCTCAAAAATTCTGGGGTTCCAAAATTTTTCGAAGTCAAAAAGAGCCTGATATTATATGGTAGGGCGAAAAAACACCGTTTTCTTGCGTTTCTCAATGAGAGCTATCCATTAGCATCAAAAAATTGCAGAAAAACAAAAAATTCTGAAAATCAATTTCTGGGGCGTCTAGCGATTTTTTTTTGGGTGGGCAGCACCGAAATTTCGGGAGCGTCGAGCACTATCCATTGGCATCAAAAAATCGCTAGAAAGCAAAAAAATTGAATTCTGTGGGGGGGGGGTATTCCAACTTCGGGGGTGCATACCCCCACGCCCACATCCCAAGACCCCCGATGCCCATGTTTTGTTAATGCTTAACACGCTTAACGCGCATATCTACTAGTAAGAATATATGTAAATACAGAGCCGCCTCATGTATACAAGAATCGACATAGGACGGGTGTATTACCTTCGAGATTCACCTAGGTACGTAGGTACTTGCGCCCACGCTTAGTGTTGGCCTCCGACCGCTGCTCTGATGGCTTTCGATCTTTGGACCCTTATAGACCTTACGGCTTCGATCCTCAGCCCTAATATTGCTGGCTGCTTGTCGGGTGATTCAGCAGCTACGCCCTAAGACCTACGGCTACCTACCTAGTCTCGATAATTGCCGCTGAGGTCAGTTGACCTATCTCAAGCTCAAGTTGTTTATTTAACTTATTTTCAATCAGTGCTCTGGTTCAAATGTTTTTGGTTCCTAATGTGTAGCACGCTGAACTATGAAAACAACATCGAGCTCTATGCTGATCAATCATCCTTAAAGATTAAATAATATTTTTGATCGATTTTTTGGCTTGAGAAATAAATTATGATTTCCAAATAAGATAAACGATCATACTAAATTTACCTATCAGTCCACTAAGATGGGAAGAAGTCCTCGACATGTAGATGCCCGACCTTACCCTCGGTATAACCAAAAACCACTGGGTAGGTTTTCTCTATTTTAATTCAGTGAAGAATTCACGGCCTATAGCCGGACAACAAGCAAAAAGAAAAACGGAAACGCACGGACTATATCAACGCATACAACTGGCAAACGAAAAATCAAAAAACGCCAGACTAAAAACTACAACGTTAAGTACACTGGCTCATGACCATTACAGTAAATTAAACAAAGATCAATTTAATGTAATACTGATAAGCTTTTATCTCAGATCGAATGTTATCAATTACACAAGCGTATGCATGAAATAATTACTATTATCATACACTTAACCTATGCTACCGGACAAGTATCTAGATGTTTTTTTATTATTGAAAATTTTGGGAAAATAATGGGAAGACCGAAGGCATAGCCCACAGTGCACTATCATAGATAGCTACTAGTATTGGCTATGTTATGGCTATCGCGAACTGCTAAGGCAGGTTCGCTCATACGTGTAACTCTCGCAGCCACACTCCCCCACGTATAGAAGAAAAAATTTGACACGAAGTGGAGAATTTTTTCGGGGTACCAACGCCACTAGTGTCTACAACGCTTCTATAACTCGGTTTCCTCTGGCGTTCGCAACGCTCTATTCTGGCGTCCGCAACGCCTTATCCTGAGCAAACGTGAAAAACGAAAATAAAAAGATTGAAAAAAATAACAAATATCGAAAACAAATAACGGTCAACACATCTCGTACGCACTCAGGAAAACTCTCGAGCAACACTCTCAATGGCGCTAGATAACTATATTGTTGCCCGAGTAATGATGAACTCTGGTCTTGGACAGTCCATCAGCTGTCCCATTAGCCTCCTTCAGTCCCCAGGTAATGAGAAAAAAATTCTGAATTGAAAAATTTGTAGATTGGGTATAAATTAACCCTTGTCCGTTAAAGAGTTAGTAATAATAGTAACACCGCTAATTGAGCAAGAGACAAATTAAGATACGGAATGATAAGGCAAAATTATGCTGAGCAAAACTTAAAGACACTGACGAGTTAAAAACACGAGGTAACAATAAAAACGAGAAAAATGGCAAATTATGCGAGATAACTGGGAAAAGGCCAGAGCACCGTCAAAGAAAAATTTACAGCAGGAGAAAATGACAAGAGAAAAAATACGTATGAAATAAATGACACACAAAGTCCTGGAATCCACATCAGGACAAAAACGAAAAAATGGACAAAAAGGCCGGTCGAATTTGACGCCGTCGCAGAGTTCCAAAAGTTCTGTGCGTCAAACTTGTGAATTAATAACGATCCTGATAATTGGCCTTCGAGCCATACGATTTTCCATGACGCTGTTGACGTTGAAAATGTTCTTGATCCAATTCGGCTCGCGATGCGTATTCAAACGCTCACGATACTGATATGGCGATTGCCTACGCCCGTACAGATGTTGATGAAGGCCAATGTGGATCGACTGGTTGATAGTCGTCCTCAAAATCGTCGTTGTCCTTCGTAGTCATCCGCGTAACGATCATGCATAGGTGGGGTCGGAGTAAATAATTGCTCCGGCGTAAAACCGTAAGTTCGTTCTGCGTGAAGGTTCGCATGGACGCTGTTGTTGTTGCGTAACAGGCATGGTTTGGGCAAAAGTGACCGGGTCGAGGTTGTGGCTGATAGACCCCGGTGGCTGGGTTGACTTTTGTTCCAACGGTGAGCGATACGACTGATCCCATTGCTGACATTGACGGGATTGTGACCGGACCCGATGACTTCCGCGGTCTGACTGTGGTGGACGGCCATATTCATAAGGCTGCTGCTGTCGCGAGCGCGACAGATGACCAGGATCGGCCTGTGAATATGCCTTCGAACGCTCACGTGATTCCGTGAATTGCTGCTGCTGCCGCTGCTGGGTCTGCGGTCGTGTGTATTGCTGTATGTGTGGTTTTACGTGTGTTTGCTGTTGTAATTGTGGATTGTGAACGATGATGCATTTGGAGATAGCGTTGCCGGATGATTGCGGTTCTTGCTGCCTCGATCCCTTTGGCCTAAATGCGCCAATTTAGCTGCAATCTCAGCTTGAACAAGTCTTCTGACTCGTTGCTTTTCCAAATTTTTTAACCGACGCAAAGTGTGCTCGGATTTAGTATCATAAAATTGATTCAATTTGGCTTTATGTTCATCTTCTGACATATGACAAACTTCTGAAGATTCAGCAAGAGAACCGGCGGCGCGTAATCTGGCCACACGCCTTGGCATTTCCGTCGCTAAATTTCACGATCGCGTTGCTCAATCGTCAGCGTGTTCTACGCATTTCAATTTGTGCCTCCAAAGAAAGATCGACTTCTGGCATATCAAGGCTCGCTGCGGATCCGCTCGGGTCCTGCGAGGATGCCTGCCGCCTTTCTCTTCGAATTTTCTCTAATTCGCCTTGAATGCGATGTTTGAGGAAAAATACAGATTTTTGTTTACCTCGGAAACGATCAAACTGAACTGGAACTTCGAGTGGCGGGTCGGTTGCTAACCAAATTGCCGAATCATGTTATGCAAAACATGTGGACTTTTACCTGGTGCTGTTAAATCCAGGAATTCCGGAAAAGCTTCACTTGGCAAAGGTGTATAAGATTCAACAAGGAACGCTACGCGCAACATGCGACGCAGCTGCTCCACCATACGCCAGCCTATTCCGGCATTGCCGTAGGCGTACGCAAAGAAGTGGAACTCCTATCAAAAATTCCAAAAGCGCTGTAGCACGCATGACGCCTATTGAAGAGAAGATCGTCATGGCCGATACTCCGAATCATATCGATTGAAATTCTCAGAAAAGTATCGAAAATATTGATCATCTGACGTGTCAATATTAAGATCGGTGCGAGATGATCCGGCGCTGAGACATTCTGTGCGGATAGAATTCGGACAAACCTGGATGTATAACGCCATCGATCACCTCACTCAGTGCGTCAAGGTGCGGATGCACCACCAAATACTGTAGCGGGAACCGTACAACATCATTCCTGTTGTAATAAAGAACCATATGTGCACAAAATATTGGTCTGGGTAAAATAATCGGTTAAACATGCTCAATTTGCTAATAAATTGAGGTGCGGGTTCACGATCGCATCAGCCAAAGGCTGTGCAGTCGTAGCCGCATGCTGCAGATGTATTGCATACACTCGGTCGAAGTACACTTGGGCAGCTTCAACCAGCTGATCGTACAGACGCTGCCTTTGACCTCACCCAGATAGGAACGTAACTCGTGCAAGACGACTGGCGCAATAATGCATAGTGGTTCACGCGTCATATTTTCCATCATGGTGAAAAAGTGCTGTACATAGCGCGAGCGGATTTTGCACTCTAGTTTTCTCGTTCGTGGACATATGTTCGCAAATAGCTTGAATGTGCACAGGTATTGCGACTTCCATAGCTGTTGAGATGTGATTGACTTGAGTAACCTGTGGTTGAATAGTCACCACAGTGCTCGACACACCTGTCATGGTCATAGGAGCCATAAAACGAGTATCAGGTGCCGGACACGCCTTGTGGCGCGGACTGAGGTGCGACTTGCGTGTACAACGCTACTTGCGGCATTTCATGTATGGCTAGTGTGCGTTGCGGTAACGGTGAAAACCTATTATCTCTGTCATGATGACATCAAGGTCAGCTTGACGCCTGCCCCCATCCGGCTGAGAAGTCGGTAAAGGTCCGAGCGAACTGATACCCAAGGGTGCTTGTTGATCTGCCGCAAGCGATTGTGAGGCAATCGGTTGTGAAACGGTAACAGCCCCTTTCTGGCCAATGCCACACGTGTTTTACGCGGTGGTAAATAAGTTAGCTTGTCTTTTCCGCCGGTGTCAGATAACGCCATCACTAAGCGTTTGGGAGATAAATCGTCATCCTCAGTGGAGATCGATGGGTTCCACATCGACCATAGCGAATCGTAGGGAATATCGGGGGTTTGTGAAGAAATGCGGAGGCTGGTGTAATTGAACTGGTTGGTTTAGATTTTGGCTCGGTATCAGGTGCATGGACTGACCCAAAACTGAGTCGGCAATGGTCTGTAAGTGAACCCTGAACTTGTAGGTCAGGATTGTCAAAACACATTAGTGTGAGCCACGCTCTCATTAATGAGTAAATGGTGGTGGCTGCAGCCATGGCTGCTTTGGCAGTTATGGAGCTGGGCCATAAAAGTCCTCAACTCTAACTAATTCTCCTGCCATCAGAATCGACTTCAATCAGTAGCTAAAGCATGACTGTCCTTGTGGTGGCTTACTAGTCGACAACAGTATACGCACTCTGGCTTTCGGCCGCTAGCCTTAATGTGCACTATCGCCTGCAAATGAAACTGACATAGGCTTTCTATCGTCAGTAATGCGATTATTTTGCGTGCACCCTTCTATCAATATAAAAACATCGATAGTAATGAGGGCGTCCATTGCTAAATAATGCTGCATGTCCCGAGTTAACGTGTAAGCTCCACGCCTGTCCAAAATTATCAGGCGCATTAGGATCAATATACATGTCAAAAAAGCATCCACAGCCAAGCGCTTTAACGAGTGCGACTGCCTTTTATACGTAAACGACGAGTAAACTCTCTCGCCAATGGCTGAATATCGATAAAATTTGCAATGAACGGATCTTTCCAGTGCAGTTTATTGCGAATTTCTGCATCCAGAATAGTCACCTCTCAAAAGTTGGCACGCAGATACGGGAAATACGCAAGTCGGTCTTGCGTAGGGGTCATAGCAAACCATATGTACATTTGGTAAACGCGTTTCGAGCAACTGATTAAGCCTGAACGGAGCTTGCGGGAACTTTGCCAGGTCCCAACAGAACACATGGTCGTCGCGCTCGCAACTTGGACGTAGCGTACGAATGGGCCATGGAGGTCCTGGTAAGTGGGACATAATTGCTGAAAACGCAAGTCCCAGGTCTTATAATGTCTGCCTTTTCGGTCATTAACAAATTCAGAGTCGTGAATCAAGAATAAAGTGCCATTTTGTCATATTCGATGGCTGAATTAAAGCCAAAATGGCGCCAAACGACTTCTGGTCATTGGAGATTATAACAGGTAGGAGTCTGTTCTTTGGTACACGTGGTTACTAAAGGAAATCTGTCAGTCTGTTCTCCCACCAGAGTTGTTGGTCGTTAATACGCTTTATGATTTGCGATTTTATGTGTTGCTTTATGTTTTATCCATTTTGCGGTAAGTGACTCTAAACTCGCCAATGCGACTATCTATTATATTTTATGCAGCGGGTCTGGTATAACCAAGCCCGCCTCTAAAGCCATATTAGTCAAAGCCGAACGAAATTCATCTAGGGACGCGTGATCACGCCCCTCAAATTTACATTACACCAGCTGCCTCCAGCAACGCCACCTTGCTTGGGTACCTTGTGCAGCCATGGGTCTGCAAAAGGAAAAGCATTAGATAAATATATCGGCATGTGTTGTTTTAGAGCCATTTAATAAACGTATAGACGCGCAGTCCTTAGCTTTTTGTTCCTGCCCGGTAAATCCTCAAAACTTATGACTACTGCCGGGGCAAGAGGGCGATATGGTAATTTATCAACACAAAATTGCCAGGAACGTACGCGTGTTTTTCCACAATCAAATCAGAATAAGGGAGTCTAGGCTCAGGCAGAAGTCTATTCCTGTGAACGAGATGAGTAATGAGAGGATTATAGACATATGCGATTTCTCGCAGTTTCAGGAGTAGTAAATCAATAATTCGGTATGGACCAACACCCTTGGGTGATAGTTTACCGATTTCTGGTTGGATTACTGAGGTATTATTAAGGTAGACTATATCCGAGAGATTAAAATTTGTGTGCTTTCGGACTTGTCATATTGTGATTTTTGCTGCTGCTTACGCGCTGAGTTAATTTTTGAGATGCGATTTCATGCAGATCTTGCAAAGTCAGCTTTAAATCAATGACGTATTTTTCCGCAACAGATGGTAAGTTCGGATTTATCACGAAGTCATTTATGAGTAAAGTGTCCAGTGGAAATGCTGGTTCGCGACCATAAAGTACTTCGAAAGGAGATATATTAGTTGATGATTGTGGAGTCATGCGTTATGCAAATAATGCGAAAGGTAGAAATTGTTCCCAATCATACTGATCGCGCACTCAGTTTAGACAAACCATCAATCAATGTACGATAATAACGTTCCACCAACCCATCACACTGGGGGTGATATGGGGTTGTAAATATTTTTTGAACGTTTAATAGTTTACAAACTTCCGAAATTCGGGTAGATGTAAAATTTGACCCCTGACCTGTCAAAAATTTCTTGGGAACTCCATAACGTGGTATAATTTCTCTTAGCAATAAATTTGCAATAGTTGTTGCTTTTATGTCAGAAACAGCAAAAGCTTCCACATATTTTGTAAAATAATCCATAAAAACTACAATTTGGCTGCTCGAGGTAGATCGCGGCATATGCAAACAATCGCACACAATGAGTTCAAAGGGCGCGGATACTTCGATTGGTTGTAACGGAACGGTGTGGAATTTAATGCGACCTTACGTTGTAAGCACACATCACAATTCCTACACCATGCGATCACATCATTTTCCATGCGCGGGCCACCAATAACGCATTTGTATGGTGGGCAAGATTTTGCGCAATGAAAAATGAGCTCTGGAAATAGAGTCATGAAATTCCGTTAATATGAAGTGACGCAAAGATTTGGGTATGACTATTTGATGAATGACAGTTGTGAACGTTTAGGTTGGAATTGACAAAAAAGTACATTGTTTACAAGAAAAAATTTGTCACAATATTTTTTTGTTGTTAAGTCATTCAATGCGATGCGAATTTTATGCAATTCGTCATCTGCACGTTGCTCAGCGAGTAAATGCGCAGGTCTCAGCATTTCAGCTTTTTCGGCATTGGTAAGTAACAAGCGTTCCTGCGAAATGTAGGTGGTTTAGAATTGGTAGGATTGGTTTGCGCAGTAGGATTGTTATTTTGCGCATTTGGATGATTAATTGGTGCAGTAGGCGCGTTATCGCGCAATCGGTCAGGTGGAACCGATTCATCATCTGACTCAGAATCTTCAGACTTAAATTTGCGATGTTAACTGCGTTTTTGCGCTCAATTTCATATTTTCGTTCTGCATGATCATATTTAGGATGTCGTGAAAGAAGATCAGCTGCGCAGTTATAAGCACCAGGAACGTAAATGATATCATATTCAGACTCTGTAATTTGAGACCCCAATGGCGTAATCGACTCGATGGGTCTTCTACATTTACTAGCCAGGTTAACGCTTGATGATCAGTTTTGACAATAAATTTGTTACCGTAAAGATAATGTCGATAATGCTTGATGGCTCACACTACCGCTAACGCTTTCTTTTTCCGAAGTAGCATAGTTACATTTGGCAGAATTTAGGCACGCGACTAGCGTAGCTAAGAATAAAACGATTTTTGGATGGTAAATGTTTTTGCGTCAAAATAGCACCTAACGCATAATTACTTGCGTCAGTTGTTAAAATAAATTATGCTCATCATCGAATTTTGGTAGTTGCAAAATAGGTGGAGATGTAAACGCTTTCTTCAGAAGCTCAAAAGCGGTTTGGTGTTCAGCCTTCCAGGAAAATTTGAGATCTTTATGAAGACGATGGAATAATGGTTTAGCGATTTTAGCAAGATCTTTAACGAATTTCTTTAACCATTGACTAAGCCAAGGAATTTCTGCAAGGATTTAACGGTTTTGCACGGGAAACAAGATTAAATCTACTTTGGACATGTCAGGAGTGATGCCCATTGCACTTATACTGTGGCCAAGAAATTTTACCTCTGCATGCGCAAGATGGCATTTATCAGGCTTTACGCGTAAGTTTGCCTTTTTTTAAGAGCAATAAAAACATTTTCAAGATCTTTTTAAATGTTCTTTTGAAAGTGCGTGAAAAATAATTATGTCATCGATGTAAATGAGACAAGATTTCCAATTTAGACCTGCAAGCACAAGCTCCATTAGTCTTTGGAAATCTGCGGGCGCATTCTTTAAACCAAAAGGTAAAACTTCAAATTCGTAATGACCAACAGGACATATAAATGCGGTTTTTCATGAGATTTATTATCGAGTGGAATTTGCCAGTATCCAGATTTCAAATCTAGTGTGCTAAAATATGCAGCACTGCCTAAGGTATCAAAATAATTGTCTAATTGTGAAAGAGGATAAACTTGTGTTTTAGTAACGTCATTTAACCGTCGATGTCCCGGCCGACTGGCCCTAAGGGAACCGTCCTTTTTTTCCGATGAGAAATAATGGACTTGCCCATGGGCTAGTTGTAGGCCAGATAATTTTATCCGCAAGCATTTCATTTATGATTTTCTGCATAGATTCTCTTCTAGAATGTTCAACACGATAAGTTTTTCCAACAATGGGCGGATTATCCCCTGTGTCAATATGATGTTTCATCAAGGAATTCACGTCCGAGAGGTTCGTTTTTTAAATGCAAAATTGAGTCGTATTTTAAAAGCATAATTCACGAATTTGTTGCTGTTGTCAGAATCAACGGCGGAGCCGTTTTAAAACATTTATTGATGCAAAAAGTTCTGGTGTCCTATCATCAAAGGATGAAACATGTGACACAACTTTGGCATCAGAGGTTAAAGAACCTATTATTTCACCAGTGTCAATGCGAATTGGCGCTTTGGAGAAATTACAAGCGCTTGAACAGGTATTAGAGGTTGTGAAGCATCGACTATAGACAGACAACAAAAAGTGAAAGTTCTTTGCATAAAATCAGGATTAGGTTCGAATAATGCGAAATCAAAATTGCAAGAACCGTGACTTATATAACCAGGTGTAATTAATTCATGCCTAGGTTGTATTATAACAGGCTCAGGTAACGAAACATGCACACACACAACACCAGAGGTAGTTGCGTTGGGTTTCGCACGAAATTGCAATTTTTCGAGATGAGAGTAAATTAATCTTTATGCCGTTTATGAAAGCACAATGCTCAATAGGATTAACCCACATGAGTGCGGATTCATAAAAATCATATTCTAAGAGCATGTCTTCTGGCAAGTGATCAATTATAGATACTGAGGTAGAGATAGATTGTTCCGTGATGGTTAAAGTCATATTTACTCGATAACGAACTACTGCAGTGATTTCGCCTACACCATGTACGACTTGTGAAACTTGTTTAGGTGGTAAATTAAAACCAAGACGTAAGAATGCAGGCGTGGTCATCATGGTAGCCTGTGAACCTGTATCTATGAGAGCAGGTACGTCAACGCCATGAACTTTAATAAGATGGTGGGTAAATTTGTCCCAGCATGGCCAATAGGAATATTAGAGATCTAACGTCTTAGATGAAGGTAGATTAATTTTTTCATGAGTTGTGAGATGTGGTGTAAACGTTGACTCTTTGAGAAATTCTTGCGACGCGAATAGATTTGGACGCCGCGCTAGATTCACAACCCTTTTGTGCCGTGTTTACATCATGAGGAGATGTAAGGGTTGGCTGCGGTGGGGGCATTCGTGGTGGGTTGGTTATCAGCGATAGTATGTCCCCGCTGTTCATTTGGGAATTGCACAAAAGGTGTATTTTAGTATGGGTTGATTATTATAACAATTATTGTAATACGAATTTTGATAATTAGCACGCGAATTTTGGTAATAATGATTTCGATTTTGCCTAAAATTCGATTGTGATTGCTTTGGTTCAAAGCAATTATCATTATTCGCATAGTTAAATGAACGATGTTGACTAGAGTTACGATATTGTGATTGGGATCGATGTCTATTTTGCGAATTTGAACGCGATGGCAAACGATTTCGACGCGAAAAGAATGCAATTGTACAGTGTGAGCCATAGAATTATTATTTCGATCAGCTTGGGTATTATTATTAGTATTATTAGATGTTTGGTACACTCTGACCGCCGTGGAGAACATTCCCTCATAAATGTGACCTATGCGCTTGCAAAAGGTACAATATTTATGAGAAGAATTTTCTGGTTTCTCAGCACGCGATGAGCGATGGAAACGTTCTATGACGTGAACGATTTGAATCATTTTGGTTAGATTACGCGAGTATCTTTAGGTACTACGCTACCTACGGGAGCAGCTGTTACCGATACGTAAGGCCTTTTTATCTTCAAATTCTTTATTAGCAAATTCAGCGCTTAGCGCATTGTCCAAAATTCAGCTAATGATGCTCTAGGTTTTTTGTGATATGCCTCTTTCGAAATGTGTGGTAATAAACCTTGTTTTAGTTGATGTCGCATTAAATTATTGGAAATGTGGCAGAGTCAACTTCAGGTAAGGATCAGATTTAATTAACTCTTCGCGAAGCGAGATAATAAGCTTTAACCGATTCATTAGGCTGCTGTTTGTGTGACAAAAAACGATTAAAGAGCGCACCGGTGTCCATAGGACAAAATTTGGTTATTAGCGCTTGTTTTCATTTCGAATAAGATTGTTGTATATCAGCAGGTAATGAACGGTATAGACGCAAAACATAAGGGTCAAGAAATCCAGTAGCGAATTTTAAACGATCAGCTTTGTCAATATCATAGGTATTGGCAAGCGATTCAAATTCTATGAAATATGCTTTTATATCCGATTTATCGCCATCAAAAGATTTTTATTAGTAATTGCAAATTGCATTTGCTGCAAAATGGTCCACGATTCAAGGAATCAGCAAGACGTGATTCACCATGCAGGCTTTCTGAAGAACCTGAACTATGCCGATGACGTCGTCTGCGCGATTGACTTTTGCGGCCACTTGGCGACGGCTTCTTGTGACGGCGATCATAACTATTAGATGAGCTTTCGTCAGAGAATTTGACATGTCCTCCTGCTAGATGATTCAGATAGAGGTGCAGATTCGTTTTGCAAATGTGCAGATTCGTTGTTAATGCCAGATAAGTTTATGTCAACTGGTTGCATTTTGATATTAGAAGAATGCAAATAGGATTATTAGGTGGTATTTCCACATTTATGGGATTAGGTACATAATTATTTGGTGAGATTTCGCCTTGAGGTGGAAAGTACTACAGCGGTGGTGGATTTAATTGCTGCTGCGAGTTTGTAGTAGAAGGATTAGGTACAGAAAGAAGGCGCATTACGATTTAAGGGCAGCGAAGGCCCGAGATCGCGACGTTCTCCGAAATCGGTACCGACGGCTGCGAAATCGTGAGTATATTTTCGAAAAACCCGAGTTTTGCACTGATTGCAAACCCGTGTTTACAGGATTCTGTGACAAATTAGATATCTCAGGCGCGCAATTCATACAACTTTGAGTGATATTTTCGGGAACAGTTTCCGAAGGTGAGCGTGAATTCGGCAGCTCTAGTAGACAACAGTGAAGATGCGAGATGCGTACTTTGCGCATGGTCGCACTTTGCGCATTAAATTCAGAAAAATTTGCGCTATCAATTGAGTGGTTAACACGCTCAGATGAATTATTCTCTATCACGATTCAAAACTGGATTGGGGTTTAAGCATAGTGCTTAGCTTGAAGCGCAGCTTACGCATTTCATCTGCATTTTCCCTTTTATCTTGATCAGCAACGCGTAGAAAGGTCCAAAAATTGCGGAATGAATAGCTTGTAGCGCTTTCCAAATAAGATCATTAGTCACATTAGCATTAGCACGCTCTTTGTTGGCATTTATGCAATGACTATGATTACTTTCTACGTCAGAATTGAGATTTTCGCGCTCCGAACTGGTTTCAGGATTATTTGCCGTAATAATAGTAGTCGAATTATCAATCATTGTATGATTTGATGAATTATCGATATTAGGGTCCGATCTAGTTATTGAAGTTTGATTAATGTGAAATCGCATGGTACTCAATAATAGTTCATCTTCGGACTGTGTATTGCTTGCGGCATTTAGTGACGCGGGTAATTTATCATTATTCGCCTTAGCAGTTACGTCTCTCGTAATTGTGTCATTACCATGAGAATTACTCGCGCTATTAGAGTCAACAGGCGCGGTAGGTAATTGGCGAGCTGAAGTAGGTGGCGTGAGTTTTCAATTTAGCGGGCGGTGTCCGCAAAACCTTTCCTGCCATTTTATGTGTCAATAATGTCGAAAAATGTGACTTTGGGTAAAATAAATTTCAGTACGTCGAAATTTTTCCCAAAATAAATGTTCCTTTGTCGATCCGAAAAACAGGTTTTTTCACGTAAATGATACTTTCTTGCGTGAAGTAAGATATACCTGACGTGTGGTCAACAGATAGGACTAAGCCTAAAGCGCAAGAAAAGTGTACGTGGTTAGAAAGGCAGGTAGGTAAGAACCTAAATGACGGAATTTCGTCGTCAGAAGAGAAAAATGATAACTCGTCGCCTGAGGGTCGACGTTTATAGAAAAAATGCAAGCGTGAGAGCTGCCTTCGTTGATGATCCGACGGAAATAGAAAAATAACGATGGCTTTACCTGATACACAAAATCTTTACCATGGATGCTTACTTAATTTGCGCACTGCCACAATCGCGGTCGATACAACAACAAAGGTGAACGAAATGTTACACATTTTTAGATGGCCAAAATGATGATTTTTGGATCGAAAAATAATTTTACGATGATTGATCAGCTCGGCTGTAGCTAGCAGCCTAAAAAGAAGGGGAACATCCAGTGTAAATACAGAGCCGCCCTATGTATACAAGAATCGACATAGGACGGGTGTTTTAACCCGAGATTTACCTAGGTACGTAGGTACTTAAGTCTACATAGTGCTGGCCCCGATCAGCGCGGCTCTGGATGGCTTTCGATCTTTGGACCCTTATAGACCTTACAGCTTCGATCCCCTCAGCCTAATATTGCTGGCTGCTTCTTGTCGGATGATCTCAGCAGCTACGCCCTAAGACCTAAGGCTACCTACCTAGTCTCGGTAATTGCCGCGGAGGTCAGTTGACCTATCTCAAGCTCAAGTTGTTTATTTAACTTAATGCACAATCAGTGCCTGGTTCGAAATGTTTTTTGGTTCCTAATGTGTGTAGCACGCTGAACTATATAGAAACAACAACATCGAACTCTATGCTGATCAATCATCCTTAAAGATTAAATAATATTTTTGATCGATTTTTGGCTTGAGAAATAAATTATGATTTCCAAATAAGATGCTTGATCATACGAAATTTACCTATCAGTCCACTAAGATGGGAAGAAGTCCTCGACGTGTAGATGCCCAAACCTAACCCTCAGTATAACCAAAAGCCACTGGGTAGGTTTTCTCTATTTTAATTCAGCGAAGAATTCACGGCCTATAGCCGGACAACAAGCAAAAAGAAAACGGAAACGTCGGACTATATCAACGTACGACTGGCAAACAAAAAAACAAAAAACGCCAGACTAAAACTACAACGTTAAGTACACTGGCCTCAAGGACCATTACAGTAAATTAAACAAAGATCAATTTAACGTAATACTGATAAGCTTTTATCTCAGATCGAATGTTATCGATTACACAAGCGGTATGCATGAAATAATTACTATTATCATACACTTAACTCTATGCTACCGGACAAGTATCTAGATGTTTTTTATTATTGAAAATTTGGAAAAATAATGGGAAGACCGAAGGCATAGCCCACAGTGCACTATCATAGATAGCTACTAGTATTGGCTATGTTATGGCTATCGCGAACTGCTAAAGCAGGTTCGCCTATCTGTAACTCTCGCAGTTACATATATATGGGTAGGGTCGTACTATAGCACGGTAAAGCACGCTTTTCTTGGCCCCGGCGCCGGGGCCTAGGCCCCGGCCCCGGCAAAAAGAGCGCCCTGGCACAGCTTTAGTTTACATCTGATATTTATTTGTCCTCAGGCTATTGTGGAGACTTAATTTTTTAATAGATGTTGATCGTAATATCAGAGTAATATCAGAATTACGAATCCGACTGGAATTTTCTTTACACTATGTAGTTGTCTAAAGTTTACACTGCATGATAACTTCAATTCTAGAGCCTTACTTGAGCTTAATTTTTTTCAAAATGTTCTACGTAAAATCAGAATTGGGAATCGGACTGTTAGTTTTCTCTACACCTAGTAGTTGTGTAAAGAGTTTGCACTATTCATTTGTTGTTAATGTGTAGCTTATACTACAAATTTGACAGCCCTTCCAAATCTGAGTGTTAGTGTTCCTTACACTTGATATTTGCGTAAAGTTTATGCTGAAAAACTTTGATCTGTTGTCTTGTTTAAAAAAGATAATGCTGATTTTAAGAACAATATTGTTTTCCGCGTTCTTGGACTGCTGTCATTATTGTGGCATGTTACTGTATGTGTTTACTGACTGATGTACTCAAATCATGCTAATTAAAAGTAGGGTACTAGCAAAGATAAAAATGCTCCGATGGAACAAAAAATATGAATATACTTGGAATTGTGGATTATTAAGGATGTGAAAGGAGGGGACTAAGAAAAAGCTACCTAAAGTCGCAAAATCTGATAAAAATCACACTTTCTCTAAGCAATGCAAAAAATCGAAGTATACTCTGCGGCCTCTAAAAAAAGTGTCTTTTTTAAATAATTTCCAAACTTTCAGATAAGAGTGTATAAACGAAATCTATATTGTTTACGTTTTTAAATTGCTGGCAAGTAGCAACGCTGACTAGCTTCGTATCCTGATTGATAGAAAACTAAGTGGTATTGTATTTAAAGTTGTCTTATTTTGTAATGAGCATTATAGCAAGCAAAGCAGGGGCGGATTGACTAGTGCACACAATTGTCACGGGCATGCTAGTGTACCTATAGTCTGTTTCATTTATCTGATAACTTTTTTAGTAAATGTTTCCGGAGGTTACAGTAACCCTGTTTTTCTCATTTACTGTAGGTCGCTAGATCTCACTATAGCTACGTAGTAAAGAAGGGTTTTTCAATAACATTTCTGCGGCATAATTTATTCTCGTCGTCCAGCAGATCAATTAACTTACAGATAAAAATCGCGCATTCAACTTATCCTAAGTTTACACTTTAAACACAGTAGACTAAGATGGTAAGAAACGTCGCGAACTCCTGCATAGCTCAGTGGTAAAACCTCTGCCTCTAGTCGAAGCAACCCGGGTTCGATTCCAGCCGGTAGCTTTTTCTTTAGCGCACTTACTGTAGTATGTCCCAGCACTGATTAAATGCCTAAATTTAATTAATATGGACGGATTAGAGCATCAAAAATGGAAGAATTCCAGCCTTTCGCCCGCACTGAGCTGATCTGATGAATAACAGTAATTCGTCTTGTTTCGCTTACTCTAGCTCTTAAAAACTGACCAAAACGCTCTCGAATAAATGAAACAGACTATACATTTAGTTTGTTTCAAGTCAACTTACACGTTTCCTACTGTTTCAAACCAACAATTTCTTCAATGGTCTTGGATGCACCAATGTTTGCTATTTCATTAAGCTGGCTTAGAAAGACTGTTAGTTTACTCAATTTCATTTCCCATAGCTACTGCATAGCTAACGTGCTGCTTTTTCAATCATTTTTATGGTTAAATATTCATTTTAATCTGTTGGCCGCAGAATGTACTTCGATTTTTGCGTTGCATAGAGAAAGTGTTATTTTTATCAGATTTTGCGTCTATAGGTAGCTTTTTCCTAGTCCCCCCTTTTACATCCTTAATAATCCACCTTTTTTGTTCCATCGGAGCATTTTTCTTTGCTAGTCTATATAATCTATTTTACGAAACCTTGTGCATGGATAATAATTTTCGAATGAATGCAAATTGATTACAAAAGCGGTCTAAACTAGAAGTTACAATCGCGAATTTTCGCATTGCAATTGATAAGCATATGAAATTTTACTATGCGAAATTGTATTACAATGGGCAGCCTAGAAACCACTTTTGTAGCTATGTACTTGTTTGAACGCCACAGCGTTTTCACAATAAACGGCAAAATTAGCATTTGATGGCCTACTATTGAGTTAAACAATAATGCGACACAATTATACGCTCTTCGGAATCACAATCAAAGTGTTTTCAGCAGTATGTACTTTTAGGTCCGATGCTACAGTATTAAGCTTACTGTAAGCCTTCAAAGACAAAGTGGTTGATTACTCAAAAAAAGTGTTTCATACCTTTTAGGTTTTTTGAGCAAATATCAGCAACCGCTGCTCCGCATCAGACAAAAGAAAATGTTTTAGTAGAAAACTTTGGGACGCAACTGTTTTGCCGACTGTAGTTTTGTCACCCCAAAAAATAACGAAACTTGGCTCAGGCTTTCATTAACCCTGTGTTGTAGATAAAAAGCTTGAAAGTAGCAAAATAGTTGTGTATTTAGATGAGCTTTCTTGTGCAATAAATGCGGTTAATCAAGATTTGCTCGTTCTTCCGGTCTGCTCAATACAAATTCGTGTCAAGGGGGCAGCCATATTGGAAAAACAATACTTTAAGCTGTAGCTGTCTTTCAACAATTAAGCGCTTTTTGAAAAGAGCAAAGTCAGAGCTTCGATCTAAATGACCACTTGTTTGTTTGACTCGGATTGGTAGAAAAGAAGTTCAATATGGCTGCCATTTTAGTTAGGTACTGTAATAAAAAAGTGCATTTTTTACAAATTAAGATTTATAGTGTTTTACTGCTTCAGGATAGTTGGCATTTGTTTCTGTAAATAGATAGAAAATTGGATGCTCTTTCTAATGAGATATGTTGTGGAGTATGGCTTCTAATTGATTTTTGATCTTGGCATTTTAAACTGAAAAATCAGTCATCTTACACTGAAAACGACATTTCTGCTAGAACAAATTTTCAGGGACTCATAACCGTGTATTGGCAGACCAAAAAAGGCCAATCATGTGTTTTTCACCCTGAAATTCTCCACACTGCCCTTCTCAAAATAAATCACTTTTCAAAAAAATTAAAACGCACTTTCGAGCTTGTCTACAATTTAAAAAACAGACTGAACAGAATGCAAAACTGAGTTAGATAAGTTGAGCGGCCTACCAAAATTTAAAAAAGCTACATATATGTTATAACGTCACAGTAAAACTTCACACGCTCTTTACACCTCGGGTATTGATTTAAACAAAAAACAAAAAAAAACACCCGCAGCAAATTTTTGTATTATCTATTTTTTTAAAGAAAACCGCACCGTCCAGATGTGCCCCGTTATAGCTGCAGGCACGTAGGTGGCCGTCCTATTATGGGGGGACCAACATCAATTTTTGGAGGGACTAAGCCCAAAAAGGCCAAAAATAACATAAAATAACGTTTAAAAAGTCCGATTTCTCTGAAATTTTGGGGCACCGAATTCCCCCCCCCCATTCCCCCAAGATACGTGCATGTATATAGCTGTAGGGGGCTCATATGTTAGGGGTACCCAAGTATATTTTAGGTACGCGCTACTGAAATACATATAGCTGGACAATTAATGGCGCTTAGCGCCTTTGTTTAGTAGTATGCCCCCATTGTATACGCTTTGCGCCTCATGGAGTCTCTATGCTTAAGCATGTGCTATGCTTAAGCATGGAGGCGCTGAAGGGTCCACCCTTACTACTGTCGTATTGAGGGGCAAGATGAAATCACTTAAGTAATAAGAATGCTTAGGATTTGATTTACCTAAATATAAGACTGCACATTTATCAATTGAAATTTGTAGTTGCCAAGTATTGGCCCATTCCTGAATATAATTTAAGTCTGCTTGAAGAGTCGAAAAATTTGAGGAAAGATTCCAGACTTTTACATCATCAGCAAAAAAGCAAAATTACTACGTTGTTGGATATCACCCAAATCATTAACAAAAATTAAACAGATGATGGAGGACCTAAAATACTATCCTGTGGAACCCCGCTAATAACAGGAAGTGATTGAGAGGAAGAATTTCCAATTTTTACCTGTTAAGATCTATTACTGAGAAAATTATGAATCGATTTATAACATCTATAATATTAATTTCGAGTTGTGTGTAAGTGTGTGTGTGTGTGTGTGTGTGAGGCAAAAAAGTTTTTACTGGATAATTTTGTGATACTTATATTTTCACTTAATGGGTATTTTCGGGCGCTAATTACAATTTTTTGATTAAAATGGCCCGATCGGACTCCTGAAACCCGGAAACTACGGCTTTATGTAAAAGGTTTTGGTAGCTCTTGCCGCTTATGCAATTGCCGCAGGGTAAAATTTTTAAGCCACCCTAGATCAACTTTTTATGCGCTATCGACTGGTGTGAACCACTTTACACTACAGTGTAAACTAATGTGATGCCGTAAGAAAAACGTGATTTACAAATGTATTTTATCAAATATCTCAAATCGCAGCACATAAATTTTTTAAAGTTTCCACCAATTATTGGATATCTTTTGACTGACCTTACTGTAGGATTTGAAGAAAATTCACGGATTGGTTTCTGAGATACGGGAGCCCACAGGTATCCTATGCATAGCGCAAAATTTAGGTTTTTGTCTTTTTGCAGAAGCACAGATTGACTGTTGCTTCCAAAATTTGGCCCCTGGGGTTTCTGGGACCGCTGATTCCATATTCGCTACTTTAAATGTACGATCTGGCATCATAAAACATGTATGAGACGGGCTGAAAGGAAATCACATACGGGTACTTATAACCTTGATTAATCACTGAAAAAGAGCTTGCACCAAGTCAAAATTTTTGACCTTTTAAACCACCGCGCGTGAAATTTAATGCGAAGCAATCGAAAGCAGCAAACGTACGGCTTCCGAAAGAAAGCAGCAAACATGCAGCTTTCGAAAATACAAATCCAAATGTTTTTGCTTCTAGCGGCTAATTTAATATGCAACTTTTTGCATTTGTTTACAATGAGGGCAAAGTTGAACACTGTAAGCAGTTTTGCCGTTGAGTTGCCTCACAAACGGAAGAACGAGGCAAAAGAAGACAGAGCAAAATGGAATGAGTCGTTGCTTAATGGAAAGCACTCACAAAATGCACATGAAATAATAATTGAATTATATATGTAGGTAGGTACTATAAATCTCGATCCTTCTATGTACATTTCGCAAATGACCATAAACAATATGTACTGTAATTTTTATTCAATCGAGCAATAAATGTGAATTTAGCCATCTAAATATCTAGATGCAAAGAAGACAGCTGTTCAAGAATAATACATCTTTTCCAAAATTAAGTTTCAACATAAATTTTTAGAATCATTATATTTGGCTTGCCATTATTGCATTCATCTGACAATGCACAGCATGGCCGATCTGGGCGGTCAGCCGGTCTGAGGGGTCAAAAATAGAGCTTCTTGGGCCAAAATGACCTAAAAAATTGGCCTGAACGCTAAAATAGCGCAAAAACTACGTTATTACCATACCTGGGCGTGGGGGGTATGGGGGTATGCACCCCTAGAAGGCAAAATACCCAAACAAGAAATGGCAAATACCCCCACCCCCAGAATTTCACTTTTTAAAATTTCTATTTTTTCTAGGGGTTTTTTATGCCAATCGATAGAAATCGACGAGAAACGTTCAAAAATGGTGTTTTTTCCGCCATAGCACTATTTTAAAGGCCAATATTTGACTTTGAAAAGATTTTGCACCCCCCAGACCTTTGAAGCCGCCCACCTATGGTTATTACTCAGTTTCTGGTCAATTTGGAGAACTGTTGAAGAAAATTTTCAGTTTTCATCCATTTTTGGACTTCATTTTGCTTCATTTTCCCGACAAAATTTTCCATTTTCCCATTCTGGGGTGGGGTTGGGTTGGGACCCCCTCCAAACCCCCATGTGCATGTCTGTATTATAACTACCTTAATCGGTGATTATAATTCGAAAAAATCCTAAAATCTATGTACGCATAAAATAATATGAAACAGATTATATAAGGCTTCGTATCACAGAGAAAAATATAAAAAACCGCTCGCCGATCCATTGCAGAGTCATTCAATTTTTTATACTAATTACTGGTTGAGATATTATTTGTTTACAAACACTCTAGCAGATGGGACAGCGAAGCGCCCCATTTGCTAGTAGCTTATTAATGCCGTAGGAAGCAAGCTTGACAAGTATGTAGTTTACTGTGTGAAACTGTGTCAAAAGCCTTACAAAAATCGAAATATGCAATATCAATAGTAGAGCCTTCCTTCATTTAAATATTTTGACCACTTATTTTAACAGTTTAATAATTGTAATACACCTGATTTATCTTTCCTAAAGCCAAACTGTTGCTCAGTTAATAAATTAAATTTATCCAAGTAGATAACGAGGGACTTATTTACAATGCTGTGCATCTTTGTTGGTAACTATTTAAAGTGACTCATGTCACAATCTTCCAAAGATTTGTAATAGTCATTGCTTCGTTTTGAATTTCCTGCAATTGGTTTACATCGCTTGCACAATTCTTAGTTGTGTTCAATCTCATGGCTGCTAAGTTTAATGTCAAAGTTTGATTCCTGTTCGTGTACCAATGCATCGCACTTTAAGTCTTTAACTCGAAAATGTTTTTGGCAGGACTAATTCTACTAATTCTTAGAAATGATGGAATACCGATCCGCACTTGCGAAAAAGGTTGCTTCATGATATTTCTCGCTTTTCTCATTACAAACTTCAAATGGAAAATCGTGCTGAGAAGAAGCATTATGTACTTTTGACTTGGGCAATACAACGAATTTCAGACCGACATAAACACACATGGGCGGGGTTTGGAGGGGTATGCACCCCCTCAGAAAATGGAATAACCCCCCAGAAATCAAAAGGCCAGCCCTGAATTCAATTTTTGAAATTTGTTTGTCTTTTTAGCGATTTTTTGATGCCATTGGATAATGCTCGATGAGAAACGTCGAAAAATGGTGTTTTTTGCCATACGACCACTTTTAAGACCATTTTTTCCCTTTGAAAATTTTTTCATCCCCCCCGGAAATTTCTTCACCCCCCAGAATTTCGGTGCTGCCCACATATGGACATAACCACCAATTTTCGCGACCACACATGGGCGCGGTGTTTTTTAGACCTTGACAATCCGAAATACCCTCGCCCCACAGATTACAGTAAACAGTCAGAACTGAATTTTTGGCATGTTTCTTGCGATTTCTGTTTGATTTTACCCTACGCGGATTTCTCAAAATTCGTTTGCTGCCCATCCTTCTCTACCCAATAACCTTTTTTACCGTTAGACTCAGCGTACTGAGGTGCATCAGAAAATTCAAAAACTGGCTGCACTCCCTCACCCCTACATATGCTGGCGGCTGATCTGACTCCCAAGTCGACCATCCTGCCGTCCCTGCAGCCATGTGTTTTTTCGCATGCTAAAAGCAATTTTTAACTACACAAAATTTCTTTATTTGCAAACACAATATTTTAGGTTACTTACATACAGTAGTAATATTACGTAAAATGCTACGTCCTACATTTTTGCCGGCCGTGAACTTAGTCGACGCCATTCCTGAGGACACACCACCCTTGGAAAGTTCTGACGCCGACGAATTATTCAGAATCAAGTTTCGTCGGAGGAAATCTAACAATTGTATAGACGGAATAATAGATTTTTTGTTGGACTTATTCAACTATTGCTGCTTTGTACCATGTCCTCCTTTTCCAGGCTCAATCGCCAGGAAACTCATGTTTAGGTGAAAACAATGATGACGCATGCAAGTTTCACAATATCGGTGTTCTTCGAGAGTCCAATTTTACAAAATAATAGCGTCCTAGAATTCTAACATGTTAATTTAGTCTGTTTTTCTATCAAAATGGAAACTTAATTTAAATTTTTAATTATTTGTTTTATAGCTTGACCATTTATAACTAAGCGTGAGTTGCCCCGTCGATCAGTTTAAGGTAGGTACTTAAGTTTAACAAAAATTTGATATTGGCATTAATAAGTTGCGATTATCATTAATATTACCGTTCTTCAGACCACCTTTGCCAACGTATCATTTCGTTTTGAGACCGGTGAACAAGAGTAGAACCAGGCGACCTATTATTCCATTGTACGATTTAGTCTATAATGAAGGCTGTGATCGCCTGTTCTTGACACACATGGCTAAAGAGAACGAAAGAGCTTACGTGATGAAACCGGTACGCTTAATTTGATCACCAAAAAGTAAAGTGTGTAGTGGTCAATCCGTTCATATGTTGGCTGAATCTGATCCTGGGGGGGCACGCTGCCATCTCTGACCAGAGTGACTCGAACAAACAAGTTAGCGTAGAACCAGGCCAAGAAATAGCTCACTTATGTAAACTAAAGTGCGCAATTAATTATGCTGGGCTGACCTCGTCGGTCGACCAATTATGCGTCTGGTACTTATGTACAGTGATGCGCCCGACTAGGGGAGTATTTGTTTGAACATATTTTTTTACAGAGCGAAAATCAAATTTTAAAGTTTAGTTTTTCGAGCTCATCGTGAAAAATGGAGCAATAAAATATATAATATTACTGTCACGCCCGGTAGTGGTCAATATATAATAATCACAATTTATTCATTATAGTTTGGGTCACTCCGCGTATTTACCTCTGTCGAGCCCCGTAATAATATTCATTTTCTTAGGTAGCGCGTTAGCGCGTACCTATAATATAGTTGGGTACCCCCAACACCTGTGCACCCCTACAGCTATAACGGGAGACTTCTGGAAAGTGCGGTTTTTTTAAAAGAAAGATAATAAAAAAATTCGCTGCCCGTGTTTTTTTTGTTTTTCTTGAAACTCAAAATTGACTGTGTAAAGAAGGTGTAAAGTTTTTGTGTAACGTTATAACATAGGACAAATTTTGGGACCTTTTTACTGCGGCATGTGGACAACTGAGTATTGATGACTCGAAGGATTGAACAAGATAGGATAATAGAGGGATCAATTCTACAGATGGCTCTTTTTTTGTTTTTTGAAATTCGCATTAGTTATTGAATGGCAGTGTAAAGAGTGCGAAAATCTGGGGGTGAAAAAGCACTTTTTGGTCGAGTTTTCAACCTTCCTATGTCCGATACTAACTCCGGTTATGAGATTTTTAAAATGTTTTCTGACAGAAATGTAGAGCGGATCAAGGGCTACATTCTGCATATAAGCAAAGTCTTTTATGCTCTATGGTGAGTTAGATCCTGGGGTTTAAAGTTTACACTCTAGTGGATGGTGTAAAAAAACGGATTTTAACTAAGATTTCTCTGCCAAATTTTTTCGCTTATGAGTCAGTGTAAATCGAAGACAGCATTAATAAATTGCCTCACAGGGGCTAAACATCGCAGCAAACCGCATTTAAAAAAACGCAATATTGAGTTATTTAAGTTTTTAGTTTTAAAGTTAAAGTTCGAAATCAGAGGTAAAAAATGGGCGAAAAAACACGTTTTTTCCGAAGTTTGATTGATAAATCATACCAAATAATTTTTGCAACAGAATTTTGGCGCACAGGAATGTACTATGATTTAAAAGCTACAAATTGTACCAAACCGAATTTCTTTAAACTCAATGGGGAGTTCGGTACGGAATTTTAAAGTTTACAGTGTTCTAAATGATGGAAAATACGTTTTTGTTGCGTTTTTTGTTCGCCACTTTCTCCGTCCAGAAGTCGGGATAAGTCTAATAGAATAAAAATAAAGTGCTTTATATCGGGTGCATGTCAAAGCAAATTGTCTATACATTAATATTTAGCGAGTGTAAAGTCAAAAATTTGGAGTTTAAAATGCGTTTCTGTCTTGTTTTTTCTGCCTGCTTCTCCGGTTACGAGTCAGGGACATGCTTATCAAGTCTAGAAATGGACCAGGAACCAAATTTGATATGCCAGTCTGGTGCATATGTTTACACTCTACGGTGTTGTAAAGTAGTTTACACCAATTGTTAGTTTGCCCATAGAACATTAAGTAGACTTAATTTTTTCATAAATATTAATCGTAATATCGGAACAATATCAAAATTACGAATCTGACTAAAATCTTCTTTACACTAGGTGTTTACATGAAGTGTACACTACATATGTATTTATCTTCGTTTTTGAGCATTCCAGAAACCTAATTTTTTCCTGGAGTCTAGAAGTTTTCAACGGATCAAATGTGAGACGTCACGTAGGCGCGTTTGTTTACATCCAACAGTGATGTAAAGTAGTTTACACTCATTGTTTATATGTCCTCAGACCATTGTAGAGACATAATTTTTTCATGAATGTTGATCATAATATCCGAGTAATTTTTTACACTGCATGTTAGCCTTTGTTCTAGAGCATTGCAAAAACCGAAATTTTTTCCTGAGATATAAAAATTTACAGGGAATGAAATATATACGTCAGTTGGGCGCGCTTGCTTACACTCAGCAGTATTGCAAAGTGGTTTAAACCAAATGTTTATTGTCTTTAAAACATTATGGAGACTCATTTTTCCATAAATGTTGAAAGAAATATCGGAGCAATATCAAAATTACGAATCCGACTAAAATATTCTTTACGCTATGTGTTTGTGTAAAGTTTACATTACGTGTTAACCTTAATTCGATAGACTTGCAGAGACTTTGTAACTGAAGTCAAGAAATTTTCAAGGATTTATATGTGAGACATCAATTAAGTGAGTTTGTTTACCCTCAAAAGTAATCTAAAGTGATTTAAAAATTATGTTCAAGTGTCCTTAGATCATTGAAGAGATGTAATTTTGTCTTAAATGGGTTGCATTAAAGTTAAATCCTTCTTAGCCGTGTTTATAATATGTTTCACAAAATCTTGTACATGGAGGGCTATCGTTTAATTGATGTAAATTGCCTGCAAAAGTGGTTTAAAATGAACCAGCAACCACACTACTGTGCACAGAAGTCGACAAAGATATGCAGCTTTATTGTAATCATGTACATTAATTAGCCGTAAACTGTTAGTATTCTCTACACCTAGTAGTTGTGTAAAGTTTGCACTATTCATTTGTTGTTAATATGTAGTCTATACTACAAATTTATTTTACTACCAAATCAAAGCGTTAGTGTTCCTTACATTTGATATTTGCGTGAAGTTTTTGAATTTTTGCCGAAAAACTTTGCCTTCTAATTTACCAACATCCTGCCTTTTTCATTTTCTTAAAGTTTAAAATCTTTTATAATTCTCTTAATAATTTAATGGTAGGTTTTAACTTTAAGTTTCTCTTGGTTTACAACTCTCGCTTAGCAAGCTTATTTTTCAAAACTTTTTCATAGTGATCAGATTAGTCGCGTTTAGTTTGGAATTGGTGGACGGTCGTTATTTTATTACTCGGCTTAAATAAACCAAGTGACTATCTTTTGATTATTTTCTTTATCGCAAATTCAAACACCCAATTTTCAATTTGAAAATTGATCCAATTTTCAATTTGAAAATTGAAAATTGGGTGTTTTCAATTTCAAAAGTCACAACACATTGTGCTTGTGTATTGATTGAGTGAGGATTTGCAATGTGAATTCGTTGGTTAAATATTTGTGCTTGATTATAAGTGAACTGCACATTAAGAAGAAATAGCTTAATGCAATTTTAATTTGAAAATGGATGGTGTCAATAAGGTTGTCTTGTTTAAAAAGGATAATGCTGATGTTAAGAACAATATTGTTTTCCGCGTTCTTGGACTGTTGTCATTATTGTGGCATGTTACTGATTGTGTTTACTGACTGATGTACTGAAATCACGCTAATTAAAAGTAGTGTACTAGCAAAGAAAAATGCTCCGATGGAACAAAAAAGATGAATATACTTGGAATTGTGGATTATTATGGATGTAAAAGGAGGGGACTAGGAAAAATCTACCTAAAGTCGGAAAATCTGCTAAAAATCACACTTTCTCTAAGCAACGCAAAAAATCGATGTATATTCTGCGGCCTCTGAAAAAGTGTCTTTTTTAAATAATGTTCGAAGTTTCAGATAAGAGTGTATAAACGAAATCTATCAAGGTTACTTTTTTAAATTGCTGGCACCTGATTGATAGAAAACTAAGAGGTATTGTATTTAAAGTTGTTTTATTTTATGAGCATTAGAGCAAGCAAAGCAGGAGCCGATTGATTAGTGCACACAATCGTTTCGGGAATGCTAGTGTATCTACATTAAGTCTGTTTCAAGTCAACTTACGCGTTTCCTACTGTTTTAAACCAACCATGTCTTCAATTGTCTTCGATGTTTGCTATTTCATTCAATTGGCTTGGTAGACTGTTAGTTTACTTAATATCATTTCCCATAGCTACTGCATAGCTAACGTGCTGCTATTTCAATCATTGTTATGGTTGAATATTTATTTTAATCTGTTGGCCGCAGAATATACATCGATTTTTTGCGTTGCTTAGAGAAAGTGTGATTTTTAGCAGATTTTCCGACTTAAGGTAGATTTTTCCTAGTCCCCTCCTTTTACATCCATAATAATCCACAATTCCAAGTATATTCATCTTTTTTGTTCCATCGGAGCATTTTTCTTTGCTAGTCATAGGTAGCGCGTTAGCGCGTACCTATAATATACTTGGGTACCCCCAACACCTGGGCACCCCCTGCAGCTATAACGGGACACTTCTGGAAGGTGCGGTTTTTTTTAAAAGAAAGATAATAAAAAAATTCGCTGCCCGTGTTTTTTTGTTTTTCTTGAAACTCAAAATTGACTGTGTAAAGAAGGTGTAAAGTTTTTGTGTAACGTTATAACATAGGACAAATTTTGGGACCTTTTTACTGCGGCATGTTGACAACTGAGTATTGATGACTCGAAGGATTGAACAGAATAGGATAATAGAGGGATGAATTCTACAGATGAACTTTTTTTGTTTTTTGAAATTCGCATTAGTTATTGAATGGCAGTGTAAAGAGTGCGAAAATCTGGGGTTGAAAAAGCACTTTTTGGTCGAGTTTTCAACCTTCCTATGTCCGATACTAACTCCGGTTATGAGGTTTTTAAAATGTTTTCTGACAGAAATGTAGAGCAGATCAAGGGCTACATTCTGCATATAAGCAAAGTCTTCTATGCTCTATGGTGAGTTAGATCCTGGGGTTTAAAGTTTACACTCTAGTGGATGGTGTAAAAAAACGGATTTTAACTAAGATTTCTCTGCCAAATTTTTCCGCTTATGAGTCAGTGCAAATCGAAGACAGCATTAATAAAGTGCCTCACAGGGGCTAAACATCGCAGCAAACCGCATTTAAAAAACGCAATATTGAGTTATTTATGGGGGTGTAAAGTTCGAAATCAGAGGTAAAAAATGGGCTAAAAAACACGTTTTTTCCGAAGTTTGATTGATAAATCATGCCAAATAATTTTTGCAACAGAATTTTGGCACACAGGAATGTACTAAGATTTAAAAGCTACAAATTGTACCAAACCGAATTTCTTTAAACTCAATGGGGAGTTCGGTACGGAATTTTAAAGTTTACAGTGTTCTAAATGATGGAAAATACGTTTTTGTTGCGTTTTTTGTTCGCCACTTTCTCCGTCCAGAAGTCGGGATAAGTCTAATAGAATAAAAATAAAGTGCTTTATATCGGGTGCATGTCAAAGCAAATTGTCTATACATTAATATTTAGCGAGTGTAAAGTCAAAAATTTGGAGTTTCAAATGCGTTTCTGTCTTGTTTTTTCTGCCTGCTTCTCCGGTTACGAGTCAGGGACACGTTTATCAAGTCTAGAAATGGACCAGGAATCAAATTTGATATGCCAGTCTAGCGCATATGTTTACACTCTACGGTGTTGTAAAGTAGTTTACACCAATTGTTAGTTTGCCCATAGAACATTATGTAGACTTAATTTTTTCATAAATATTAATCGTAATATCGGGACAATATCAAAATTACGAATCTGACTAAAATCTTCTTTACACTAGGTGTTTACATGAAGTTTACACTACATATATATTTATCTTCGTTTTTGAGCATTCCTGAAACCTAATTTTTTCTTGGAGCCTAGAAGTTTTCAAAGGATCAAATGTGAGACGTCACGTAGGCGCGTTTGTTTACATCCAACAGTGATGTAAAGTAGTTTACATTCATTGTTTATATGTTCTCAGACCATTGTAGAGACATAATTTTTTCATGAATGTTGATCATAATATCCGAGTAATTTTTTACACTGCATGTTAGCCTTTGTTCTAGAGCATTGCAAAAATCGAAATTTTTTCCTGAGATATAAAAATTTACAGGGAATGAAATATATACGTCAATTGGGCGCGCTTGCTTACACTCAGTAGTATTGCAAAGTGGTTTAAACCTAATGTTTATTGTCTTTAAAACATTATGGAGACTCATTTTTCCATAAATGTTGAAAGAAATATCGGAGCAATATCAAAATTACGAATCCGACTAAAATATTCTTTACGCTATGTGTTTGTGTAAAGTTTACGTTACGTGTTAACCCTAATTCGATAGACTTGCAGAGACTTTGTAACTGAAGTCAAGAAATTTTCAAAGATTCATATGTGAGACATCAATTAAGTGAGTTTGTTTACCCTCAAAAGTAATCTAATGTGATTTAAAAATTATGTTCAAGTGTCCTTAGATCATTGAAGAGATGTAATTTTGTCTTAAATGGGTTGCATTAAAGTTAAATCTTTCTTAGCCGTATTTATAATATGTTTCACAAAATCTTGCACATGGAGAGCTATCGTTTAATTGATGTAAATTGCCTGCAAAAGTGGTTTAAAATGAACCAGCAATCACACTACTGTGCACAGAAGTCGACAAAGATATACAGCTTTATTGTAATCATGTAACTTAATAAGCCGTAAACTGTTAGTATTCTCTACACCTAGTAGTTGTGTAAAATTTGCACTATTCATTTGTTGTTAATATGTAGTCTATACTACAAATTTATTTTACTACCAAATCAAAGCGTTAGTGTTCCTTACATTTGATATTTGCGTGAAGTTTTTGAATTTTTGCCGAAAATCTTTGCCTTCTAATTTACCAACATCCCGCCTTTTCCATTTTCTTGAAGTTTAAAATCTTTTATAATTCTCTCATAATTTAATAGTAGGTTTTAACTTTAAGTTTCTCTTGGTTTACAACTCTCGCTTAGCAAGCTCATTTTTCAAAACTTTTTCATAGTGATCAGATTAGTTGCGTTTAGTTTGGAATTGGTGGACGGTCGTTATTTTATTACTCGGCTTAAATAAACCAAGTGACTATCTTTTGATTATTTTCTTTATCGCAAATTCAAACACCCTATTTTCAATTTGAAAATTGACCCAATTTTCAATTTGAAAATTGATCCAATTTTCAATTTGAAAATTGAAAATTGGGTGTTTTCAATTTCAAAAGTCACAACACATTGTGCTTGTGTATTGATTGAGTGAGGATTTGCAATGTGAATTCGTTGGTTAAATTTTTGTGCTTGATTATAAGTGAACTGCACATTAAGAAGAAATAACTTAATGCAGTTTTAATTTGAAAATGGATGGTGTCAATAAGGTTGTCTTGTTTAAAAAGGATAATGCTGATGTTAAGAACAATATTGTTTTCCGCGTTCTTGGACTGTTGTCATTATTGTGGCATGTTACTGACTGTGTTTACTGACTGATGTACTGAAATCACGCTAATTAAAAGTAGTGTACTAGCAAAGAAAAATGCTCCGATGGAACAAAAAAGATGAATATACTTGGAATTGTGGATTATTATGGATGTAAAAGGAGGGGACTAGGAAAAATCTACCTAAAGTCGGAAAATCTGCTAAAAATCACACTTTCTCTAAGCAACGCAAAAAATCGATGTATATTCTGCGGCCTCTAAAAAAGTGTCTTTTTTAAATAATGTTCGAAGTTTCAGATAAGAGTGTATAAACGAAATCTATCAAGGTTACTTTTTTAAATTGCTGGCACCTGATTGATAGAAAACTAAGAGGTATTGTATTTAAAGTTGTTTTGTTTTATGAGCATTAAAGCAAGCAAAGCAGGAGCCGATTGATTAGTGCACACAATCGTTTCGGGCATGCTAGTGTATCTACATTAAGTCTGTTTCAAGTCAACTTACGTGTTTCCTACTGTTTTTAACCAACCATGTCTTCAATTGTCTTCGATGTTTGCTATTTCATTCAATTGGCTTGGAAGACTGTTAGTTTACTTAATATCATTTCCCATAGCTACTGCATGAGCTAACGTGCTGCTGTTTCAATCATTGTTATGGTTGAATATTTATTTTAATCTGTTGGCCGCACAATATACATCGATTTTTTGCGTTGCTTAGAGAAAGTGTGATTTTTAGCAGATTTTCCGACTTTAGGTAGATTTTTCCTAGTCCCCTCCTTTTACATCCATAATAATCCACAATTCCAAGTATATTCATCTTTTTGTTCCATCGGAGCATTTTTCTTTGCTAGTCATAGGTAGCGCGTTAGCGCGTACCTATAATATACTTGGGTACCCCCAACACCTGGGCACTCCCCCTACAGCTATAACGGGACACTTCTGGAAGGTGCGGTTTTTTTTAAAAGAAAGATAATAAAAAAATTCGCTGCCCGTGTTTTTTTGTTTTTCTTGAAACTCAAAATTGACTGTGTAAAGAAGGTGTAAAGTTTTTGTGTAACGTTATAACATAGGACAAATTTTGGGACCTTTTTACTGCGGCATGTGGACAACTGAGTATTGATGACTCGAAGGATTGAACAGAATAGGATAATAGAGGGATGAATTCTACAGACGACACTTTTTTTGTTTTTTGAAATTCGCATTATTTATCGAACGGCAGTGTAAAGAGTGCGAAAATCTGGGGGTGAAAAAACACTTTTTGGTCGAGTTTTCAACCTTCCTATGTCCGATACTAACTCCGGTTATGAGGTTTTTAAAATGTTTTCTGACAGAAATGTAGAGCGGATCAAGGGCTACATTCTGCATATAAGCAAAGTCTTGTATGCTCTATGGTGAGTTAGATCCTGGGGTTTAAAGTTTACACTCTAGTGGATGGTGTAAAAAAACGGATTTTAACTAAGATTTCTCTGCCAAATTTTTCCGCTTATGAGTCAGTGCAAATCGAAGACAGCATTAATAAAGTGCCTCACAGGGGCTAAACATCGCAGCAAACCGCATTTAAAAAAACGCAATATTGAGTTATTTATGGGGGTGTAAAGTTCGAAATCAGAGGTAAAAAATGGGCTAAAAAACACGTTTTTTTACGAAGTTTGATTGATAAATCATGCCAAATAATTTTTGCAACAGAATTTTGGCACACAGGAATGTACTACGATTTAAAAGCTACAAATTGTATCAAACCGAATTTCTTTAAACTCAATGGGGAGTTCGGTACGGAATTTTAAAGTTCACAGTGTTCTAAATGATGGAAAATACGCTTTTGTTGCGTTTTTTGTTCACCACTTTCTCCGTCCAGAAGTCGGGATAAGTCTAATAGAATAAAAATAAAGTGCTTTATATCGGGTGCATGTCAAAGCAAATTGTCTATACATTAATATTTAGCGAGTGTAAAGTCAAAAAATTGGAGTTTTAAATGCGTTTCTGTCTTGTTTTTTCTGCCTGCTTCTCCGGTTACGAGTCAGGGACACGTTTATCAAGTCTAGAAATGGACCAGGAATCAAATTTGATAGGCCAGTCTGGCGCATATGTTTACACTCTACGGTGTTGTAAAGTAGTTTACACCAATTGTTAGTTTGCCCATAGAACATTATGTAGACTTAATTTTTTCATAAATATTAATCGTAATATCGGAACAATATCAAAATTACGAATCTGACTAAAATCTTCTTTACACTAGGTGTTTACATGAAGTTTACACTACATATATATTTATCTTCGTTTTTGAGCATTCCTGAAACCTAATTTTTTCTTGGAGCCTAGAAGTTTTCAAAGGATCAAATGTGAGACGTCACGTAGGCGCGTTTGTTTACATCCAACAGTGATGTAAAGTAGTTTACATTCATTGTTTATATGTCCTCAGACCATTGTAGAGACATAATTTTTTCATGAATGTTGATCATAATATCCGAGTAATTTTTTACACTGCATGTTAGCCTTTGTTCTAGAGCATTGCAAAAATCGAAATTTTTTCCTGAGATATAAAAATTTACAGGGAATGAAATATATACGTCAATTGGGCGCGCTTGCTTACACTCAGCAGTATTGCAAAGTGGTTTAAACCTAATGTTTATTGTCTTTAAAACATTATGGAGACTCATTTTTCCATAAATGTTGAAAGAAATATCGGAGCAATATCAAAATTACGAATCCGACTAAAATATTCTTTACGCTATGTGTTTGTGTAAAGTTTACGTTACGTGTTAACCCTAATTCGATAGACTTGCAGAGACTTTGTAACTGAAGTCAAGAAATTTTCAAGGATTCATATGTGAGACATCAATTAAGTGAGTTTGTTTACCCTCAAAAGTAATCTAAAGTGATTTAAAAATTATGTTCAAGTGTCCTTAGATCATTGAAGAGATGTAATTTTGTCTTAAATGGGTTGCATTAAAATTAAATCTTTCTTAGCCGTGTTTATAATATGTTTCACAAAATCTTGCACATGGAGAGCTATCGTT
Organism: Mermis nigrescens; assembly: GCA_036768485.1. Classification (NCBI taxonomy): domain Eukaryota; kingdom Metazoa; phylum Nematoda; class Enoplea; order Mermithida; family Mermithidae; genus Mermis; species Mermis nigrescens. The sequence continues at coordinate 19,076,025 of JAVLUZ010000157.1, forward strand.
TAATTGATGTTAATTGCCTGCAAAAGTGGTTTAAAATGAACCAGCAATCACACTACTGTGCACAGAAGTCGACAAAGATATACAGCTTTATTGTAATCATGTACATTAATAAGCCGTAAACTGTTAGTATTCTCTACACCTAGTAGTTGTGTAAAGTTTGCACTATTCATTTGTTGTTAATATGTAGTCTATACTACAAATTTATTTTACTACCAAATCAAAGCGTTAGTGTTCCTTACATTTGATATTTGCGTGAAGTTTTTGAATTTTTGCCGAAAATCTTAGCCTTCTAATTTACCAACATCCCGCCTTTTCCATTTTCTTGAAGTTTAAAATCTTTTATAATTCTCTCATAATTTAATGGTAGGTTTTAACTTTAAGTTTCTCTTGGTTTACAACTCTCGCTTAGCAAGCTCATTTTTCAAAACTTTTTCATAGTGATCAGATTAGTTGCGTTTAGTTTGGAATTGGTGGACGGTCGTTATTTTATTACTCGGCTTAAATAAACCAAGTGACTATCTTTTGATTATTTTCTTCATCGCAAATTCAAACACCCAATTTTCAATTTGAAAATTGACCCAATTTTCAATTTGAAAATTGATCCAATTTTCAATTTGAAAATTGAAAATTGGGTGTTTTCAATTTCAAAAGTCACAACACATTGTGCTTGTGTATTGATTGAGTGAGGATTTGCAATGCGAATTCGTTGGTTAAATTTTTGTGCTTGATTATAAGTGAACTGCACATTAAGAAGAAATAACTTGATGCAGTTTTAATTTGAAAATGGATGGTGTCAATAAGGTTGTCTTGTTTAAAAAGGATAATGCTGATGTTAAGAACAATATTGTTTTCCGCGTTCTTGGACTGTTGTCATTATTGTGGCATGTTACTGATTGTGTTTACTGACTGATGTACTGAAATCACGCTAATTAAAAGTAGTGTACTAGCAAAGAAAAATGCTCCGATGGAACAAAAAAGATGAATATACTTGGAATTGTGGATTATTATGGATGTAAAAGGAGGGGACTAGGAAAAATCTACCTAAAGTCGGAAAATCTGCTAAAAATCACACTTTCTCTAAGCAACGCAAAAAATCGATGTATATTCTGCGGCCTCTAAAAAAGTGTCTTTTTTAAATAATGTTCGAAGTTTCAGATAAGAGTGTATAAACGAAATCTATCAAGGTTACTTTTTTAAATTGCTGGCACCTGATTGATAGAAAACTAAGAGGTATTGTATTTAAAGTTGTTTTGTTTTATGAGCATTATAGCAAGCAAAGCAGGAGCCGATTGATTAGTGCACACAATCGTTTCGGGCATGCTAGTGTATCTACATTAAGTCTGTTTCAAGTCAACTTACGTGTTTCCTACTGTTTTTAACCAACCATGTCTTCAATTGTCTTCGATGTTTGCTATTTCATTCAATTGGCTTGGAAGACTGTTAGTTTACTTAATATCATTTCCCATAGCTAATGCATAGCTAACGTGCTGCTGTTTCAATCATTGTTATGGTTGAATATTTATTTTAATCTGTTGGCCGCAGAATATACATCGATTTTTTGCGTTGCTTAGAGAAAGTGTGATTTTTAGCAGATTTTCCGACTTTAGGTAGATTTTTCCTAGTCCCCTCCTTTTACATCCATAATAATCCACAATTCCAAGTATATTCATCTTTTTTGTTCCATCGGAGCATTTTTCTTTGCTAGTAGTAATATACTCCGCATGTCTCTGTGCACGTCAGTCGAGTTCAATCAATAATCCTTAGGTCAATATACTTGGACCACCTTACAGGCTGATCATATGTTCGTTCATAGTCACCAGCTCGGACTGAGCTGTCTTGCGGAATGTGCAGCTGTGTGTATTATCGCATGCACATGCATTAATAAAACCGGTGCTATTGGGCGATCCCAATAGCCTTTATCAGTGCTGACTCCTAACTCAGCAGTTTTAACATGCTGAGCTCGGACCGGTTCCCTTCAGTTCTTACGTCTCTTCAATATATGCGATGAATTTCTGTTCTTCTAACGTGCACATCAAGTGTCATTGGATTACTGTAATAATGTGTCGCATTTCTACCTGACACCTCTTTCCTTAGCTTTGATCGTCCCCGATCAATAATAGCTGCTACAGACTCCACAAGATATGTGACTATCCCACTCCTGTCACCAAATATGTCACGCCCGGTAGTGGTCAATATATAATAATCACAATTTATCCATTATAGTATGGGTCACTCCGCGGATTTACATCTGTCGAGCCCCATAATAATATTCATTTTAGTAATGTACTCCGCGTGTCTCTGTGCACGTCAGTCGAGTTCATAGGTTAATGTACTTGGACCACCTAACGGGCTGACCGTATATTCGTTTATAGTCACCAGCTCGGACTGAGCTGTCTTGCGGATTGTGCAGCTGTGTGTATCATCGCAGCGCACACGCATTAATAAAACCGGTGCTATTAGGCGAACCCAATAGCCTTTATCAGCGCTGACTCCTAACTCAGCAGTTTTTACGTGCTGAGCTCGGACCGGTTCCCTTCAGTTCTTATGTGCGATGAATTTCTGTTGTTCTAACGTGCGCATCAAGTATCATTGGATTACTGTAACAACGTGTTGCATTTCTACCTGACATTACAACATTTCATTCACTCGGGAAAAAGTTGACTTATTTTAAATTTTGAGAGCACTTGACATTTATTTCGTCCATAAAACACTACCATGATCGCAAAAATCGTTGAACAATCGCTCCATGGAATCTAACTTGCTGCGCCAGATCCATTCGACCGGAAACCCTTCATAAGTCGCCGTATCTTTTCTGGAATATTTATAAAACAACATGCAAAAAATTCAAAATAAAATTCAAAATATGTGCCCATGCCAAGAAATAGAACACTACTTATACATCTGCATTTTATTAGTGCTCTCACATTGGAAATCAGTCAACTTTTTCCAGAGTTAATGAAATGTTGTAAAATTATATGTTTCATTGCTCCATTTTTCAGGGTGAGCTCGAAAAACTGGACTTTAAAATTTGATTTTCGCTCTGTAGAAAATTGTGTTCAAAAAATACTTCCCTAGTCGGGCGCATACTGTAAGTACCAGACGCATAATTGGTCGACCGACGAGGTTAGCCCAGCATAATTAATTGCGTACTTTTGTTCACTTAAGTGAGCGCTCGGGTCGCTAATTTGTTTGCTCGAGTCGCTCCGGTCAGAACTGGCGGCGTGCCCCCCCCAGGATCGGATTCAGCCAGTGTTCTCCGGATGATGTAAAATCCTCTGTGTACTTGAGCAACATGATTACGATGATGTGAATGTTCTATCAATTTCCTAAAAATCAAAGAACTTGTGCTGTCATCAATCTTTTGGCTGCTAAAAAGCGTAAATATTTTCAAATTTTGCGCGATTTTTTCGATTTTTAATTTTTTCTAAATTTGTTTTCATTATAAAGAAAGAACGAGCAGCGATAAAGAAACCAGACAATTTTATCAATTGTTTTCCCAACTCACTTTGCTTTGATGAGCCCCACGCACTAGAATTAATTTAAAATAAATTCGTATTCAAATGTGAATTCATAATCGGATCATATTCTACAGTTTAGCTCTGTTTTACTACAGGTACGCACTCTGAAAAGCTTATTCAGGCGGCTCGGAATTTTCCCTAAATTTTAATGTGGACGAATTCAGTATTAATATAAATTAATTGTATGTCAGCGCTCCTTTATTGGCGCAGAAATGTCGGGTCCATAGGTGAGCGGCACCAAAGTTCTGGGAAAAGGGGTGCAAGATTTTTTCAAAAGTCGAAAAATGGCCTTAAAATGGTGGTATGGCGAAAACAACACCATTTTTCAACGTTTCTCATCGAGCACTATCCATTGGCATCAAAAAAGTGCAAAAAAACAAAAAAAATTTCAAAAGTCGAATTCTGGGGGGTATTTTGATTTCTGGGGGGGGGGGTATTTTGGTTTCTCGGGGGTTGCATACCACCCAAACCCCCACGCCCAGGTATGGTCGGGTCAATGAATATCGATACGAACATTAAAAAGCATGCCACCTGCCTGCGGGCTGCGACATCAAATTTTTGACTTAATTACCAATTATTGGGCGATTCGCCTTAAACATGTACCGCGCACAAATGCTCTTTTACATTTAGATGGAATCTTATCTGATCGACTCGCACAAAGGGCATATAGCTCTGTTTCGCATGAAGCCGATGACGGCCAATAAGCCTGTTTTCCTTATCCTGCATTGCAATTCTCATAGCACAGATTTGGGTATGAAAGTCGCCCATGCATCTTACTTATCTCGCAGGTACTTATACATTACTATGAAGCTATTAAAATTATTCGAAGGGAGGACCTACAGTCATACACGCAACGGCTCGAAATATTGGGTGGGGGTCCCCGCTTATCTTTAGTGAGAGGGTAGATGACCTCCAATTTTTGGCCAGAAACTGCCAAAAAAATCTACGAACGGCGGCTAAAAATTCAATTTTTTTCAAAAATTGTGGTGTCAGAAATTTTCAATTTTATGGCTTCGGGATGAGGGACGACCAACGTTGGATGGGGATCCCCATCCTTCTGTTACATGTATGTATGCCAACAGTCTAATGCACAAAAACTTGTGCCTGGAAACTAACTAGAAAAGTGGTTTACAAATGCGCTACAATAGCAGAATTCAGCATAACAAAATTCTGTTTTTTATTTATTGTGTATGGACGTCGCATCAATTTAGACCGCTTTTGCAGGTGATTCCACGAGGTTTCGTGAAAAACACTACAGTCTGAAGGTAGCTGCATTTATACTCGCACAGCGATTTATTTTCCGTTTACAAAAGCTTTCAACATATTAATTCAGTACTGCTGGATTTGGTAGATTCTTTTTTTCGCAATCAGTACTCACAAGCATAGGTGCACAGCATGGCCGATCTGGGGGGTCAGCCAGTTGGGGGGAGTCAAAAATTGAGCTTTTTTGGGCCAAAATAACCTCAAAAACTGGTATAAGCGCTAATATAGCGTATTACACAGCTTCCAGTCAATTTGAAGCACTTTTGGTGATAATTTTCATTTTTCATCCGTTTTTGGTCTTTATTTTGCCTCATTTCCCCCACATAATTTTCATTTTTCCATTCTGGTGGGTCAGGACCCTCCCCTCAGCCCTAACCCCCGCGTGCATGTCTGTTCACAGGATAAATTATTATAGGTAGCGCGTTAGCGCGTACCTATAATATACTTGGGTACCCCTAACACCTGTGCACCCCCTACAGCTATAAAGGTACACTTCTGGAAAGTGCGGTTTTTGTTAAAAGAAAGATAATAAAAAAATTCGCTGCTCGTGTTTTTTTGTTTTTCTTGAAACTCAAAACTGACTGTGTAAAGAAGGTGTAAAGTTTTTGTGTAACGTAAAAACATAGGACAAATTTGGGACATTTATAATGCGGCATGTGGACAACTGAGTATTGATGACTCGAAAAATAGAACAGCATAGGATAATAGAGGGATGAATTCTACAGATGGCTCTTTTTTTGTTTTTTGAAATTCGCATTAGTTATCGAATGGCAGTGTAAAGAGTGCGAAAATCTGGGGGTGAAAAAGCACTTTTTGGTCGAGTTTTCAACCTGCTTATGTCCGATACTAACTCCGGTTATGAGTTTTTTAAATTGTTTTCTGACAGAAATGTAGAGCGGATCAAGGGCTACATTCTGCATATAAGCAAAGTCTTCTACGCTCTATGGTGAGTTAGATCTTGGGGTTTAAAGTTTACACTCTAGTGGATAGTGTAAAAAACGGATTTTAAGTAAGATTTCTTTGCCGAATTTTTCCGCTTATGAGTCAGGGTAAATTTAATATAGCAGTAATAAAGTGCCTCTCAGGAGCTACATATCGCAGCAAACTGCATTAAAAAAACGCAATATTGAATTATTTATGGGGGTGTAAAGTTCGAAATCAGAAGTAAAAAATGGGCGAAAAAACACGTTTTTTCCAAATTTTGATTAATAAATCATACCAAATAATTTTTGCAAGAGAATTTTGGCACACAGGAATGTACTACGATTTAAAAGCTACAAATTGTACCAAACCGAATTTCTTTAAACTCAATGGGGAGTTCGATACGGAATTTTAAAGTTTACAGTATTCTAAATGATGGAAAATACGTTTTTGTCGCGTTTTTTGTCGCCACTTTCTCCGTCCAGAAGTCGGAATAAGTCCAATAGAATAGAAATAAAGTGCTTTATACCGGGTGCATGTCAAATCAAATTGTCTATACATTAATATTTAGCGAGTGTAAAGTCAAAAATTTGGTGTTTAAAATGCGTTTCTGCCTTGTTTTTTCTGCCTGCTTCTCCGGTTATGAGTCAGGGACACAATTATCAAGTCTAGAAATGGACCAGGAAACAAATTTGATATGCCAGTCTGGCGCATATGTTTACACTCTACAGTGTTTTAAAGTGGTTTACACCTATTGTTAGTTTGCCCATAGAACATTATGGAGACTTAATTTTTTTCATAAATATTAATCGTAATATCGGAACAATATCAAAATTACGAATCTGACCAAAATCTTCTTTACACTAGGTGTTTACATGAAGTTTACACTACATATGTATTTATCTTCGTTTTTGAGCATTCCAGAAACCTAATTTTTTCCTGGAGTCTAGAAATTTTCAAAGAATCAAATGTGAGACGTCACGTACATAGGCGCATTTGTTTACATCCAACAGTGATGTAAAGTAGTTTACACTCATTGTTTATTTGTCCTCATCCCATTGTAGACATGCAATTTTTTCATAAATGTTGATGATAATATCCGAGTAATATCAGATTTACAAATCGGAATAAAATCCTCTTTACACTAGGCGGTTGTGTAAAGTTTACACTGCTAATTAATCTTCGTTCTAGAGCTTTGCGAAAACCTGAATTTTTTGCCGAAATCTGAAAATTTACATGGAATCAAATAAGGGGCGTCAGCTGGGCGCGTTAGTTTACACTCAACAGTGATGTAAAGTGGTTTATCTTCGTTCTAGAGCTTTGCAAAAACCTAAATTTTTTGCCGAAATCTGAAAATTTGCATGGACTCAAATAAGGGACGTCAGCTGGGCGCGTTTGTTTACTCTCAACAGTGATGTAAAGTGGTTGGCATCTGTGTCTATTTGTCATTAAACCGTTATGGAGACGTAATTTTTTTCATGAATGTTGATCGTAATATCCGAGTAATATCGAATTTACAAATCCGACTAAAATCTTCCTTACACTCCTTGCTAGTGTCAAGTTTACTCTATATAATAAGCTTCATTCTAGAGCCTCACGGTAACTTATTTTTTCTCTAAAGTCGTAAAATATATATGGAAACAGATGTGATACGTCTGCTAGGGGCGCATGAAGAGTAGTGCAAAGTGATTAACACTTAATGTTAATTTGTTCTTAGAACATTATAGAGGTTTCATTTCTTAATAAATGCTGATCGTTATATCAGAGCAAGATCGAAATTAATAATCCCACTAAAATTCTTTACACTCTTGTGTAAAGTTTAAAATGTAAATTAAGTTGATCCTTAGAAAGTTTTGGAAGCATATCTCTTTACAGGATGTTCTACGTAACATAAGAATTACTAATCAGAATGTTTGTTTCTTGTACAACTAGTAGCTTTGTAAAGTTTAAACCATTTAATTATTAGAAGAACCGAACAGTAAATGAAATCTAGTATTGTATTTCCAAATCTTGCTAATTAAAAGTGGGGTACTAGCAAAGAAAAATGCTCCGATGGAACAAAAAAGGGGAATATACTTGGGATTGTGAATTATCGAGGATGTAAAAGGAGGGGACTAGGAAAAATCTCCCCATTTTATATGCCAAGAATCGCAAAATATTATCTAAACAATGCAAAAAAATCGAAGTATATTCTGCGGCCTTTGAAAAATGTAAAAGTTTAGTAAATAATTGCTGTAGACATGTGTAAAAGAGTATCTACATAAGGTCTGTTGCACGTCAGCTTCCGTGTTTCCTACTGCTTTGAACCAACAATATCATCGATTGTCTTGAATGCATCGATATGTACTATTTCATTCAATTCGCTTAGCTACTGCAATGCTGATTCGCTGCTTTTTTCAATCAATTTTTTGGTAATTCGAATATTGCTTGCACTTTGACACTTAGAATGGCTGTATCTGCTAAGTGACATGCTTAGTAATAATGAAATACGAGCAACTTATTTATGATTTGTTAACAGCATTTCACTTTCAGTCACATTATCAAGCAACTCAAAGTTGAATGAAGTCTGCAAAAAGTTGCATTACGTAATATGCTTTTAAGATATTATGTCAATCAGACAAAATTATTTTAAAATAATACGTTTTTCCAGAGACCACAGAATATACTTCGATTTTTTGCATTGTTTAGAGAAAGTATGATTTTTTACATATTTTGCGATTCTTGGCATATAACATAGGGAGATTTTTCCTAGTCTCCTCCTTTTACATCCTCGATAATTCACAATCCCAAGTATGTTCCCCTTTTTTGTTCCATCGGAGCATTTTTCTTTGCTGGTGAAGAGCTACTCGTACGAGTATATTCAGTTCCCGAGTCATCCTGCTATTTGTTCGTCTATAATGCAACGCCGACGGTGTTAGATTTCAGGCCCGTAGCCAGGATTTCTTGACTGGGTTGCGAGCATAGTCTAAAGTGTGATCATTCAAGCGTAAGTAGTTCTCGTACTCAGCTTTAAAAACTAATCAAGAATAGCTTGTAGCGGCTAAATTTCCCAAGAGATAACATAGTCTTATCATATTCCTATCGGTTTTGCATGATTTTAAAGCTCTTTTCGTTTTTGGCGCCATTCTAACTTTCAAATGAGGGATTGGAGGGTGCGGCCGCATTATCTGCAACCTCTGGCTATGTGCCTGGATCCAGCAGTCGTACAACGTAATCTTTCAGGTTGGCGTGCGACGTTGTAGAATTCGATTATAGCGGTTACGGTCTCAGCACTGGAAGGCCTAGTGAAGCGATTATTTTAAATAACGCGTTATGCGTTTATGATTTTTTGGTAAAAACGCTGGGGATAGCACCGAATCGCATCGTATTAATGGGCACCGATTTGGGAGCCTTTTCGGCGATACACCTCGCATGCTGTGCTCAAGTTAGCGGTCTCATACTCGATAGCTTAATTTTAACCACCAATCTATGCATTTGTCCCAAAGAAGATGAATGTCGAATATGCGATCATTTCAGCAGCATTGAAGAAGCATCTTTTCTCAGATGTCCGACCTTGGTTTGTTACTCTCTATTTGTTTTGATGTTACACGCTCCTAAAGGACAAATAACGCAGCCAAAAATCCTATCTCACTTTCTTTTATTAATGACGGAAGTACCTACTAAAAACGGACAATAATTGCGCTTCAATTATTTATATGCATTTTGAAACATGATGGTCTTATTTCAAAATGCCCCTGACCAGGTTCCTTGTGCATGAGTGTCCCGCCCAACTCTGTCCTCCAGAATTTGACCTATATTCTCTGGTTCAAGTAGGGAGTGCTAATAGCCATAAATCGTTACCTCTGTGTTTCAAGTAGTCTTCCGGGTCAAAACTTGCTTTGGCTAGGATATAATGGAAACAACGCAAAATCAGGAGCAACTTTATTTGAAAACGTTTCCAAAGTTCACACCATGTTGTAGACAGGAACATTACTGAACGCAGACTTATATTTTGTACAAGATGATATACGAGTATCTAATTTTTTGTATCTAGTCTAGAAGTATGCTCTCGATGGGAGCAGATCATTTCGAAACACCCTGTATAATACTTTAAGCAAAACTTGAAAAATTTTCCAGTACTCCACTACCCGATATCATAATTACAAAGCGCGCGATTCAGCTTTTTACATTTATTTTCTGGCTTAACCATACAAAGAGGGACTCCTCACCATAGGTGGGCAGCACCAAAATTTTGGGGGGTGAAAAACATTTCTGGAGGGGGTGAAAAATTTTTTAAAGGTCAAAAATGGTCTTAAAAGTGGTCGTATGGCGAAAAAAACACCATTTTTCGACGTTCCTCATCGAGCACTATCCAATGGCATCAAAAAATTGCTAAAAAAGCAAAAAAAAATTTTCTGGGGGGGTTATTTTGATTTCTGGGGGGATATTTCAACTTCTGGGGGGTGCATACCCCCTAACCCCCCACGCCCATGCGTGCTGCATCACCGCCACTTTTAAGGCACAGTTTTGTCGAACTCGGGGGAGGGTCAGCCGGTCTGGGGGTCAAAACGTGAGCTTTTTAGGGTCAAAATGACCTTAAAAAACTAGTACGAGCGCTAAAGTAGCATTGAAACTACGTTATTACACAGTTTCTGATCAATTTGATGCACTTTGGAGAAAATTTTAAATTTTCATCTGTTTTTGGCATTCATTTTGCCCAATTTTCCCCACAAAATTTTCCTTTTTTTATTCTGGGGCATAGACTTCTCCCAACCCCCTCGTGCATGTCTGCTCCTCACTCCACGAACACAAAGTATATCTACTGCACTAATGGCAGAATGTGGTGTAGACTATTCTTATGACGTCTAAGAAGATATTTCGTACCGGGCTCTCTTTCCGTACTCACTAAGCGTAAGCACGAAGTAAGGATCAAGCACATCGAAATTGGAAAGCCTTTGGTCCCCCTTTATTCCAGTAATGACTTATGTTGCCCTAGGCCCGTATGCACAAAGGCCGATTAGCGCTAATCGGAGATTAAACTACAACTTTAGGCCCGTATGCACAAAAGGCCGATAAATTTAATCGGCGATTAAGGCTAATCGTAGATTAATCAATCGGAGATTAACGACCGATTAAAACCCGTATGCACAAACGCCGATTAAAGTCCGATTGACTAATCGCAGATTAAATTTTTAATCGTCGATTAAACGCCGATTAACAACAATTTTGATTGGAATTTCGGGAACTGGACAAGTCCAGTAGGTAGAAAAACGAGTACCTATTTTTCTGTTTGAATCGGTTATTTTTTGGCATGCCTGGATAGGATTGATAAAAGCACAAAAGTAAAAACAGGTTGGGTGGGAAGCTGCGGTTTTGAAATTTTTTGTCATATTTGATCGCGTTGATTAAAACTGCGAAAAATGGACATCAGTAATAAACTTCGCGGAAGAATGCAAAATTTTGACAATGAAGAAATCGAATTTCTCTTTGAATGCGCTTCCGAAAAAGCTGAAATTATCGAAAATGAAAAAACGGATTCAAAAACGGCGACTGCTAAAAGCAAGGCATGGGGTGCAATTAAAGAAGCTTTCAAAGCGAATCCTAACATGAAAGATCGCAGCAAAGTTTTCAAGTAAATTGATTAATTCCCTAGCGCTGTTTTTGTTCAACTTGTATTGCGACCAAAATTTATCATCAGCGTAAATTTCCAGCGGATTCGATCGCTCCAAAAATACCCTCCATGGAATCACGTTTTCCAAATTTTCGTCATAATTTTCGTCCAAACCGTCAAGAAAGTCAAGAACGTCCATAATCAAAGAAAACAGAAACGAACTGGCTTACAAAATGAAAGAAACTCACACTTATCGGCGTTTAAACCTGGGGAGGGGTAGGATTAAAATCTCCGATTAACCGAATCGCCGATTACCACTAATCGGCCTTTGTGCATACCAATAAATTAAATCGGAGATTAAAGTTGTAGTTTAATCTCCGATTAGCGCTAATCGGCCTTTGTGCATACGGGCCTAATCTCCAATTAAATTTATCGGTATGCACAGAGGCCGATTAGTGGTAATCGGCGATTCGGTTAATCGGAAATTTTAATCCTACCCCTCCTCAGGTTTGAACGCCGATAAGTGTGAGTTTCTTTCGTTTTGTGAGCCAGTTGGTTTCTGTTTTCTTTGATTATGGACGTTCTTGACTTTCTTGACGATTTGGACGAAAATTATGACGAAAATTTGGAAAACGTGATTCCATGGAGGGTATTTTTGGAACGAGCAAATCCGCTAGAAAGTTACGCTGATGATAAATTTTGGTCGCAATACAAAGTTGAGCAAGCTGCGATCTTTCACGTTAGGATTCGCTTTGAGAACTTCTTCAATAGCACCCCATGCCTTGCTTTTAGCAGTCGCCGTTTTTGATATCCGTTTTTTTAATTTTGATAATTTCAGCTTTCTCGGAAGCGCATTCTAACAGAAATTCGATTTTTTTATTGTCAAAATTTTACATTCTTCCGCGAAGTTTATTACTGATGTCCATTTTTCGCAGTTTTAATCAACGCGATCAAATATGACAAAAAATTTCAAAACGACAGCTTCCACCTAACCTGTTTTTACTTTTGTGCTTTTATCAATCCTATCCAGGCATGCCAAAAAAATAACCGATTCAAAGAGAACAATAGGTACTCGTTTTTCTACCTACTGGACTTGTCCAGTACCCGAAATTCCAATCAGAATTGTTGTTAATCGGCGTTTAATCGACGATTAAAAATTTAATCTGCGATTAGTCAATCGGCCTTTAATCGGCGTTTGTGCATACGGATTCTAACAGTCGTTAATCTCCGATTGATTAATCTACGATTAGCCTTAATCGCCGATTACATTTATCGGCCTTTGTGCATACGGGCCTTATTTATTAGGTTTAAACAATAAATAAGAATTACCTTACTTAAGCGCAATGTCGTCCGATGTCAGATGCAATTAGCATATGGCAACCGCGTTGAATTCTGGCTTATTCTGTAGCGGTGTATTCTGCTACAAAGAAGAGATTGCTTTTCAATTTAAAACAGCACAAGAAGTTTATTTTCATTCATTTTTAGCCTTAATTTTGTTTAATTTGCTTCAAAAAGGTTTGCTACCCTTTTCAAGGTCTAAAACCTTCAAAATTCCCTACGGGCATTCGTCGTTCATCGATTCACAGATGTTTATTATTGCAGGACTTTTTCAGACGAACTGTTTTCATTGATTCTTGGCCTTAGGTAGTTTTGTCTTATTTTCTCTAGAAAACTTTCCGTTTCGTTCGCTGGGGTCGTCTCTAAAGCCCAATGTATACGCGTGTAATGTTTTGTTATGTGTCGTGTTATAGCTTTGTCGGTCATGCCGGTTGGCGAATCCACTCGTAAACTGTCGAAAAGTCAGTAAGATTTGTCAGAAACTAATTTTCCAATTTCTGCGTTTGAGCTTTGGAGCAGAATATTAACTATGTTTAGATGTTAAAATCAATGTTTTCGTCCGATGAATTTTTGTTAGCCAAGTTTTCGCTGTTTTTCAGCTTGAAAATAAGACTCATCAAGTATTATCAATAATGTCTGGATGTTCTAAAACCTTAAATATGATGCGAACTGATGCTGGTGCACTACAAACTACTAAACTACAGTCTTATGTAATTGCAGACTAAAATTATTAAGTAAAAAATATGAAAGTAGAACGGAAAATCGAGGCTATTTTTGTAGAAGTACCCACCTCTGGTATCTTAGCAAGCAGGTGTTCATGTTATTTAAAAGAAACACAAGTAGGTACTCACCTATCTATAGTCTGTTCCGCGAAACCTTGTGCATGGATCATAATTTCCGAAGTCAACGTAAATTGATTGCAAAAGCAGTTTAAATGGAAGCAAAAATCACGATATTGTGCATAAAAATAATGAGCACATGAGTTTTTATTATGCGAAATTGTATCACAGTAGACTGCCTAAAAACCACTTTTGCAGCTTCTCGATTGCACGCTGAAAATTGGTATTCATGCACAAGCTTTCGTGAAATAAACTTGGAGAAACAAAAACGCGTACCGCCTACTATGTATGTTTTTACCGACTCACATTGCGTTAGTCCCACTTTCTGTTTCTTCGCTTGTCCCTTATCCTCCAATGTTCCATATCTTCGTATGTCCCAGCCCAGTTGTTCACAAAATGATGTACTTATAATATGTAAATTAATCAAGGCAGAAAATCCCCCTAACAAAGTGCTAAAATAATAATTTTCTTCATATTGGGAACGTACATTATATAGGTATGTACCTACATTGTATGTTATGCTTCTGATAGGTAATCCATGGTGGCAAGGATAATGTAACGCACTTAGAACATGCATTGTTTTTTATGGACTTGTGCTCCTGCCTGGTTCCTGCTCTTATTATACCAAGCGGGGAACACTTAAAACTGCATCTTCACCGTGCTTACTGGTCTCGATTGGAACATTTTATCAGTGGGGAATTAGGAAACGGAGAAAGAAATGCCAATGAAGGACTACTGCTCTTCAGTTTGTAAACTTAAACATGGACCAAATGAACAGAATTTAGCACCTAACCATTTACCTCTGTACTGGCCTGACGACTTGGTTAAAAAGGACTCAAAGCATCAGGCAGCAAAGCATTTTAAGTGTGTGATTTTATTCATACTAATAATTGCTTTGCGTTATCGTAATATAACGTCATTTATGTATTATTTAATCTTATCTGCTTATTTAAAGTAAAAAGAGTTAATAAATCGTATGCATGTGTTGGAGGAGCATGCAAGCATGCATACATGTTTCAAAATTCTTGAGTTTTTTTACAGTAAGGTAATTCGAAAGCAGCAAGAATTCAGCCAATCAGCGTAAGAGCTTTCATCCGGTTGGCTTTCACCTATTGCACGTTTAATTGGATCTGAACCTGTACTTTAGGACTCTTGGTCAGTTTTGGTCTTATAGTCTGTTTCGCATAAGTTTGGGCATAAATTATAAGAATTTTCTTCCGACAATAAGCTGGCGGATTACGATAGTTATATATCGGATCAATGCTATAATTGCAATCTGTCAGCTTTTTGTCGGAGATGATTTTCAAAACTTATGCCCGAACTTGTGTGAAACATAGGAGCTGTGAGACCGGCCGGCAGCTTCGCGCTCGAAAAATACTTATACGCGCGCGGAGTCGAACTCCGTTTTTCTTTCTGTGAAGTGAGTGGTAACCATACGTGGGCAGCAAGAAAATTCTGGGGGTGCAAGATTTTTCAAAGGTCAGAAAAATGGCCTTAAAAGTGGTGGTATGGCGAAAAAAACACCATTTTTCGACGTTTCTCATTGAGCACTATCCATTGGCATCGAAAAATTGCGAAAAAAACGAAAAAATTTTTACTAAATTGAATTCTGGGGGGTATTTTAATTTCTGGGGGTATTTTGTTTCTCGGAGGGGGGGGGCGGAGTGCATACACCCAAACCCCTTCCACGCCCAGGTGTGGTGGTAACCATACATAGGTAGCAAGAAAATTCTGGGGGTGCAAGATTTTTCGAAGTTCAAAAAATGGCCTCAAAAATGGTGGTAGGGCGGAAAAAACACCATTTTCAAGGTTTCTCATCGAGCACTATCCATTGGCATCAAAAAATTGCAAAAAAACTAAAAAATTTCAAAAATTCAAAAATTGATTTCTAGGGGGGTATTTTGGTTTCTGGGGGTGTATACCCCCGAAACCCCCCACGCCCAGGTGTGGTGGTAACCGATAGACCACATGGGGAAGCGGCGACGGAGTTTAAACTGTTACATAGCTTATTGTACAATTAGTGAATCGATGCGAGAGGCGACTACTACATACATATATGGGCGGCACCGAAATTCTGACGGGTGCAAGATTTTTCAAAGTGTCGAAAAATAGCCTCAAAAAATGGTGGTTTGGCGAAAAAAATCAATTTCAACGTTTCTCATCGAGCACTATCCACTGGCATCAAAAAATTGCGGAAAAACACAAAAAAAATTTCAAAAAATTGAATTCGGGCGGGGTATTTCGGTTTCTAGGGGAGGGGGTATTTTGCTTTCAGCGGAGGTGCATATCCCCAAACCATTGGCTAATCCAGGATTTTCCTAAGGGGGAGGGGAGAAACCCTGACTTTGTCGGAAAAATTGGCCGTTTTAACCCGTAAATCGCTAAAAATCGCTCAAAAATCCTTAATTTTGCGCACTATTTTGGGCCGATGGGGGGGGGGGCGGCCAGCCCCCAAATCCACCCCTGTTCCAAACCCCTCACACTAAGGTATAAGCTACATACTAAAGTGTGTTTCACTAAATATTGTGCATGAATCGCAATTCTTGACTTTAAAGCAAATCAATTACAAAAGCAGTTTAAAATGAAGCAGCAATCACGATACTGTACAACGCATTTGATAAGCACATGAAGTTTTACTGTGCGAAATTGTATTAAAGTAAACTGCCCAGAGATAACTTTTGTAGCTCCTTGTTAATTCGCTAAAAACTGATTTCCATGGACAAGGTTTCGTGGAATAGACTACATAGGAAGTTTCTCTTTGCCGATTTACTGAATTCTTTATACTTTCGAATCACCATACTGCAAAATAGTCTCAGCAATTTTGAAACTGACTGTACCTACTCTGCTTCATTTATTCAAATTCTGGATAAGATAAAGTGATAGGACAAGTAAATAGAATATTTTTCAATTCGAACGACCCATTTTCGCTTTATGGTCTATGCTACGGAAAGCCAGGAGGCTCAAATGATTGAGAACGTTAAACAATAGGAGAACAACGTAATTTTTCAAATTAAAGAAAGTTAAGAGTCAATGTCTGTAAGAATCACCTTGCTGTAATAGTGACTTACGTAAGCAAAAAAATAATTTTCTTTGTTTTAACATATATTACACAACTTTTTACGCTGATTCCGAATCTGAAAACTGTTTTACACAAAAATGACTTTTTGCTGACTTATAGGGATGTAAAGTGTGAAAAATCGAAATATGTGCCGAATTTCATATGTTGATTAATATTTTTTAGAATAATTAACATTTTTCAATGCAGTTTTTTTAAATTACAGAAGATTGAATGGGCTTTACAAAAAGTATAAAAAGTTTGTTTACCGGATCATCTCACGGGATACAGCAGTCAATAAAGGTCAAAAATATGAATTTTTGCACTTGCAACATTTTTACTTTTTTAGCCATAAGTCCAGAGTGGTCATACAGAATCGAAGCTTATTTCACCACAATATGTGCCACATATGTACCCATATCTGTGTAAAAAATGTAGGATATGTGATGGATACTTATTGACCACTTTTGACAAACGTGAAATTAACTCATATAATCAAATTTCAAAAATGATACATTTGTGCTATAAAACATTTAACATTTCGATCTATAACTCCAGAATTGTAAAACATTGTGCGACTGCATTATACCACAGCTTGTACCATCTATGTGCCTAAGTGCTTGCAAAAGATCATGCGTATACCTTAACTGGTTATTGACCATTTCTGACAAACGGTAATTGAACTAAATTGGTCAAAGTCGAAAAAATCATACATGTGTGGTACAAATAACTTTCCTTTTGGAGCTGTAATTCGGAAAATAAAATTCATCTTGTGGCCACGTTATACCACAATTTGCACTATCTATTTGCCTAATTATATGCAAAAATCCATCCATATATGTTTTATATTTATTGACCATTTGTGGACAACAAAAGTCACACATTGATGCTTCAAAAAATTTTTCTTTCGACTCTGTAACTCAAGAATTAGGACACATTTTTTAACCGCATTACACCACAGTCTCTATCACATATGTCCCTAATTGTACACAAAAAATCATCTGCATATTCTACGTACTTATCTATCAGCCATATTTCACAAGTGTGAACTTAACCTAATTGGTCAAAGTGAAAAAATGCATGCTTTTGTTTCAAATAATTTTATTTTCTATTTCTAACGAAAAGTAAAATCTATCTGGTGACACTACTACGCCACGGTTCGCACTATCCATTTGCTTAGTTGTATGCAAAAAATTCATACATATATGTTGGATTACCTGTAGAAAATCCTAACATTAAGGAATATGTTTTATATCGTCAAAATTCATTTGTCGAAACATCCTGAATGAATCAATGTGTCTTCAACGTCATCTGCCTCATCATCTAGATTTGGGTCTGGTTGGAAAAAATCTTCTAAGCAATCATCTTCATCAGTTTCAGTTGGGACAATTGTTTCTCTTTTTCGTGCTTCCCGCGATTTGCTGCTATGATAAAAACTCAGATTGCTTGGGGCAATCTTCGCATTTCAGTTGCAGTGTCCCTTGGATCGCACTTTCTTCGAGTCTTAATCCCATCATCAAATTTTTAAGCAAATATTGGCGCTGGCTTTCTGTGAATGCTTTACAAGATCTTTTTTGCCTTAAAGCCCAGCCAGTTGGAAATCTTTGGATTGAATCACCATCTGCAAACATTGCTGCAAAACTTCATTTAGACTTGGAAGCCGAGGCATTGGCTGCCGATTTTCTATTTGTTTCTTGTCTCTTCATCCTAGAAGAGCCCATGACAAGGGACCAGTCAACAGCAACATTTGTGCCAGTTTTACCAGAAAAAACAGCTCAGCAAGATCTTTGCAACTGTTTACTTGTACTGTTCCTGGGTGCGTGAAATCATTTCAAAGACATCGATCCCTTGAAAATCACATGGAGTTAGCAAATCACCAGTTTCAGCCTGAGCGACTGACATTGCGTGATGCAGCTAACGTACAAGAAACAAATAGAAAATCGGCAGCTAATGCTTCGGCTTCCAAGTCTAAATGAAGTTTTGCAGCAATTCTGGGAGATGTTTGCAGATGATGATTCAATCCAAAGATTACCAACTGGCTGGGCTTTAAGGCAAAAAAGATCTTGTAAAGCATTCACAGAAAACCAGCGCCAATATTTGCTTGAAAAATTTGTGTTAAGACTCGAAGAAAGTGCGATCCAAGGGAGACTACAACTGAAATGCAAAGATAGCCCCAATTCAAGCAATCTGAGTTTTTATCATGGCAGCAAATTGCAGGATTTCGGTCGCAGGAAGCACGTAAAAGAGAAGCAATTGTCCCAACTGAAACTGACGAAGATGACTGCTTAGAAGATTTTAAGATATTTTCCAACCAGACCCAAATCTAGATGATGAGGCAGATGACGTTGAAGACACATTGATTCATTCAGAATGTTTTGACAATTGAACTTTGACGATATAAAACATATTCCTTTATGTTAGGATTTTCTACAGGTAAAAATTATAAATAAATATAATCCAACATTATGTATGAATTCGTCGCATGCAACTAGGCAAATGGATAGTGCGAACCGTGGCGTAGTATGGTCACCAGATAGATTTTACTTCTCGTTAGAAATAGAAAATAAAATTATTTGAAACAAAAGCATGTATTTTTTCACTTTGACCAATTAGGTTAAGTTCACACTTGTGAAATATGGCTGATAGATAAGTACGTAGAATATGCAGATGACTTTTTTGTGTACAATTAGGGACATATATGGTAGAGACTGTGGTGTAATGCGGTTAAAAAATGTGTCCTAATTCTTGAGTTACAGAGCCGAAAGAGCACCAATGTGTGACTTTTTGATTTTGACCAATGGAGCTAAGTTTACGTTGTCCACAAATGGTCAATAAATATCAAACATATATGTATGGATTTTTGCATATAATTAGGCAAATAGATAGTGCAAATTGTGGTATAACGTGGCCACAAGATGAATTTTATTTTCCGAATTACATCTCCAAAAGGAAAGTTATTTGTACCACACATGTATGATTTTTTCGACTTTGACCAATTGAGTTCAATTACCGTGTGTCAGAAATGGTCAACAACCACTTAAGGTATACGCATGATCTTTTGCAAGCACTTAGGCACATAGATGGTATAATCTGTGGTATAATGCAGTCGCACAATGTTTTACAGTTCTGGAGTTAGAGATCGAAACGTTAAATTTTTTATAGCCACAAATGTATCATTTTTGAAATTTGAACACATGAGTTAATTTCACGTTTGTCAAAAGTGGTCAATAAATATCCATCACATATCCTACATTTTTTACACAGAAATGGGTACATAGGTGGCACGTATCGTGGTGAAATAAGGTTCGATTCTGTATGACCACTCTGGACTTATGGCTAAAAAAAGTAAAAATGTTGCAAGTGCAAAAATTCATATTTTTGACCTTTATTGACTGCTGCATCCCATGGGATGATCCGGTAAACAAACTTTATATAGTTTTTGTAAAGCCCATTCGATCTTCTGTAATTTAAAAAAAGTGCATTGAAAATTGTTAATTATTCTGGAAAATATTAATCAACATATAAAATTCGGCACATATTCCGATTTTTCACGCTTTACATCCCTATAAGTCAGCAAAAAATCATTTTTGTGTAAAACGGTTTTCAGATTCGGAATCAGCGTAAAAATTTGTGTAATATATGTTAAATTTAAGAAAAATTATTTTTTTACTTACGTAAGGTTAAGGTGGTCCTTACAGAAACTGACTCTTAACAACGTATTTTTTTCAAACTCGAATCTTCATCAACATATTTTTTGAAAGAAAGATCAACGTAATTTTTCAAAAAAATGAGCCTCCTGGTTTGAAAAAAAGCGTTAAACAGCTTCCAGTATATTCGCTTTACTCAGCAGATAATGTCGATAACAATGTAAAAATTCAAATATTCGTGTATCTTAACAGTAAAAAATTCTTGAAAAAGAAAAGTAAAAAATTTCAATAAAGTGATCCTCTTGTTTTGAAATTTTGGGTCGTTATACTCAACTGTTTGAATTTTTGCGTTGAACAATCGTATGAAAAAGAACATCGTTCTTTACAATGCATAACGTTTTTAATTATTTGAGCCCCGACAGTAACAACAATTCAAACAACAGTAATGTAATTTTTCAAAACTCGTGGATTTACGTAATTTTTCAAAACTCGTTGATTAAGGAGCGAAAACACTTTTGTAGACACCAATATAACCTGCTTTCCGATTGTATTATACTGTAGCTGCTCAAAAAAGCGCAATCAATGAAAACATAAGCGCTACACTTATGCAGATTTTGCAGCGCTGTATAGGTCACTACGCAACACTAAACGGCATGCAGTGGGCTTAGGGAAGTGCTGATTTAGGGTAACGGTAGCTTTGGTGAGACAGGGGTGACCCTGAATGGGGGGTGATCCAGTTATGCAACTAAAACTAAAATATCTTAGGAACCAGCGGACCGATTGAGTTGAAAAATTTGAGTATGGAACGGATATGTATTAGCCACACACGTATGGTACCTGTATATCTCTAGGATGATTGACTCTAGATGGGTGCTTCCTGAGAAGGGGTGACCCTGAATAAACTAAAAATCAAAATGTTTTCCGAAACCAGTGTTTGTACCAACTGAGCGAAAATTCCGGATTTAGAACAAATATTTTCCAGCCATACGATAGGTAGAGACTCAATTAGGAGTCCCTTTGAGCTGAGCAGCTTCTTTTAATTCTGTTTGGCCGACCAGACCATGCCCCAGCACCAACCGACCGTGTCATCTGGCCGACTAGAATGATTGAAGAAGCCATTTGTGCAGTGAAAACCTGATACAGTAATAAGACTTTTATCGAAAATGGGTCGTTTGGAAAGGAATAGACTATAGTAAAAATCCTTTTAAGCTGATCAGATTTTCGAAATATTTTTAGACTAGAATCACCGCATCACCGAACGTCCCAGCTGGCCGACTAGATCCGAATTTTTGTAACAGAAGATTTATGAGCAGTAGGAATCCCTCTAAGCTGACCAGATTTTTCGAAATTTTTTTGAATGACATTGTCGCATCGCCGACCGTCCCGCCTGGCCGACTAGACCCAATTTTATATAACGGAAAGCCTATAGCTGGTATAGTCCCCTTTTAGCCAGCCAGCTTTTTAAAATTTTGTCTGACCGACCGACCATCATCAACGACTGTCCCACCTGGCAGACTAGACCTAATTTTATATAACAGAAAGCCTATGGCTGGTATAGTCCCCTATTAGCCAACCAGATTTTTGAAATTTTGTTTGACCGACCGTACTACATCACCGACCGTCCCTGTCTGGCCGACTATATTCAAATTTTTCTAATAAAAAATTAATGAGCGGTGGGAATCCCTCTAAGCCGACCAGATTTCTTAAATTTTGTTTGATGGAGTTTACCACATCACCGACCGTCCCATCTTGCCGACTAGAGTCAAATTTTTTTAATTAGAAAATTCATTAGGAGTGGGAATCACTCTAAGCTGACCAGTTCCTTTAAGCCGACCTTAGGTGTCAGCCTAGCTCAATGCATACAACATACATGTGTGTGTAATTCATTCTGGAAACGCGGGCATCCCTCAATGTTGGGAATGTAGCCCTTCTTTGTAAGTATCCCGGAGCCTGAGAATGGCCTCTTATGTTCCTTATACACAAGGCAAGTTCTATATATTCAATGTTATTATTTTGTTCATAGTAGATTGAAAGCATAGGTTTTATTTGACAAATATGACTTAAAGCCTGAGTTGAACCCAATTGTTTCTGATCTTCATTTAAAGTTTGAGTTACTTTGGCTCTGTACGTCGCAATAAGAGAACAGTTGTTTGTTTTCGATTGATCGGAATTTAGGGGAATAATAAAAGTGGAATAAGACGTGCTTTAAACAACGGTCCATAGAATTGCATGCCAAATCTTAATGTCAAAATTAAGAAATATATCTAAAGACTTATGAGCACAAAATTTCATAATTATTTATAAAAACATCGAGCTTTGAAGAAAAGCATTCAAGAATCTGGTCGGCTTAAAGGGCTTTCTTATAAAAATTTAGGTCTAGTCGGACAGATGGTACGGTCAGTGATGGGTATTGTTGGTCCAAAAACAAATTTGAGAAATATGATATTTGGCATGGCCGCTCAAACAAAATTTTGAAAGTCTGGACGGCTTAAAGAGATTCCCACTGCTCATAAAGTTTCTGTTGCAAAAATTTGAATTTAGCCGGCCAGATGGGATGATCAGTGATGTGGTATGGTCGGTCAAACAAAATTCAAAAATCTGGTCGGCTTAAAGGAATTCCCACTACTCATGTGTTTTCTATTGCAAAAATTCGAATTTAGTCGACCAGATGGAACGGTCAGTGATGTGGTATGGTCGGTTAAACAAAATTTCAAAAATCTGGTTGGCTAAAAGGGACTATACCAGTTATAGGCTTTCTGTTATATAACATTGGGTCTAGACGGCCAGGCGGGACGGTCGGCGATAAGGCGAAGTCATTCTCAAAAATTTCGAAAATCTGGTCTGCTTAGAGGATTCCTGAGGATTCCTACTATAGTCTATTCCTTTCCAAACGGCCCATTTTCGATAAAAGTCTTATTACTGTATCAGGTTTTCACTGCACAAATGGCTTCTTCAATGATTCAAGTCGGCCAGATGACACGGTTGGTCGGTGCTGGGGCATGGTCTGGTCGGCCGAACAGAATTAAAAGAAGCTGCCCCGCTCAAAGGGACTTCTAATTGAGTCTCTACCTACCGTTCCGGAATTTTCCCTCAGTTGGTACAAACACTGGTTTCGTAAAACATTTTGATTTTTAGTTTATCCAGGGTCACCCCTTCTCAGGTAGCACCCATCTAGAGTCAATCATCCCAGAAATATACAGGTACCATACGCGTGTGGCTAGTACATGTCCATTCCATACCCGAATTTTTCAACTCAATCGGTCCGCTGGTTGCTAAGATATTTTAGTTTTGCATAACTGGATCACCCCACATTCAGGGTCACCCCTGTCTCACCAAAGGTACCGTTACCCTAAATCAGCATTTCCCTGAGCCCACTGCATGCCGTTTAGTGTTGCGCAGTGCCCTATACAGCGCTGCAAAATCTGCATAAGTGTAGCGCGTATGTTTTCACTTGATTGCGCTTTTTTGAGCAGCTACAGTACCTATATAATACAATCGGAAAGCAGGTTATATTGGTGTCTACAACAGTGTTTTCGCTTCAAAGTCCTTTGAAAAATTACGTTAATCAACGAGTTTTGAAAAATTACGTTAATCAACGAGTTTTGAAAAATTACGTTAATCAACGAGTTTTGAAAAATTACGTTAATGTTGTTTGAATTGCTGTTACTGTCAGGGCTCATATGATTAAAAACGTTATGCATTGTAAAGAACAAAGTTCTTTTTCATACGTTTGTTTAACGTAAAAATTCAAACAATTGAGTATAACGACCCAAACCAAGAGGATCACTATACTGAAATTTTTAGCTTTTCATTTTCAAGAATTTTACTGTTCAGATACACAAATATTTAAATTTTAACGTCGTTATCGACAATTATCTGCTGAATAAAGCGAATATACTGGAAGTCGTTTAGCGCTTTTTTCAAACCAGGGGGCTCATTTTTTTGAAAAATTACGTTGATCTTTCTTTGAAAAAATACGTTGATGAAGATTCAAGTTTGAAAAAATACGTTGTTAACTTTTCTTTAATTTGAAAAATTACGTTGTTCTCCTATAGTTTAACGTTTTTAATCAATTGAGCCTCCTGCCTGGTTTTCCGTACTATGCTGTAGTAGGATGCTTTGCGGTTTATGTTGTTGTGACAGTTTGTTAGATGCAACACTTGTTAAGAAGAAAACAGAGTTTAAAGCGACCAGCCGCTGCAAGGGCATACTTGATTGCAGAAGCCATTGGTGAAAAACTATAAAAATACTGTAATAAGATCTCCGCATAACTCGGTGTACTACAGAATATCATATCTACTGTGTTAGGCACATCGAATTTTTCCAAAAGCTCAAAGAGAAATGAAATAAACTGTAAGTCGTTTGGAATGGAACAGACTTCGCTCGAATTTTACCTTGCTCGGCGGAGCAGGCAGCGATAGAGAAACCGGGTGTTACAGTAATGAGGAAATTAACTTGCCGAGTTAAGTCATGCACTATTTTGGTTAAAACATAGGCTATATAATCTCTTTTCATCTTGCGAATACCTTCTATGAATTTTATCGACCGAAATTGGCAATTGTGCGACAAATATGAATCCTTCAATGCACTTGAAGATAATATTGGTTTACAACATCTGAAAATGAAAGGAGCAAGCTCACATAAATGAAACAGATTATACGTACCTACCTGCATACTCACCTACACTATAATAGATTCGAAGTAAAATGTGTATCGGTTTAACGACGGAGTTGAGTAAGCCAGCACTCAATAAATAAGTATGTGTTTCCCGTTACAAAACCTTTCGCAACGATTCTAAATGGAAAATCATTTACTGTATTGAATTCCAATCAATACGGTTCTTGGCGTTCTGCCCATTTCTGGTATTACCCTGCCGCATTTTCATTTTTTCTGTCGTGAACCTTACGCCTACTTTAGTAATCATGTCAGAGACAAGGAAACGCAAGATATTTCAGTTTTCGGAAACACCACAAAAAAGCGTGCTCCAAGTCCGAACATGCGTCTGACTGATTTCTTCAATACAAGACGACGCAACAGAAGATTTGGATTGAAACGAAAAGATGATTCTCAAGAAAAGGAAAATGTTTGTCCTCTAGCTGTTCGTAAGATTACGGACAAATCAACGAGCTGTTCTTGTTCTCTTTGCTGGCAAAATGACTATAGTGAAAAGAGATTTGACGCATCTATTCGCTGATTTGCCGTATGAAGTGCTTTGCTCGCTTTTCGGCGTTCTAGATCGTAAGCCTCCTAAGTCCTGCATGTGTTCGACAAATATATATATATAATCTCATGTCCTAGGCAGTTGCACATTTACATATTTCTGCTTTGAGTAAATAAATGCCTAGGTGTTAGTCGGTGAAACCCCATCAGTATTTTTACGATTTCCTTATTCAAATACCTTATCGCCTTTTTTCAATAAATTTTTTTGGAGTCACTGTGGTTCGAATCTAGGACCTTATAATTGTCCGTCAGTCGCTTTAACTGCTTGAGCCATCCAGCTGAAAATTTTATCTATTGAATCGCCAGATACGTACCTTCCCGAACGAGTTTTCAAGCCGCACCATTCTGGAAATTGCATCAGTGATAAACATACGTGGGCAGCACCGAAATTCTGGGGGGGTGTGTGTGCAAGATTTTTTAAAGGTCAAAAAATGGCCTTAAAAATGGTGGTATGACGGAAAAAACAATTTTGCAACGTTTCTCATTGAGCACTATCCATTGGCATCAAAAAATTGCGGAAAAAACAAAAAAAATTTCAAAAATTGAGTTCTGGGGGTATTTTGGTTTCTCGGGGAGGTGCATACCCCCAAAGTCTCCAAGCCCAGGTGTAGTGATAAGCTGTCGGCGTTAGATTACTAAAGGGTTTATAATAGTGCCAGACATTCGAATAACTAGGCGTAAGCCTAAGCTCGAATTAATGACAACACAAAATGCTACTTCTACTTCATGATCAAGCTTAGGCTTAGTTATGTGCATTTATGATGGAAGTGTGATGCAATGAGTGGATCGAGTGATGAGTTGCATGTCACTTCTCAGGCTTAGACTGTGTCTGGCGCCGTTATAAATCCTCAAACAATTTAACGTCAACAGTTAAGCTGAAGTCTAAAAAGCTGAGCTAAACCTATACTGCTGGCACCGTACGGTCAAGCATGTGCCTTGATGAACCGCTTCACTGTAATATGTTATTCTTATAATTCGTTTTATTAGCCGGATACAGGCCCCTAGCCAGAATTTCTTAACTGGGGTTGCGAACACAATTGAAAGCATGGCCACTTAAGTTATGCTTAACTTCTTTTTCAGCTTTAAGTAATCGAAAATTGCTTGAAGCAGCAAATTGCCTTAGTGATCACATGATTGAACATGATTTCTAGCGTTTTTTCATAAATTTTAAAGCTCTTTTGGTTTTTCGGCACTATTTTTTATCTTGAACTTGCCTGACCGGGGCTGCTGCGGCCGCTCTCTCTGCACCCCCTTTGCTACGGTCTGGGATAGCTCCATAATCAGAGCGCTCGACTACAAATCAGAAGCTTCTTAGTTCCCATTGATTCCAAAAAATTTACGCAAAGAACGCTATATTCGAGGAGGAAAATGCTCGATGTACAGATAGGGATATAATCGACTTGGACCACGCTGCCTTATTGCATGATCTTCAGCAGTGGCGCATCCAGGATTTTCTGACAGGGGCGAAACCCCAAATCTTCGTGCAAGTGTCAAACATTGTCCGAAAATTCGTATATTATGCTCACTGCTCAAAGTACCATTTGTTTGCTGTCTTTTTATAGGTAGAATTATTTCTGATGCAAAAAAGTAAAAACATTTTCGAAATTTTCCAGAGTTTTTTAACGAAGAACTCGCAAAATTAATGCAGAAATCGACACTAATTGACAGAAAAACACTCGAGAATTCATTGTAAGAGTTACAAAATCTTTTTTCTGTACAAAAATACTCTTCTAACGTAAATTTAAACTTTTTAGAGCGCGAAGAGAGTCAGAAAATGTCATTAATGAATTTTTATTGAAATTTAAATATTTAAATCTAAATTTAAATAAATACAAAAAAATTTGAAAAAGCATGATAAAAATGGCTAAAATCATCTAAATAATATACATCTATCTTTCATTGCGCCCAGTGTTTTTTTTTGTACAAGGTCCGTTTGCACATGTACAAAGATGGTCCCTAAAAGTCTTTGTACATTTCGTACACACAAATTTTTGGGTACTATAATGTGGTACATTAGCGATTTTAGTGTGGCAAAAACAGAGTTGTTCGACCTTTGGTTACGTATTTTAGCAATTTCTAGGTTTCTGAGGGCAAAAATCAGTAATAATCGTCTTAAAACGGTGCGAAGCGCCAAAAAATTTGGCATTTTTCCTTTCAAAATGCAATTTCTGAAATTACAAAGATATATAGAACACACAATTGCTCATTTCGGCGCAGAACGCCGAGAATTTTTGCAAATTTCGAACCTTTTTGCAGTTTTTGTCTTCCAAAAATCTTTGTACATGTACAAAGACGGTCCCCAAAAGTCTTTGTACATCGCGAAAAATCTTTGCCGAATACAAAAACCGTGATTGCGCCCAAATATTTTTTGACGACAGAGGGGCGGCCGCCCCCCGCCCCCTCTTAATCTGCCATTGATCAAACGAAAAAACTTTTTAGTGTCGTAGTTACGTTATCTCGGTATTGTCATGGCGCGTGCACTGTTCCTCAATTTTGTGAACTGCGTTAGGCACGCAGTCGTAGCACGTGCACTGTTCGCACGAAATATATAGTATACCGTGCTTGTGCCCTCGTTAACGATAATTGTTGTTGTTGCTGCTGCTGAAGTATATTGCCAGGCAGCAGAAGGCCATTTTGCTTAGCAAAAACTACTGAAAGATCTTCAGTCGAAGTAAGAGAGCAAAATTCGAATAGGTTAGGATCACGACGATTTGCCATAAAAACTACCGATTTTTTCCGACA
Source organism: Mermis nigrescens (assembly GCA_036768485.1). Classification (NCBI taxonomy): domain Eukaryota; kingdom Metazoa; phylum Nematoda; class Enoplea; order Mermithida; family Mermithidae; genus Mermis; species Mermis nigrescens. Next base: position 19,104,158 of record JAVLUZ010000157.1, read on the forward strand.
TAAATTTAGGAATGAATCTGCTTTTTCTTAATGCGGTGCTTCTGTTCTCGTTAACAATAACAATAAAAAATGATAAACAGTCAACAATAGCAATAAAACGATTAATTGGGTCAGTTGAATAATTTAAGCGTTCAGTGACTATTTTTTGGTCAACAGTGCACGTGCTACGACTGCGTACTTAACACAGTTCACATAATTGAGGAACAGTGCAAGTGCTACGATAATACCCGTTATCTCTTTGGACTTTACATCATCCAATGACAATTTCAATACGTATCAGAACAATTTATTGTTAAAAATTTTTACCATTATGTAGCGCTGCACATTTTTCAGATTTCACTATTCGGGCAGGGCCTTAGATACAAGAGAATGCAAGGGACAATATCTTTTGCGACTGGGGGTCTGTGGTGGAGCGCTCAAATGCCTCTATGCGGGGTCTGAAATTTACACAATGACTACTTTAAGCTTCAATTAAAATGTTAAAATTTTTACATAATCGTCTAAGTCTGGGTCCTGAATTCAGCAAAATAAATTCAGTAAAATAAATTGGCGCGATACGCGGAATATTTCCCGTTTGACTGTATGAACGCTTAACCTTTTATTAAGGGCTCCTAGCTTTTAAGAGTACATATGATCTAAATCGCACCATTGCATAAAGCATGATCGAAAATAGGATAACTTATAAATCCTGATTTTTAGTTTTCATGCAACATACTTCGTTAGTCAGCAGGCACGTAGCTGGTCTTCGGAATTTGGGGGGACTAAAGCTTTGAAGTCAGATATCTTAACAACTATATAGACAAAAATAATGGTGTTTTCGAGCGTTTATCAACGAACCATACATATTGGGGAAGAAAAATTAGAGAACAAATTTAAAGGATTAATTTTGATTTCAATCGTTTCAAAAAAATGACACATAAAATGGACATATTCACCATATTAAGACGAACCTGGGCTGTCTGGAAGACAAAAGTTATGAATTCGGCGCAAAGCGCCCGAAAATTCTTGACCTATTAGCTCAGAAGTAAGCTAAAATCTATTCTAACAGTCTTTTAAATACGCCTCAGGAATTTTTAATGTTCCCTTTTTGGGGACCCTTGTAAAAAATACTTGTACTTTCTAAATTTTGGGGGACTAGTCTTCCCCAATCCCCTTAGCTAAGTGCCTGTTAGCCAGAAAAATTTGCATAAACAGTAGCCCAGACCTATGCTTAAGCACTGTCCCACGTGCACGCGACCGCGCGCGCGTGATGGCGGTTGGTGGGTTTGTCAGAATTAAGTGGGCATATCCACCTATTAGCAACTTATCGATTTTAATCAAGTTTGCATATAGAAAAATGGACAGAGTACAAATGCTTACTTTCAAAGTCATAATTAAGACATTTACTGTTAAGACACATTAGATAGATGCTGTAGGTCTGTTGTAATGCTAAACACATTCATGTAACGGGGATGGGGGATCCCCCACACAGAGTCGGACGTCGCCCCCATTCGCAACAGCCAGAAAATTTTGACCCTTCCCCGATTTTCTGGAAAAAATTGAATTTTTCGGCCTTTTTTGGCTGTTGTTGGCCAAGAATTGGAGGTCATTTACGCTCCCCCTAAAAAAAGGTCGGGACCCCTCCAAATTTCGAGCCGTTACATGTATGGTTAAACAGATTTTAAAATATACTATCTGACTGAAGCACGCAAATTTTCTGAATATTTTTAGATTAAGTCCAAATAATTGCCACAGCTAGAAGAAATTGACGCGAAACTCCGAATTTTTTAAATTTATTCCCAAAAAATTGTTGCAGAATAGCGTCACGCAATCGCATAGCTCCATTTCAGAAAGTTTAGAAATTCCCCGGAGGAATTTCAACCAGTGGCTACGCCACTGCGATATTATAATAAGCCAAAATCAGAGTGCCTTACTTACCTATTCGGTATCTAATTTTTAATCAGATATTGAATTACATTTTCTGACTTTCCTCCTTCTTTCCCATTCTACCTAAGTGATTTATCCTCCAGCCCGTTGATTGTGGGAAATAAGTCTGCTTCTCAACTAAGTTTTTAACTATTAATGGAAGCTGTAAAAAACTTAAATCTTTAGGGAAACTAATATTTGTTGAATGAATGAATGAAGGACGATAAATCGGCTTTCCCGTCTAACTTTTCTCCAAGCTATGAATCTGTGATGGACCTAGTTTACTAGAAATATGGCGTGAAAAATAACCGAAAAATTGTCTCAATCCAAGCGATCTCCCTATTCGTCATTTGAGTTGATGAAAGATTGTATAGACGCCTGAATACTAATCCAAATATAATGGAGTTATTCTATTGCTCTAGTCGACTCTCTCGGTCGCTTGTCTCTGACGGATACGACCTGCCGGAATCTTATTCTGGAGTATACTAGATCTCGCATGTTCATGGATCGGATACGTCGCGCCTTGCCACGAACTCCTCAGCCGGTCAAGATTTTGCTCAAAAATGTAGCTAATTTATTTAAACGATCGACAATGATTTTGCCTACGAACGAACGCGTTTGCATATCACATAATTTTCTGTTTTTTATGGTAAAAAGATTTTAATTCTAATATTTGCTTCTATACATATAACAAGGGAAGTAAGGATCCCCCGCTTATAATCGATCATCACCCCCAGAGCCAGAAAAATTTTGACCCCTCCCCAGTGATCGACCGGGTACGGGCCCGGCCGGTCATAGCAGGCCCGGACCCGGCTGAAAACCACCGGGCCTCAACCGGGCCTCAAATAATTATCGTTAATATTTTAGACGTTTACTATTTCAGCTGTTGTCCGTATTTCTTATGAATTTGCTAGCCTGTGATTCTATTTAAATCCATTTGCCTTACTTCGCCCACCTGCTCATTATCATATACTTGTCAACTTCATATGTGCATTCATCTTCTATACAACGCTTCAAGCAGAGGCGTAGCCAGGATTTTGGTTCGTAGGGGGCATACACAAAAAATTTTTTAAGACTAATTTTGCATTGAATGTTAGTAACGTTATGTAACTATAATAAAACTGAGTTTTTCGACCTTTAGTAGCGTAGCCTCAGCTAATTTATGGGTTTCTGACAATCAGAAATACAAAAATGGTAATCATCGCGAAACGCAGGGAATTTTTGAAATTTTTACCGTTTTCATGTAGAATTTACGGTCTTTTAATTGACAAACAGTTCGGAAATCATAAGAGGCGCAGAGCACCAAGGAATTTAGTAATCTTTTACTGTCCTTAACATTTTGTAGCCTGTGAATACTGATATTCTGTGATCTTTTGCCTGATTTAGGCTATTAAACGCAATGCTGAAGCTTTACAAAAAGAAAGAACAATAACCAGCAGCGCCATGCTCCGCAAAATTTGACGTTTTAGCTCTTTAAACACAAGTTATACCGCTTAAATCATACAGAACAGACAAATTAATTTCGGCGAACCCTTTTTCCTTTTCGTCCTCTCAAAAAATCTCGCTGCACATGTACAACGAGATTCTACGGCGAGGGCTGCGGTGGCGAGCTCAATCGCCCCCTAGAAAATTTTGTAAAAAAGCACTTTAATGTTAAATACTATCGCTAAAATTTTCGCAAAATCGGCCAAATCTCGGTTCTAAATGCAGCCCAAAACACTTAAAATTGAGGAAGTCCTACATTGTACAAGATTTATGAGCTGAAATGCGCTTTTCGACCTCTGCTAAGTATAAAGCGCAGCAAAGGATGCTACCAATAAGATATAAAAAAGATGTATCAATTACAATTTTGTTCTTATCGTTTTCATACCCATTTGTGGCCTCCTTATTAACAAGATATAATTATTCAGAAAACAGAAAATGCGGCAAAAATAAGAAAATTTGGCCATTCCTTTTATTTAAAATAGGATTATGTGTCCTGTCCTTGTAAAGGAAGACAAACAAAGCAAAGAATAGACAAACTGGTACACAATCATTTTTCGCACATTTACTGTCATGCTCAACAAGCATGCGCAGTTTCATTCAACGAACAAATAGAGCAACAAATCACTAAAGTGATGTGAATTGATCGATTATTTTTTCTAATTTAAGCTTTTGAACTCATTGGATCTATATAACAATAAATATTATAAAGACTCTGCACGAAGCGCCGGAATATTTTTGACGTTTTTGCCTTTTTGAACTCAATTTTCTGGACACAATTATTACACTCGTCAAATCAACAAAATTTCTGAAAAATTTGGGGGGGGGCATGTGCTGTGCCCCCAATGCCCCTGGCTACGCCTAGTGGCTTCATTACGTGTGCTATCCTATACACTACACAATTTCAATTGACGCCAATGTACGCTATAGTTTGAGTTCGAAAATCCAAACAGCATATCTTCTATCCGACCATATCATAGTCGCTGTTATGTCTGAATGTATAAATTTAATGCTCAATATGAAACCTTGTGCTTTTCAAACCGTGTTTAGTTGCACGTGCATTTTAATAATGGAATTGCGCGCTATTGTATTAAAAACTTTGTTCTTGCTTGAATAATGCTCCAAAAATCCTTGCTAACGACTTAATTCATTTTTAGAAAGATTGAATAATTAACAGAGCTTAGAATTCAAAAATCTTCTTGATACAGCAGTAAGCCTTGCGTTTAAAAAATAACAAATGTAAAATCGGTCTAAATATGTATCTTATGCATAACATTATATTGGAAGCAAGGCATGTTGTTAGTATATAAGCCCGGGCCCGGTACCAAGCCCGGCGGCAAAGTCCGGGCCCGGGCCCGGTAAGTTTTGAGCCCGGTCGATCACTGCCCCTCCCCCATTTTTGGCTAAAACTTGCGTTTATTGCTATTTTTAGATGATTTTTTGGATGATTTTGGCCGAACCAACTTTGGACTTTGATCTGCATGAGTCTAAACTTCCAAAACCCTGCGCGCTTCGTATTTATGCATCTAAAACCCATTTGTTTGACCTGAGCTAATATTTGAATTTTGGGTTATAATGCTAGGGTATAAAATATAAAAAAAACATTAGGTTAGGGATCAAGTTTTTGGCTTTTGCCGCTTAGTTTGAAAAACTAAACGCTTTCTTCATAACATTTTGAAGATGTCAAAGTTTAATGTGGTTTCAATTAAGACATAAGTCGCTGAGTAATTTTCAAGGGACATTCTTTGCAATTAACATATTTTGTTTGTAATTTACGCATTTTTAAGTAGAATCTATTGCTGTTTTTTCCATAGACAGGCAGACACGTGGTTCTGGAGGACTCACCGGAATGCTGGAAGCGCAAGTATTTTTGAGAAGAGTCCACAAAAAGAAAAATTCAAAATTTTTGAAGGGCACTTGAAACCAGAGCTGTACCGGGGCCGCCTTTTTTACCTGGGCCGGGCCAAGGCCCCGGGGTCGGGGCCTATAAAAATACCATATAATGTGGTCAAATGACGTTTCACGCTGGCATTTCTTATGTAATATATGTGCCTAGCTGTTATTCTCGACATATATTCTAATAGTAGTGATGAAAAATAATAATATTATAATAATTATAACATTAATAATGATAATTATAATAATAGTAATAATAATCAGGCCCGTATCCAGGATTTTATTTCGGGGGGGGGCGAAAATTTTCGAGGCCAGATATCTCGAGAACCATCAGGAGATAGGCGAAAATAAAGACAGTTTTGAACGTATCTTGCCGAGCTCTATACGACGGTGAAGGAAAAATTCAACAAAAAAATACTTCATTTTATATTGATATATAGTAAATTTATCATTTAAGCTGATTTCTCATCACTTAATCGACGAATTATTTCTTATATCTTGTCATAATACTTAATCATTGTGCTTTACAGAGAAAAAAAAACGGATAACGAATAATTCGGCGCCAAGCGCCGAAAAAAATTGACATATTCTGCATGTCAAGTTCAAACTTGAGCGGTTTTGAGCGGGTCAGAAGACAAAAAAACCTATATAAACAATGAATACGGCGCGAAGCGCCAGAAAATTTCATGTTTTCCACGTCATAACTCGAATTTGAGCTGTTTTGAGTGAGCAAGAAGGCAAAAACTTTAGCTAAACAATGAATCCGGTGCAAAAGCGTTGGAAAAAAATTGACATACTCTCTATGTCTAACTCAAATTTGAGCGATTTTTAGCGGTTTAGAAGACAAAACCTTACATAAACAATAACTCCGAAAATTTTGAGTTTACTAGCTCAAAAGTACGCTAAAAACCTGTTTTGGCGGTGTTTCAGACCCACTTCGCCAATTTTTCATTTTTCCCTTTGGGGGACCCTTGGGAAAAACAAAAATTTTTTCCCATTTCGGGGGGATAATAATCATATAAATAATCATATAAATAAAAATAAATACAATGGCTTAGATAACATATTTACTCAAATTAAGATCATCTTCAGTTGAAGAATTTTATCTGTCTCATGGTAAATACCTGTAAGTTGTTTATGATTTAATTGAAACTTTCTTCACTTAGTTTTTTAAGATTAACTAAGCAAGTGATTGCTGAAATTAACTGGACGAAATTAAGAATTTCATGAGGCATTGTAAGAGAATAATTTAATTTTCAACTATAATTTCATTCAGTGAGATGCAAAGTGAATTGCTCTCGCATTTACTATAGCTGCAACAAGCAGACACACGCTTGGGGTTTGGGGGAAAGGGAGAATTTTTTGGGGTAAATATGGTGAGATTAGGGTCAGAAACGGACAAGAGTCGAGGCTTTTTCGCTAAAATGAATTAAATCGACCAGCATCTGAGAACTAATGTAGTTGCTACACTTTTAAAACCGTTCTAGTCATTTTTAAAAATCATTTTAGCTCGAAAAGACTCGATACCTGACCACCTTGGAACGTAAATTCTAAGCTAATGCATTTGTGCTGTGACTGAAAGTTATCGACACCATTCAACAATGATTGTTGTTACATAGGAGTAAACCTGTTGGTTTTATTGATTGAATTAATTATCAATTCCATCGGTTTTACTGTCAAAAGTATAAAATGCCTTAGTTGGTTGACATCTGCAATGAAGTAAAAGTGTGACTAATGAAACTACATCAGTTTCAATCGTTTTCGCAACCAATCAATGCAACAATTTACATCTAACATTAATATTAAAATTTTCAAGCTCCCGGTGCCGTGGCCGGCCTAACCCGGTGCCGTGGCCGGCCTGACCCCGGCTCCAGGGCCGTGGCCTAGGCCCCGGCATGTTTTGGTATAACTTTCATCTTCGACGTGGTGAATATTTCAAAATCTTTTGATATACTTCGCGAAGAATTATTTATTTTCCCTATTGCTTTTTCTTGAAAGGTAATCACAATGGAGTATAAAACGAGTCAAATAAATTTGCCGCACGCCGACCATGGATAGAACGTTGACGAATCTTTTGTGTGATCATTTCCAGCATATTTTGAGAATTGATTGAAACCAAATTTTAATTTTAAAATTTCTTAGGAATTTTTCCTTTCTGGTTTGCTGAAAAACACAATTACTTTTGACTATCCTCAAGGTTGAGATCATATTTGTGACGGCTCAAAATTTTGGTTGGGGGTTCCTGGCCATTTAGGGGGGGGGGGTAAATGACTTCCAATTTTGGGTGTAAAAGTCGAAAAACGCCTCGAAATGGCTAAAAAAATTCAATTTTTCCCAAAAATGGGGGGGGGTCAACAAAATTTTCTCGGAATGGGGACGACCAACTCTGGGTGGGGGAATCCGTGCATCCACTTTAACATGTATGGTTGAGATATCTGGAGTTCAAAATTTTCGTCCCCTCGAATTCTGAAGGCCAGCTACGTCCGTGCTAAACATTTGCCCCTCTCACGTGTACGGCTAAACGTGCCCCATCGTAATACATGTAACAGGGAGAATGAATTATCCCCTCAACCTCCACCTATCGAGCCAGAGCCGGAAAATTTTAAACCCTGTCCGATTTTGGAAAAAATTAAGTTTCTAGCCGTTCTTAGTCGTGTTTGGCTGTTTTTGGCGAAAAATTTGAGGTCACCCCTCACGGTTTTTTTTTGTATTCCGGCAAAGATTTTTCACGATGTACAAAGACTTTTGGGGACCGTCTTTGTACATGTACAAAGATTTTTGGAAGATAAAAACTGCAAAAAAGGTTCGAAATTCGCAAAAATTCTCGGCGCTCCGCGCCGAAATGAGCAATTGTGTGTTCTATATATCTTTATAATTTCAGAAATTACATTTTGAAAGGAAAAAATGCCAATTTTTTTGGCGCTTCGCGCCGTTTTGGGACCATTATTACTGATTTTTGCCCTCAGAAACCTATAAATTGCTAAAATACGTAACCAAAGGTCGAACAATTCTGTTTTTTCCACACTGAAATCGCTACTGTACCATATTAAAGTACCCAAAAATTTGTGTGTACGAAATGTGCAGAGCTTTTAGGGACCATCTTTGTACATGTACAAACGGACCTTGTACAAAAAAAACACTGTCACCCCTTAAAAATGCCGGGATCCCCTCTCAAAATTTCAAGCCGTTACACGTATGCGTATTGTTCAGATCGATTTTGTCAAATTGACGCGCAATGATGCGAATTTGTGGGGATATTTCTGGCACCGAGTGATGCGAGGCTGGGAATTCGTCGAGTGCACCAAGGCGTATTTAAATTTGATTAGTTCGACCAAAACGTCACTTAAAAAATCAATAGCCGCTTTCTTCAACAGATTACATGGTTTGAATTTTTTAAAATCATTTCAAAATATCATTTTCCCGTGTTTCAGAAGATTTTCTTTTTCTGGCCGATAAAAAGATAAGAAAATTTTTAGGAAAAATTAATTAAATTGCAAGATGTATCTTGCAAGATGTGTCTAAAAAAGTTGGTTCATTTTTATTAAAAGGATTGTGAAAAACCTTAAAAGCAGGACGCTTTATGGCAGTTTATGATATTTCTTAAGAATGACATTAGGATTTGGAGAATGTTACAAGAAATTTTTGTCGTCTTTACACGATAACAAGGTTTTAGCAACCACTATTTATAAAATCTGAAATGATGGTAATGCAGCAAATAAGGCATAATTAACAATTCGCTGATGCTCGATTTGTAAAGGTTTCTATTTATAGTCAGCATCAAACTTTTAGGGAGGGGTGAAAATCAATAACTTTGGGATAGCTAAGTGCTTTTTAAAAACGATTCTACAGCGAAAAACGGATGATATCGCTTTAAAACCATCGTTTTTGAGCATTTGGGGCAAATACATATATAGTCTTTTTAAACGCGCAATAATCATTTAGCCCTTTTTTAAGTCGGGAAATAGCTATAAGTCCTGTTGAGACTTAAAAGAAAGAGCTGTTTAGCATATTTGAACTCACACGATATGTTTCTGCGTCCGAAAAAGGCTAAGTAGCTGGTTTTCTGGGCCCAAAAGGGGATAAATAGCAATGTTTTTCGGCCAAAACGGCTAAATAGCTATCAGTTTTTTCAAAGCTCATTTATGATAGTCAGGTAACATTTACGAACTAAAGAATACGAACTTTTTCATTCTGTTTAGGATAAAATACTAACAGTTCGTCGAAGATTTTACGTTTAATTTCAACTAATTCCTATCGATTGTTTTGTCGAAATTTCTGAATTTTTGAGCTCTTCACCTAACCACTCTTGGACGAAGTTGACTAATAGACCTTTAAGTTCTTTGGTTTTCTTCCGAAAAAAGTTATTTTAAGCATAATTTGACTAATAGACCTTTAAGTTCTTTGCTTTTCTTCCGAAATAAGTTATTTTGAGCATAATGAACTAATATGTGGGACTTTGGCAGTTTTGGGAAAATTCTGGGTACCGCCCCGTTAAGAAATTCGAATTCGACTATGTTTCCATCGTAGCTGAGTAGTTTGCAATTAATGGTGCGGTCATTTCCTCACTAAACTAAGAAGTTTGCTTCATTAAGTATTTCCCTTTTAGCTCTTTTTTGTTTTTTGCTTAAAAATCATTTACCCGTCGTTGGTCTTATGTTTATCTTTGCTCGCGTTCTAACGATGCCGGGCTAATCAGAGCTAGAACTTCATGTTGCTCATATATATATCCTCGTTATATTTATTCACGGCCGATCAATCAGTAAGTCGAGAACTGAGGGCATAGATTATTTATCCCTTTTTAAGTATGCTGATCCCATGCATACGTGATCTGGGGATGGGGTTTCACCCCCAGAAGTTTCTTTATACCGCTCAAAATTAGCGATTTTTGAAAATTTTCAAAACTTTCCGAAAAATTCGCAGAAAAAGTACTGTTTTATGCGTTTATGTTTTCTCAAAAAGTCAAATTTTCGGCACTCATTTCAAATTTTTTGATTTTTTCGAGATTGTTTAAAATTTTTTTATCCTCTAGAAAGATAGAGCATCGTCAGAAATGTTAAAAAACGATGTTTTTGACGCTTATCCACCCTTTTTGAGCACAAAAAAGGCACTCTAAAATGAACCTCCTAAGAATTCCCATGCTGTGCATCATAGTTGCGATAGGTCAAACTCCCAGGAAGAGGTGGGAATAAAAAGCTTGGAAATATGGGGAAAAATTATGGTATCGCTTTAAAACTATCGTTTTTGAGCATTTTTTTGGCAAATATGTCGCCTTTTTTGATCTCACAAATATAATTAGCCTTTCTTAACAAAAAAACAGCTGTTTGCCCTTTTTGAAGTCGCGTAAATAGTTATAAATTCTTTTAAGACTACGAAAAAATAACTGTATGACATTTCTGTACTCGTAAGCTATCTTTTTGAGCCCTAAAAGGCTATGTATATGGCTTGTTTTTTTGGCCCGAAAATTTCGGCTAAAATGGCAATATTGCTATCAGTTTTTGAAGCTAAGGGGGAGTAATACCCCTCTCACCCCCATACCCATCTATGCTTTGCCTGTCCGATCCCACTTCGTATAGATTAAAAATATCTTTGAAACTAAACTATCTCAATTCTCAATTTATATGTGGATTTGTCTTCCGAAAATTTCTTGCTGAGGGCGTTTTAAGCGGCTTTTGTTGCGTCAAAATGACTTTTTATATTTTTCTGCTATTGCCATACATGTAACGAATCGGAATTTCGGGTGGGGGGGTCCTCGGCCAATTTTAGGGGGAGAAGTAAATGACCTCCAATTTTCGGCCAAAAACGTCCAAAATATCTAAAAACGGCCAACAAATTTTCCACAAATCGGGGGGGTTAAAACTTTTTGTGGCCTTGGGGTATGGAGGAAACGGCCAACTTTGGGTGGGAGATTCCCACCCATACCCCCTCTTACATGTATGGCTATTGCTATTTTACGACTTTGTTTAGGCCGAGACGACCAGCATGAACATTTACTACACAATTTCTTCCGCTGGTTCATTATGGAATATCCTTGCTCGGAAAACGAAGATGCCGGCTTTTGGCTTTCAACCGTTTTAAACGATTTTTCTATTTTTCAGCAGGCGAAGTTGCTTTACCTGATTTTTGGACCCGTTGATTCAGGTTTGTGAGAAATTGTATTGAAGTCGCCTAAAAATTTAATCAGTCGCCAAATTCACGCGATCAATTCTGTGCGCATTATCAGCCTTTTTAGTTTGTCCAATTTAGTGCAGAAAAATCGGGCAATCAAATTGGTCTGATATTTGATGCAGTAATAGTACTTTGCAGTAAGTAAGGAATGTCGAAAAAGTATCTTTTAATTTGCTCATCTTTAATGACGAACAAATTGAATAGGCACGTAGCTGGCCGTCCTATTTTGGGAGGACCAACATCAATTTTGGGGGGACTAAGCCCTAAAAGGCCAAAAATAGCACAAAACAACGTTTAAAAAGTCCTATTTTACCGATTTTTCTGAATTTAGGGGGGTCCGAACCCCCACCCATCCCCCAGAGATACGTGCCTGAAATTGAAAGCTTTGCGGATTTTTCGTTCTCCCAAGCCCCCCCGCAATTCATCCCTCACGACTGACCCAGTTATCTCCGAAAATTCGTCCATAGCTTGCTCTCCAAGCCAAAAAATCTGAGTGAATCGCGTTACTATCATGTTTGCACTCATTTTTATGTTTGAAAAAAAAACCAGTTCTGCTTGCTACAACCTCTTGCGAAATTATGCACATATCAGTCATAGGTGTACACGGTCAGGGTCGGCAGGGGGAGGAAAATCTCAGAAATTCAAAACAGTGGTTTAGGAGTCACGAATTTTTCGTTGTTTAAACGACCAGAATGGTCAAAATAGCCTGTAAAACATCTTTTCGTAGTAATTTTGCGTTCTTAAAGCATTTTTGTGCTCATACAACTAACGGCTCAAAATTTTACATGAACGATCCCTGGCTATTTTTAGGAGAGGAAGGAGGTGAATGACTTAAGTTTTCGGCCAAAAATTGCAAAAAACCTAAACATAGCTTTAAAAAGCGTTTTCGCCAAAAATCGAGGGTAACAAATTTTCTGACTTTAAGGGATAGGAGGACGTCAAGTTATCAGTGTGGTGGTCCCCCGAACCCACTTTCACTTGTATGGTTGTGTTCTTAATTTTACAGAAACTGGACGCATTGATTGGACGTTCATGTGTACCAACAACTTGGCTGATGGCAACGTCGGAGATTTTTTTCAAAAAAGTGTCGAGCTGTCTGCGTTTGCTGCACATTCATTCGAACGTAAAATGGTCGGATAGCACGATTATTACCCTGATTGAAGAATTGACGAGTAAGAACCACACCTGGGCGAATCAAAATACCCCTCAGGAATTCTATTTTAAAATTTTTTTTTCGTTTTTTTCGCAATTTTTTGATGCCAATGGATAGTGCTTGATGAGAAACGTCGAAAAATGGTGTTTTTTCGCTATACCACCATTTTTAAGGCAATTTTTTGACCTTTGAAAAATCTTGCACCACCCAGAATTTTCTCGCTGCCCACGTATGGTAAGAACTGTTTTTTAGCATTTCAATAATCAGTACTGATAAAAATGGAGTTCGAAAAAACGTAATTTACTGGCAGTACTTGTTTGACTGGTTGTTAAAATTTATCGCGCGATCATTTTAAATTCGGTTTTACTAGTCCAAAATACAATAAAAAATTCGCCTTCGCAAGCAGAAAGGCGTTAAATCTAGTTTTTTTTTCTCGAAAAATGAGTTTTTCGGGTGTTTTAATTTTTTAACGCTTCACAGCTCAGTTTGCTTGGAGTTCTTGGTCTCTTTCGACCTTTTATATGGGCGACGTATGTACAGGCACGTATCTCTGGGGGGGGGGTTTGGACGCCCCACAATTAAGAAAAAATCTGAAAAATATGACTTTTTAAATGTTATTTTGTGCTATTTTTGTCCTTTTTGGGCTTAGCCCCAAAAAATTGGTGTTGGTCCCCCATAATAGGACGGCCAGCTACGTGCCTGCGTATGTATGCAACTCAGAAGAAGATGCATAATTTTTGCCCACTTTACAAAAGTCACGTTTTTTATTGAAAATCTCTCATTACATTTTTAGAACTTTTTTATGAAAAATAGTGCAGAAAACCTAAAAAAGCTGAAACATTGAAATCCTGCCTAAAAATCTACGGGTGTCGAAATCTTATTTTTTAGGCGTAGAGAACCGCCGACGATAAATGGGGATTACCATGTCTCTGTTAATAAATGAAGGGAATTCTTAGTGTCTTAATAATACATAGGTGTTGTTTGGGCCATATGCAAATGTTTATCGTAGTGTAAACCTGGAATTTAGCATCATACTGTAGACATAATTTTTTTCGTGAAGCGGAAGTACAGAAATTGTAATTTTTGAATAACGAAATTCAGGCTTCTTTGTTAGTAGAATGGCGAAAATGAGTAAAACTGCTTACATAAAACGCTTTTGTGCGGTTATATTGCGTTATTAGTATTTTTATTCCATTTCGATTGCATTAGGTCGTTTTTTTCAACAAAAAAAATATAGAAATAATCAATGCGGCTGAGAAATATCGGTTATTTTTCTTGACCATTTTGACAATTACGGGCATACATATATGTAACGGCTCAAAATTTTGGGTGGGGTTTGGGGTAAATGACCTCCGATTTTCGGCCACTAACGGTCAAAAAACATCTAAAAATGGCCAGAAAATTTGATTTTTTTCAAAAATAGGAAGGAAGTTCAAAAATTTCCTGGCTTTGGTGGATGGGGAACGACCGATTTTGGGTCGGTGTATCCTTCTCCATCCCCGCTATTACATGTATGATTGATGGGCTTTTTTTTAGTAAACGGGACATAAATTTTTTTACGCTATACTGCTATCGTCCTCAAAAAATTATGCATAAAATGTTCCGTGAGCTCAAAGTCGCCTGTCAATACCTGTCTATCTGATACTCAGGTGGTAATACCCAGACATGCCCGTAGGACGTCTAGTCTTCCCAGAATGAATAAAAATGGGAAATTCTTTGGGAGAAAATAAGACAAAATGAAGGCTAAAAACGGATAAAAATTTAAAATTTCCCTAAAAAAACGCTTGAAATTGACCAGAAATTATGGAAGAAAATAGTTTTAACCATGCATGGGCAGCACCTAAATTCCGGGGGAGGTCAGGATGCATCAAATTGCCAAAAATGTTGCTGAAAATAAAATTCTGGGGGTATACAGTAATGTGCGGGGGTTTTTAAACTTCTGGAGGGAGTACAAACTCCCTCCCCCAGAACCTCCCTACGCCCATGTGTGGTACTAACGCCTTTTTAGAATTTATACCAGTTTTTGTGGTCATTTTGGCCCAGAAAACTCTATTTTTGACCTCCTCAGACAGACCGACTGACCCCCTCCAGATCGACCATCCCCAGATCAGCCATGCTATGCATTTAAGGTAATACCCCTCTCGTCCCCCTATGTGCGTCATACATGCACATTGGGGGTGAGGAGGAGTATTACCTACGCTGAAGATCAGCCAGACAGGTACTGTCTGGCGATTTTGTGCTGACGGAACATTTTTTGCATAATTTTGAGGACAAAACCAGTAAAAATGTCAAAATTGTTCTAGAGCTTTGCGCCGAATTAGTACTTTTATGAACTTTTGTACCCAAAAAGCTAAAAAAATTGATCATTTTCTGTAGTTTTTACAGTTAAAAGCGGAAGATGCAGTCAAACTGGACTAAAACTGCTTTAAAAATGCGAAATTACAGTAAGACTTTTTATAAGCTATTTTGACCATTTTGGTCGTTTAAACGACAAAAAATTTGTGAACGTTAAATTTGCTGTTTTACCCCTCCTGTCGACCCTGACCTTGTGCGCACCTGATGTGCATGTATCACACATGTTTTACGCTGTAACAATTCTATTGACTTTGGCTTAGAAACTATTTTTGGCGCTATTTCATTAATTTGCATAGGCTTTCCAGATGGATGGCTATTAGATAACTTTGCTTGCCTTTTGTTGCAATGTGAAGAAAGAATCGTCGTTGGCATACTGGCTTATCGCGTAGCCAATAAAAACATCGACGAAGTGTGCTACCTGTTCTATTCGATGTGCTTGGTGAGAAAAAGTTTTTTTTACCGGTTTTTTGTTTTTCCCCCAACTTTTTTCATTTTTCTTCAGATGCTTCGAATGACGCAATAACGTTTAGAAATATTTTTAATCTAGTCTTATACAATCATACCTGGGCGTGGGGAGGGATGGGGGTTTGGGGGTATGCACCCCCCGAGAAACCATCATATCCTCTCAGAAACCAAAATACCCCTCCCGGAGTCCAATTTTTGAATATTTGTGTGTTTTTTTGCAATTTTTTGATGCCAATGGATAGTGCTCGATGAGAAACGTTGAAAAATGGTGTTTTTCGCCATACAACCGTTTTAAGATCATTTTTTGATCTTTGAAAAAATCTTGAACTCCCCCTCAGAACTTTGGTCCACTTATGTATACGATGCGATTTTTTTGATG
Source organism: Mermis nigrescens (assembly GCA_036768485.1). Taxonomy (NCBI): domain Eukaryota; kingdom Metazoa; phylum Nematoda; class Enoplea; order Mermithida; family Mermithidae; genus Mermis; species Mermis nigrescens. Next base: position 19,119,958 of record JAVLUZ010000157.1, read on the forward strand.
GAAATTACCAAAAAATTTAACTGGCAATAAATCGAATAAATTGCCTCTTTTTGAGTAAGTATTTTAATACGGGTAAATTAAATGTGGCAAAAGAATGAATAATAATCGCTCAACTAGAAATAAATCTTTACTTTCTTTTAAAAATGTGGCAAGTTGTATGCAAAGATTTTGATTATCTGCATAGAAAAGAGATCCGATTATGGGGAATCCGAGGAAGGTGTAAATATAATGAAGGCTATAATTTCCTATAGCTTCCTCCTATGCCATTAATAACTTTATGTTGCGACATCAAGAAATGGGTATAAATTTAAAATCGATTCAAATTAAATAACATTGTAATTTGAAAATTGAAAATTAAAGATGACAAAAAGAAACCGAATCAGTGATTTATTTTTGTTTTTTAAACAAAATCTGAGTGGTTTTGAAAGTGTAGTTTCGGATCCGGCGCAAAGTTTTTGACACGGTTTGTAAATTACGTTCTCATTTCATGCAAACAATAAAACAATACAGCCATTTGGTCAACGCAAAGCGCTATTTCGTACTTTTGCTAGCATACCTGTGCGTGGGGGGTTTGGGGGTATGCACCTCCTCAGAAACCAAAATACCCCCGGAAACCAAAATACCCACAGAATTCAATTTTTGAAATTTTTTTTCGCAACTTTTTTGGTGCCAATGGATAGCACACAATGAGAAACGTTGAAAAATGCTGTTTTTTTCGCCATACCACCACTTTTAAGGCCATTTTTTGACCTTTGAAAAATCTTGCACCCCCCAGAGCTTGGGTGCCGCCCACCTATGTTTGCTAGCAGCCAAAACTTTGAATTATCATAAGCTCGAATACAAAATTCGCAACATTCATACCTTCACTTGCATCTCCAAAAACAAATATGTCTCTTCAACGTTATCTGTAAAGGATTAAAAAATGTTATGAAATCGAGAAATTAAGGATCAGGAATTCATATTTTGCTGGTGTAATCATTGGAAGCTGGTTTCTGGCATAGATGCGTAAGGTCAGGTTCGGCAAGTGGGGGGGGGTAAAATCTCGGAAATTAAAATCAGTAAATTTAATCTTCGCGTTTTTTCTATTCAGACGATAAACATGGTCAAAATAGCCTATAAAACGATTTTTTCGTGAAAATACCGCATTTCAAAAGCATTAGTCATTTTGACTGCATTATGTCGCTTTAAACACTAAAAATAGAGAAATTAATCAATTTTGGGTGGTTTTTGAGTAAAAAGCACATAAAAGTATTGATCCCGGAAAATGTTTGACATTACTTTTTTCATCCTCAAAAATTATGCAAAAGACGTTCCATCGGCTTAAAATCGCCCGACAGGTTTTATGGCTGATCCTCAGTGGCAAAACCCCACCTTCCCCTATGTGCATGTTTATGGCAGTGCAGTTTCTTTTTACTAATTGCCATTTTTCGCTCTGATTCTTGGTTTTATTTGTATATGGACAAGTTGAACACAAAATCGTTAATACAGGTCTGACAATTGGAACCTTATCCTTATTTTTTTTAAAAAGAATAGTTTTTGTACCAACTTGTCTTTTCTACTGTATGCATGCATGATAATGTACAACACAGTAATCTTGTTTATGTTTTAATATTAGGTACATACGTACGTATGTACATTACACGTAACAGGGAGGATGGATGTGGGATCCCCTCACCCAAGGTTGGTCGTCCCCATACATGTAACGGTTCGGAAATTTCGGGTGGGGTCACCGGCACACATGGGCGTGGGGTTTGGGGGTACACCCCCCAGAAGTTTAAAACCCCCCAGAAATCAAAATACCCCCCAGGAAAATTTTTTTTCCTTTTTTAGCAATTTTTTGATGCCATTGGATAGTGCTCGACGAGAAACGTCGAAAAATGGTGTTTTTTCGCCATACAACCACTTTTAAGACAATTTTTTGACCTTTACAAATTTTTTTACCCCCCCCCCAGAAATTTTTCACCTCCCCCCAGAATTTCGGTGCTGCCCACCTCATGGTCACCGGCCATTCTGAGGATGGGGGTAAATGACCTTCAATTTTTCACCAAAAACGGCACGGCCAAAAAATTCATTTTTTCCAAAAAGTGGGGTTCAAAAATTATAATTAGTGATTCGGCGCGAAGTGCCGGAAAAATTTGAAATTTTTTAGGACCAACTCGAATTTGAACGATTTAAAAGTCAAAACTGTACAAAAACAATGAATCCGGTGCAAAGCGCCGCTTGGTGTTTACTAGTTCAAAAGTACGCAAAAATCCTGTTTTGGCGACATTTTAAATACAATTCGAAAATTTGTTATTTCTTCCTTTGGATGGACCCTTGTGACAAACAAATTTTTTTTGGTTTCTGCGAGGGGCAACTGCTTCCCCCCTTTTTGCCCCCTCCATTGGCCACGGGCATGGTCAACCCCACCCCTGAAGTCATAATTTTTTGACCCCTATTTTTGAAAAATATTTCGTTCTTTGACCATTTTTAGATTTTTTTTCACCATTTTGGCCAAAATGGAAGGTCACTCTCCCACCTCAATCACTTAAAATGGCCACCGATCTTTGTCAAAAATTTCGAGCTGTTACATGCAGGCACGTATCTGGCCGTCCTATTTTGGGGAGGGGGGGGGTTAGGGCCAAAATCAATTTTTGGGGAAGCCCAAAAAGCAAAAAATAGCACAAAATAACGTTTAAAAAGTCACATTTTTCCGATTTTTCTGAATTTTTTTTTGGGGGGGGGGGTCCCAGCCACACCTGCGCGTCGAGTATTTGGGGGTATGCACCCCCTCGAGAAACCAAAATACTCTCCCCCCACAAACCAAAAGAATTCCCCAGAATTCAATTTTTGAAATTTTTTTTGTTTTTTCGCAATTTTTTGATGCCAATGGATAGTGCTCGATGAGAAACGTTGAAAAATGGTGTTTTTCTCGCCATACCACCATTTTTAAAGCCATTTTTTGACGTTTGAAAAGTCTCGCACCCCCCCCCCAGAGTTTTGGCGCTGCGCCGCCCACGTATGGTCCGAACCCCCTCATTCCCCCAGAAATCCGTGCCTGGTTACATGTCTATGTACGCCAGTATTGGGTGCATGGTTTGCATTTGTACACTTAACTGAATGTAGTGCACGGCACGAGCATTGCGCAACATGTCGGATATGGTACGTTTGCTTCAACGTCACGGATGGTCGCCGTCCCGACTGACGCTCTCATGGTTCAGTTCGTCAGAACTTTGCCCAAACAAACATCCAGCCCGCCTTGACGATTTATATGGTCAGCTGGAAGACAGTGAGGGCCTTCTTTTAAGCCTCGCGTACTTTCGGAATTAGATGATTTATAATACAAAAAGTAAAAATTAAAAAATAAATAAATAAAAAATAATAATTACCATCCTTCTTTCTTAACGCGCAGGTAATTTGGATTTAAACTACCTATTGTATTCGCGCAAGGATTTTGCGGATGTACAAAGACTTTTAGTCGGTGGTAAAAGATTTTTCAGGAACTGAAAAAATGGTAAGAATGTCAGTAGAAGTCAAAGAATTTTTTGAAATGGGACGTTTTGGCGCAACACTCTCTGCAATATTAATTATTTACATTTCACTTGGCGATTGAAGTATGGCACAGCTCCTGAAAGCCCGGCTCAATTCTCTACGTGATGGTATGAATTAATTTTAGAAATTCTTTGAATTTAGTGAGATAATTAAATGCATCTAAAAATACACTAGATTTTCTACAGATTTCAGTCGTACACAAATGGATACTCATCGAATCGAGAAGAACAATATGCTATTTTGTAGTGTTGTAGAACCTGCGTTTTCTGAATATATAATTTTGTTTCGCTAAAATTGCATCAAAATTGATTTAATTAGAATAATTTATAAGTTGCTGGCGCCAAAACGTCGTAGACCCAAAATTTTTGGTGCTTTGCGCCCGAAATAAGTAAAAAGTACATATTTTGTCCATACAGCGTAAGGTACAGCATGGTAATTCTGGTAGAGGTCCAGGCCCAAAAAATGTTCAGAAAAAAGTGCACTTTTGGGCTAAAAAACGTCGGTTATTTGTCAAAAACACTGTTTTTAGACGGCGTATCGGACAATGCTCCTCTTTCGTCCTAGAACATAAAAAAACAAAACAAATTGTAAAAAATCGAGAAAAGTTAGAACAAAGTATAGTCAAAAAATGTGTATATGGGCCGATAATTTGAGTAACTTTAGGGCCCGAAGTGAGCTAAAAAGTTAAAAAAGCACACCTTTTACAATCTTTTCCAAAAAATCGACGATGCTGCGGATCGCAGCCATTTGGCGGGGGTCAGCAGCATAGGTGGGCGGCACTAAAGCTCTGGGGGTGCAAAGATTTTTCCAAAGATTAAAAAAATGGTCGTAAGAATAATTGGTATGGCGAAAAAACGCCACTTTTCAGAAACGTTTTTCATCGAGAATTATCCATTGGTATCAAAAAATTGCGAAAAAAACAAATAAAATTTTTAAAATTGAATTGTGCGGGGAAACCCCCCAGCCCCCACGCCAGAGCATGGCCAGCAGACATTCAGGGAGAGGTCTAACCCAAAACTCCCAATAACACGTATGATTTTATCTGTTCTGTATGCTTTTATAGAAGCGAAAATTGAATCTGTAATGGCTTCGTTGCACGTGGTTTATCTTGAGTTTCATGACGTCTAGACCAGCCAAACTATTAGTGCTTTACATTAATTTAGTGATTTGAAATACTGTGGTCTCGCCAAGCCCAAGCTGGACTTGAGCATCATGATAGAGATGAGAAAAAATTTTTTGTTATAGTTGGGCAATTGTTTTTGTTGTTACAAAGCTAAAACATTGTGCTTCAGGCAACAATAATAAGGAAGTCTTCCAACGGCCGTTCAACTTTCTGCACTATCTGTCATAAAAAAGGCCGCCAATTCGAATCATAATGTGCAGCTAATATCAAAAATTTTCCCACGCTTTGCGCCGTCTTGAGAATTTTTTTTGTAATTTTCGTCGAGAACCAAAATGAATCCGAAATTTTGAGGCTCGAAAAACGCATATTTACATATCATACAGAACGCATTACTGTATCATATACAAACACAATACTGACATTTTACTCCGTACACAATGTACAAAGGTTTTTGGACAGGTGCCTTTGTACACATACCAAGCGGATTTTATAAGAAATTTACAAAACGCTGTTTGCAGAACATCCCACAAATTTTTGCAGTAGTTTCTGATCTTCTCTTGAACCGAAAAATTGATTCAATGACTCGCTTGTTAGAATACAAGAAAATAATGTTGAAAGGTTATTTTGACTCAAAAGTATCCACAAAAGTCTTATGATTTCTCTTCTACTGTCCCTATGATCAGTAGCGGATCGAGATTTTCCAAGGGGGCGGTATCCCAACTTTTCTAAAAACAGTCACAAATAGGTCAAAAAACTTGTCTTAACGCGCGAAATAGCGGTCTTTTCGGTGTTTTACATTGTAGCTTTTACATGAAATCACTTTTTACGCAATAGTTTTTCATAACAATTTTAAACTTTTCGACAATTTTGTGCAAAAAAATCATTAAATTCTTTCGGACTTTAACGAAATCAGGCGCGAAGCGCCGGAGAACCAGTGAACATCGAAATTTTTAATTCGAAAGTAGAAGAAAACTATGCAAAAATAGCTGTTTCTGCTGTTAAAATTGTTTGAAACCTACTACATGAATGAAAAATGGCTTCTCTGGGTCACAAGAAAGCTAATAATGTGTCATATGAGGATATTCGGCGCGTAGCGCGGAAGCCTGAGAAACATGGTCACTTGACGACCGAAAATCATTTGCAAGCTGCATATCCATTTTGATCTCGGCAATATTTTGTCAATGGAAGGGGTTGAGCCGATGTTGCGGGCAAAGAAAATTTGGGCGGGTGCAGATTTCAGAGGTGGCCTATCCTTGAAATGGTGTATGGCGAGATGTCTATCTGCACGTTGCCAGCATACCTGTCCTATTGGCATCGAATGGTGCTTTTCACAGGTTGAATGGGGTTTTGATTTCGGGGCGGTATTTGCGCTGGGGGATATCACCCAAACCCCACGCCAGGTAAGTGCCGCCCCCGCTTTTGAATCCGCCCTGCCCATGATCGTCATTCTATTATCTCGAGACCAGTGAAAATCATTCAAATTGCTTTAGTTCAACAGAGCGCCGAAGTTCGCGCGCACGAAGGAATTTTATGGCCAAATATTGCTGATTGTAACGCGCGTGGTGACCAATTCTCGCCGCCTCGATCAGCAAGTTGAGTCTTGATCCGTTACTTTGAAGTTCAGTTTTTGTTGCGTTAGTTCTTTCATGTTCGTTACTTTTGTTCTGCGTTAATTTATTGTTTGTCAGTTGTATTCATAGTTCGATTTGTCGTCACAATGTTATTTATTTCTTGTTTTGTTTTGCATTGTTGTTGTTGATATTGAAGCTTGTGATATTGCATTTAATGGTTGCAAATAAAAACTTTAGAAAAATCGAGAGCCAAAGTGAGGTAAAGATTTTGTTAAAAGGTGATAATACATATGTACGTAGTACGAGTCAGTTGTATAACGGTGCTGAGCAGCATCGAATTTCAGTAAATTTTTTTAGCAAATTTTTACTTTGTTTTCAAGCAGCACAAAAAATCTAAAGCAGCGAAGTCGCATGCGCTTCGTCTTCACTTCCTTAACCCCGGTTTGAAATTGCATCTCTGAGGCTTCTTTCCGTAGTGTTCACCGGGCTGGCTTTTGTTGAAACAATTCGAGAAAATTGCATTTTAACATTTACCTTCAAATCAAACTTTAAGATCGGCTTCCTCGTCGTTCCGATACATAACCTTAAAGTGCATAAAGAAAGGTTCACTCACTACTCTTCGCCTGCGATCCACATGGGTGGTGGTTTTGACACCATGAAAATCACAGCTCCTCAGATTAAAGTGAGACCCCCGAAATCCAGCTTGGAATTTTTGTAGCAGCTTTGCCACATATTTCATCGTCCTGTCGAGACCCTTACGCGATCCTTACTCTTCAACCTATAGTGGGCAATCTGGGTAACTCTGTTATAGTCTGTTTCAGCATAACTTCGTGGATAAACTTAATAAAATTTTTATCGACAGTAGGCCAATGGGTTACGATAATTATATATCAGATTAATGCTGTAATCGCAATCTGTCAGATTATTGTCGGAGATGGTTTTAAAATTTATGACCGAACTTGCGTGAAACAGACTATAGTAGTGAAGGTGCTTGAGAATTTAAGTTTAAAGACCCATGAAGTATCTTGCTTGGTTTGTAGGGTCACGCACGTCTCTTACTACTACATATCTTTTTGGCTGTTGTGAGCCATACAAGTTGCATCCGATTTTCCTGACGGCCTATGATCATACGTGGGCAGCAAGAAAATTATGTGGGGGGTGCAAGATTTTTCAAAGGTCAAAAAATTGCCTTAAAAATGGTGATATGGCGAAAAACACCATTTTTTGACGTTTCTCATCGAGCACTATCCATTGGCATCAAAAATTGCGAAAAAACGAAAAAAATTTCAAAAATTGAATTCTGGGGGGTATTTTGATTTTTGATGTGTTGGGTGGGGCATTTTGGTTTTCGGGGGGGGGGGGGGTGCATACCCCTCCCAAACCCCTACGCCCAGGTGTGCCTATGATAGAGGATTAAGCTTATGTTTGAGCCAACCACTGTTTCTGGGTTTACCTGCTTGTTTTCATTCTCCCTATTTACTCGACCTCTAATATTTCACATTTAGCTTTTAGAAGTTTGGAAATAAGCAAACCGCTGAAATTGGTGTTCACTTTAAATGTTTCTTTGTATTACGATTTTTTCTGACTAATTTAATAATTGGTCTCGGATGATATTCTTTAAAACGTGCATACTATCAGCTATACCTGGGCGTAGGGTGGTTTAGGGAGTATGCACACCCCGAGAAACCAACATACCGCTCATGTTTCAATTTTTGAAATTTTTTTCATTTTTCCCGCAATTTTTTGATGCCAATGGATAGTGCTCGATGAGAAACGTTGAAAAATGGTGTTTTTCGCCATACCACCACTCTTTAAGGCCATTTCTTGACCTTTGAAAAAAATCTTGCACCCCCCTCCCCCCACCAGAACTTTGGTGCCGCCCACCTATGCCAGCTGTTCACACACGAGCGCGGGGTCAGCTGAACCCTCAAAAACTCGGAAGACCGCCAAAAAATCGATAGACCCTCTCAATTGAATTTTTGGTACTACTTTTAGCGATTTTGCCCCATCGGACCCCAGAATTTGGTTGCTTCCCATGTAAATATACGGCTGTCTACTAACATTGTTATCTTTTTAATTGCGCTATGATCAAACTAGTCATTTCGGACCGAATCATCTCACTCAATTTGTCTGGAAACGAATTTATGTCTGTTCATATTGATAAGTTACCTGATTGACACAAGATTGATATTTGCGTTTGGTAAGGTAGGTACCTATACATATTTTATATACTATTAAATTATGCGCAATGCAGCAAGTTGTGGCTCATTTTTCTAACAGACAGCGGAGGCATTAGATTGCAAAAATGCGGTTAGATAATAAAAAAAGGAGTCTAAAATTAGCTCTACCGACCGACGCCGGGAATTTTTCACCGACCATATAGTTTATAGTCTTTGTTAATTCTGCTTGAGAATGTTCGGCGTACCACATTCGTCGTCTTCTTGCAGCAGCAAGCATTCGACCGAAAATTGCGTTGCTTTTTTCGCTTGCGTTTACATTGCGGTGGCATGACTGCCGAGCTGGACAATTTTCGCGATATTTTAGAACGTGTTTACTAACAAACAGCCTGTCCTTGAGTCAGAAATGGTGGCACAAAAATAGAAACGAATTTTGTTCGCCCTGGGTAAATAATACGGTAAGCGTAATCTGCTTTGCTTGGTGCTAGGCATCACTCTTTAATATTCTGCGCAAGCTGAAACATTTTCATGCCGTACTTGCCCGCAGAAGTTGAACAAGCATTAAAAAAGCCCTGGTAAGAACGTGTGCAACTGTACTTCGCGATCAGAAAGTTTTTAGATTTTTTTCTCTTACTTTATTTCTTAAGCTTGGGAGTTAGCATTTTTTATTGAATATTAAAAACTTGCTGTTTGTCAGAAACGGAAAAATCTGATTTTTGGATTCAGTGCTGCGAAACCAGTATGTTGTGGGCATCCAATTAAGAACAGCGGTTTTTCCTCCATGTTTAGTGCGTATTTGTGCCGGAATAAGTCTTTTTTATAAGCTTTCTTGAGCAATAAAAACCGATAAATTGGCTAACATTGTTAAAAATTAAGCTGATAATCTTATTGACCTAAATAGGTTACGCCGATCAAATTTTCTAGTAACTTTCCTACAAATTTATGTGAACGTACATTTTTTTCGTACGAACTTTTTGTGCTTATACAAAGATCTTCGGAAAATTCTTCGTAGGAACGAGGAGAAAATTTTTGTACCATATGATATATTCTTAGGTAGCGCGTTAGCGCGTACCTATAATATACTTGGGTACCCCCAACACCTGGGCACCCCCTACAGCTATAACGGGACACTTCTGGAAGGTGCGGTTTTTTTAAAAGAAAGATAATAAAAAAATTCGCTGCCCGTGTTTTTTTGTTTTTCTTGAAACTCAAAATTGACTGTGTAAAGAAGGTGTAAAGTTTTTGTGTAACGTTATAACATAGGACAAATTTTGGGACCTTTTTACTGCGGCATGTGGACAACTGAGTATTGATGACTCGAAGGATTGAACAGAATAGGATAATAGAGGGATGAATTCCTACAGATGACACTTTTTTTGTTTTTTGAAATTCGCATTATTTATCGAACGGCAGTGTAAAAGTGCGAAAATCTGGGGGTGAAAAAGCACTTTTTGGTCGAGTTTTCAACCTTCCTATGTCCGATACTAACTCCGGTTATGAGGTTTTTAAAATGTTTTCTGACAGAAATGTAGAGCGGATCAAGGGCTACATTCTGCATATAAGCAAAGTCTTCTATGCTCTATGGTGAGTTAGATCCTGGGGTTTAAAGTTTACACTCTAGTGGATGGTGTAAAAAAATGGATTTTAACTAAGATTTCTCTGCCAAATTTTTCCGCTTATGAGTCAGTGCAAATCGAAGACAGCATTAATAAAGTGCCTCACAGGGGCTAAACATCGCAGCAAACCGCATTTAAAAAAACGCAATATTGAGTTATTTATGGGGGTGTAAAGTTCGAAATCAGAGGTAAAAAATGGGCTAAAAAACACGTTTTTTCCGAAGTTTGATTGATAAATCATGCCAAATAATTTTTGCAACAGAATTTTTGGCACACAGGAATGTACTACGATTTAAAAGCTACAAATTGTACCAAACCGAATTTCTTTAAACTCAATGGGGAGTTCGGTACGGAATTTTAAAGTTTACAGTGTTCTAAATGATGGAAAATACGTTTTTGTTGCGTTTTTTGTTCGCCACTTTCTCCGTCCAGAAGTCGGGATAAGTCTAATAGAATAAAAATAAAGTGCTTTATATCGGGTGCATGTCAAAGCAAATTGTCTATACATTAATATTTAGCGAGTGTAAAGTCAAAAATTTGGAGTTTTAAATGCGTTTCTGTCTTGTTTTTTCTGCCTGCTTCTCCGGTTACGAGTCAGGGACACGTTTATCAAGTCTAGAAATGGACCAGGAATCAAATTTGATATGCCAGTCTGGCGCATATGTTTACACTCTACGGTGTTGTAAAGTAGTTTACACCAATTGTTAGTTTGCCCATAGAACATTATGTAGACTTAATTTTTTCATAAATATTAATCGTAATATCGGAACAATATCAAAATTACGAATCTGACTAAAATCTTCTTTACACTAGGTGTTTACATGAAGTTTACACTACATATATATTTATCTTCGTTTTTGAGCATTCCTGAAACCTAATTTTTTCTTGGAGCCTAGAAGTTTTCAAAGGATCAAATGTGAGACGTCACGTAGGCGCGTTTGTTTACATCCAACAGTGATGTAAAGTAGTTTACATTCATTGTTTATATGTCCTCAGACCATTGTAGAGACATAATTTTTCATGAATGTTGATCATAATATCCGAGTAATTTTTTACACTGCATGTTAGCCTTTGTTCTAGAGCATTGCAAAAATCGAAATTTTTTCCTGAGATATAAAAATTTACAGGGAATGAAATATATACGTCAATTGGGCGCGCTTGCTTACACTCAGCAGTATTGCAAAGTGGTTTAAACCTAATGTTTATTGTCTTTAAAACATTATGGAGACTCATTTTTCCATAAATGTTGAAAGAAATATCGGAGCAATATCAAAATTACGAATCCGACTAAAATATTCTTTACGCTATGTGTTTGTGTAAAGTTTACGTTACGTGTTAACCCTAATTCGATAGACTTGCAGAGACTTTGTAACTGAAGTCAAGAAATTTTCAAGGATTCATATGTGAGACATCAATTAAGTGAGTTTGTTTACCCTCAAAAGTAATCTAAAGTGATTTAAAAATTATGTTCAAGTGTCCTTAGATCATTGAAGAGATGTAATTTTGTCTTAAATGGGTTGCATTAAAGTTAAATCTTTCTTAGCCGTGTTTATAATATGTTTCACAAAATCTTGCACATGGAGAGCTATCGTTTAATTGATGTAAATTGCCTGCAAAAGTGGTTTAAAATGAACCAGCAATCACACTACTGTGCACAGAAGTCGACAAAGATATACAGCTTTATTGTAATCATGTACATTAATAAGCCGTAAACTGTTAGTATTCTCTACACCTAGTAGTTGTGTAAAGTTTGCACTATTCATTTGTTGTTAATATGTAGTCTATACTACAAATTTATTTTACTACCAAATCAAAGCGTTAGTGTTCCTTACATTTGATATTTGCGTGAAGTTTTTGAATTTTTGCCGAAAATCTTTGCCTTCTAATTTACCAACATCCCGCCTTTTCCATTTTCTTGAAGTTTAAAATCTTTTATAATTCTCTCATAATTTAATGGTAGGTTTTAACTTTAAGTTTCTCTTGGTTTACAACTCTCGCTTAGCAAGCTCATTTTTTCAAAACTTTTTCATAGTGATCAGATTAGTTGCGTTTAGTTTGGAATTGGTGGACGGTCGTTATTTTATTACTCGGCTTAAATAAACCAAGTGACTATCTTTTGATTATTTTCTTCATCGCAAATTCAAACACCCAATTTTCAATTTGAAAATTGACCCAATTTTCAATTTGAAAATTGATCCAATTTTCAATTTGAAAATTGAAAATTGGGTGTTTTCAATTTCAAAAGTCACAACACATTGTGCTTGTGTATTGATTGAGTGAGGATTTGCAATGTGAATTCGTTGGTTAAATTTTTGTGCTTGATTATAAGTGAACTGCACATTAAGAAGAAATAACTTAATGCAGTTTTAATTTGAAAATGGATGGTGTCAATAAGGTTGTCTTGTTTAAAAAGGATAATGCTGATGTTAAGAACAATATTGTTTTCCGCGTTCTTGGACTGTTGTCATTATTGTGGCATGTTACTGATTGTGTTTACTGACTGATGTACTGAAATCACGCTAATTAAAAGTAGTGTACTAGCAAAGAAAAATGCTCCGATGGAACAAAAAAGATGAATATACTTGGAATTGTGGATTATTATGGATGTAAAAGGAGGGGACTAGGAAAAATCTACCTAAAGTCGGAAAATCTGCTAAAAATCACACTTTCTCTAAGCAACGCAAAAAATCGATGTATATTCTGCGGCCTCTAAAAAAGTGTCTTTTTTAAATAATGTTCGAAGTTTCAGATAAGAGTGTATAAACGAAATCTATCAAGGTTACTTTTTTAAATTGCTGGCACCTGATTGATAGAAAACTAAGAGGTATTGTATTTAAAGTTGTTTTGTTTGTTATGAGCATTATAGCAAGCAAAGCAGGAGCCGATTGATTAGTGCACACAATCGTTTCGGGCATGCTAGTGTATCTACATTAAGTCTGTTTCAAGTCAACTTACGTGTTTCCTACTGTTTTTAACCAACCATGTCTTCAATTGTCTTCGATGTTTGCTATTTCATTCAATTGGCTTGGAAGACTGTTAGTTTACTTAATATCATTTCCCATAGCTACTGCATAGCTAACGTGCTGCTGTTTCAATCATTGTTATGGTTGAATATTTATTTTAATCTGTTGGCCGCAGAATATACATCGATTTTTTGCGTTGCTTAGAGAAAGTGTGATTTTTAGCAGATTTTCCGACTTTAGGTAGATTTTTCCTAGTCCCCTCCTTTTACATCCATAATAATCCACAATTCCAAGTATATTCATCTTTTTTGTTCCATCGGAGCATTTTTCTTTGCTAGTATATAGTATGAACGCATTTTTTATTCATTACCAAGCTGTGATCTGTTACCCAATTGCTGTTCAAAAAGTGTTACTTCGTTCTTCAATTAAATTGATAATATTAGTCCGGCTTGAAGCGCCGAAATGTTCGTGACCTTTCAGCTAATCTTACACATTAAACTGGACTCATAAAGTTAAAATAATGTGTATTACAGAACCAAACGTGAAACTATGATTGTGAAAGACTAATTGAATCTATAAATGTACAGCATGGGAATTTGAAGGGGTTCAATGCCACGCCGAAAAATTTCTAAAAAGTCCCTTTTGGGAACGTTTCTTAAGGTCAGGATTACGAATCTGACTGTATGTTTTCTTTACATCCAGTAGCTGCGCAAAGTTTACACTGAAAATTGCCTTTAGATTCAGAGCGCTGCAAAGGCGTAATTTTTTCCAAAATGATCCATGTAAGTCCGTATTACGAACCTGAGTGTAAGTGTTCTTTACACCCAGTAGTTGCGTAAAGTTTAAGCTGAAAACATTTGATCTATTTAAATTTGGTGAGGCGCTCTTGTTTAAAACAATGCTGATGTTCAGAACAACATGGTTTTTCGCGTTCTTGGACTGCTGTCCTTATTGTGGAATATACCGCATGTGTTTACTAAATGATTTAATCAAAGCAATCTAATTAAAAGTAGAGTACCATCAAAGGAAAAATGCTCCGATGGAATAAAAAGGACGAATATACTTGGAATAACGGATCATTAATGACATAAAAGGATGGGACTAGGGAAAAGTTACCTTTGTATGCCTGTGAAAGTTGTAAGAATCTACTAGCAATACTTCCGCTAAAAAACGCTAAGATCGAAGCATATTCTGCGGCTTCTGAATAAAGCATGCCTTCACAAATAATAATCACCGGCTCAGAAAAAGAGCTTATGGGCAAGCTTTGATGTGCTTTAATAACCGATTCGGTATCTTATCTATATCAAATTTCTCTTTCAATATATAACCAATATTTAGTTAATTGTCAATGGCTTCAAAAATGAATTATGACAAGCACACGATCTTGTTAATTGCTGCCCCACAGCAGTGCGTGGCGTGCTAGCGTAAGAATGCACATTATGTCGTTGTTTTTGATTAGTGATCGTTTCTTTTTTAGGAATAAGCCGTTCATGCTACTTATTTTTACGTTGGAGGGACAACTTCATAGGTGGGCAGCACCGAAATTCTGGGGAGGGAGTGAAAAAATTTTCAAAGGTCAAAAAATGGTCTTAAAAGTGGTCATATGGCGAAAGAAACACCATTTTTCGACGTTTCTCATCAAGCACTATCCAATGGCATCAAAAATTGCTGAAAAAGCAAAAAAGAATTTCAAAATTTGAATTCTGGGGGTGTTTTGATTTCTGGGGGGTTATTTCAACTTCTGGGGGATGCGCACCCCAAACACCCTACGCCCATGTGTGGACAACTCACTTCTGCAGGCCGCAGAATATATTCCGATTTTTTTGCATTTTTTAGCGGAAGTATTATTTTTAGTAGATTCTTACAACTTTCATAGGCATACATTGGCACCTCCTTTCATGTCATTAATGATACGTTATTCCAAGTATATTTGTCCTTCTTGCTCCATAGGAGCATTTTTCTTTGCTGGTGTGATACATGTGCCCAACTCGTTGTTCGTCACATATATCATAATAGTAGTGATTAGAAGTAATATTAAAATAGTAATTGTTATTTTAGTAACATTACAATAAACGAAAATAATTATAATTAATACGCACGCACAGTACCTTTACTGAAAGTAAGATAATATCCAATTGAAAAATTTTATCTTTCTCATGGTGAATACTTGTTTGTAAGTTGTTTACAATTGCATCGTAACTTTCTTTATTTAGTTTTTCAGCATTTTAACCTAGCAAATTAATGCCCTTGAACTTAAACCAACTTAATCAAAGATTTCATGAGGCATCGTATAAGGACAATTTACTTTTCAATTAAGGTTTTATGCAGAGTGATATGTGTATAATGAACTGCTTCCATAGCTGCAAATAGACGTGAGGCGAATTTTTTAAGGAAAAATATGTAAAGTTAAGGCCAAAAACTATCAGAAATCAAGGCTTTTTCGCGGAAATGATTGAAGTCGATTAGCACCTGAGAATTATCATAGTTTTATCACCCAATTTAAACCTTTCTACCCATATTCTAATTCAGTTTAGCTGGAAAAAGCTCTGTGAACCCTGGACCAGGCTGAGCCCAGACCATAAATGCTATGCAAATGAAACTGTCATTGAAAGCTATAAGTGGACACCAATTGTTGTTAGGTGCAAGCTTATTAGGTATTACCTTAGCACGTCTTTACCTTAGGAAAACGTATCATTTAACAATATTTTTCTACAAAAGCTATTGATTATAGTCATATTTGATACTCTGATGACGAATATGAAAGTCATTTTCAACAAAAAAACATATATCTTTATCTCAATATCTCAAGCTTAGCCCATGTGAATGTATCTCAATATCTCAAGCTTAGCCCATGTCAATGTGAAGGCACATAAACTAAGCCTAAGCCTAAGCGAATGGTAAGAGCATTCCTTGGTTGTTCTTAAGTATTTTCTAGAATTAAGCTTAGTCATGTGTATCCACGTTGGTGTCAGCGCATGGGCTACCTGAGATAAATGGATTCAAATTGAGGAGCGATTTTTGCCCAAATCTTAAAAATTAAAAACAAATTATTCAAAATAATGCCCACCTTCCTATTAAAAATGTTTAGTATATTTGTAATCACCTAATCAAATCAGGCCAACAACCGTTCATGCAAAATTTCAAGTTTGAATGAAGTTTGCATAAATTTGCATATGTAATTAGATATACGCGTTTTTGTTTAAATGACTATCATATTCGTCATCAGCGTATCTAATGTGACTATAGTCGATGACTTTAGCAGAAAAACATTGTTCGAGAATACGTTTACCCAAAGGTGGAGTGGAGACGTGCTAGGATAATACCAACTTATTGACCTGATTGATTAAACTAAGTAGAAATTTCTTCAGTTTTATTTTCTCACAATAATTATGCGCGCTTAGTTCGATGACTACAACAAAACAAAAAATTGATTGATGGCAATACTTGAGCTTCCGCTCATTATCTCAGTGTTGAGTTACTTATTTCAATCCATCATTGCTACAATTTGCATCTAACAATAACATTAAAATTTCAGGCCCCGGTGCCGGAGGCAGCTCTAGTTTAGAGGAAGTCTAACTGTTTAGCACATTCTCATAGCTTTTGTGCCTACCTATAAGGAATTATTTTTTAGTCCCCTCCTTTTACACCCTAAAAGTGAAGAAATCAAAATATACTCACTTTTTTTGCATCAACGGAGCATTTTGTCTTGCTAGTATAATACTTTTTCTTAGCATGATTTTGCTCTTAAACGTTTTATTTTCATTGCTAAAAAATACAATCTAACAGACCTTAAACAGAGAAAAAACATACATACGTAAAAGTGCCCGTTGAATCGATTTAAAAATTAGCGTAAATATTTCCTTAATTTATTTCAAACCAGAAATGTTCAAGGAATGTTAAATCCAGAGCTTGCATAAGAAAAGATAACGACAACAGTTTTTACTTTTTCTTCAACAGTTTTTAGCTTGGATTGCATAAGTTGACATTGAAAGAAAGATAACAATGGTAGACAGAAAATAATTGAATAAAAATATGCGCCAAATGACGTAACTAACCCAATCAAAGTGAAATCCTGCTTCGACAAAAACAGCAAAAGAAAGGTAGGAATGGCATCAAACACATACGTGGGCAGCAAGAAAATTCTGGGGGGGGGTGCAAGATTTTTTTGAAGGTCGAAAAATGGCCTTAAAAATGGTGGTATGGCGATAAAAACACCATTTTTCGACGTTTCTCATCAAGCACTATCCATTGGCATCAAAAAATTGCGAAAAAACGAAAAAAATTTTCAAAAATTGAATTCTGGGGGGTATTTTGATTTCTGGGGGGGGTATTTTAGTTTCTGGGGGGTTGCATACCCCTCCCAAACCCCCCCTCCCACGCCCAGGTGTGATCAAACACGTCAGTGTGTAAAATAATGCAATAATGTGTAGGCCCCATAAAATCGCACGCAATGGACCAATGCGCGAGAAGGCAATGAAAATCAGTTATCGAGCAAGGCAACATGAATGAATCCGGCCAAAAATAAAAAATACACTACGCGCCGGCAAATGCAAACAATTTAAGAGAATTTTCGAACCGCACACATTCCAAAAATCGAGAGACATATTTGCATGGATTTACATAAACATGGAAAAGATATTGGAATCAGGTTGATAAAGACAGCGTATGAGAATTGTTATTATTGTGAAATTTGCATGCAGTCAAGTTTTGTAATTATTACACGAATGATATTTTAACAAGGTTTACATAATGTAGAACATACAGCATGGCATATTGCAACATATAATACTGACCCTAAAATGAAATAGTAAACTTATATATGGAGTTTCACAAAACGATCAAATGAAGAAGCCAGCAGGTTACTTAACCTGAAAAGACGAATAAGTCCCATAAAGTTTCATGGTTTTGTAAATCGAATTTTTAAAAAGAATGGAAAAATAGCCGTGTATTCAGTAGATTCGAATCCTTTATCATTTTTTTAAATGCATGCAAAAACGACGATATAACCAATTACACGAACACAGGCCCGTCGTAGGTGGGCGGCAGTCGGCACCTAAGTTCTGAGAGTGCAAGACTTTAAAAATGGTGGTATGGCAAAGAACACCATTTTTCAACGTTTTTCATCGAGCACTATCCAGTAACTTCAAAAAATTGCGAAAAAAATTTCAAAAATTGAATTCTGGAGGGGTATTTTGGTTTCTAGGGGGGATGCATACACACCTGGGCGTGGGGGTGGGGGGTTCGGGGGTATGTACCCCCTGAGAAACCAAAATACCCCCCCCAGAAATCGAAATAACCCCCCAGAATTCAATGTTTAAATTTGTTTTTGTTTTTTTTCGCATTTTTTTGATGCCAATGGATAGTGCTCGATGAGAAACGTCGAAAAATGGTGTTTTTTCGCCATACCACCATTTTTAAGGCAATTTTTTGACCTTTGAAAAATATTGCACCTCCCAGAATTTTCTTGCTGCCCATGTATGGATGCATACCTCCAAACCCCTCACGCCCAGGTATGATTGAATAGTATGCACGTATTACTTTTTATATACATTCAGATACATATAATATTCATTTGCCGACATTTATCAGGCCGATTCAGATAAAGTTACGATATTTTTTAGTAGCATTCGATTTCAACGGCCAACTTGGACAATTAAAAATGGTAAGTGGCTTACTGTGCAACCTGCTATTTATTGTCTCGGAGTAACATAGCAACCACACGTGGGCGTGGGGGGTATGCACCACACCTGGGCATGGGGGGTTGGGGGGTATACTATGCACCCCCCGAGAAACCAAAATACCCCCCAGAAATCAGAATACCCCCAGAATTCAATTTTTGAAATTTTTTCGTTTTTTCGCAATTTTTTGATGCCAATGGATAGTGCTTGATGAGAAACGTCGAAAAATGATGTTTTTTCGCCATATGACCATAGGTGGGCAGCCCCAAAATTCTGGGGGGGAGTTTAAAAATTTTCAAAGGTCAAAAAATGGTCTTAAAAGTGGTTTGTATGGCGAAAAAACACCATTTTTCGACGTTTATCATCGAGCACTATTCAATGGCATCAAAAAATCGATAAAAAAGCAAAAAAATTTTAAGAATTGAATTCTGGGGGTATTTTGATTTCTGGGGGATTATTTCAACTTCTGGGGGTGCATACACCCACACATGGGCGTGGGGTGGTTTGGGGGGTATGCACCCCCCAGAAGTTGAAATACCCCCCAGAAATCAAAATACCCCCCCAGAAAATTTTTTTTGCTTTTTCAGCAATTTTTTGATGCCATTGGATAGTGCTCGATGAGGAACGTCGAAAAATGGTGTTTTTTCGCCATACGACCACTTTTAAGACCATTTTTTGACCTTTAAAAATTTTTTCACCCCCTCCAGAAATTTTTCCACCCCCTCCCAGAATTTTGGTGCTGCCCACCTATGCATACACCCCCTAAACCCCCCACGCCCATGTGTGCATATGATCACTTTTAAGGCCATTTATTGACTTTTGGAAATTTTTGTTTTTACTCCCCCAGAATTTCGGTGCTGCCCACCTATGATAGCAACCATAGGTGGGAAGCACTAAATTCTGGGGTGGGGCAAGATTTTTCAAAGGTCAAAAATGGTCTTAAAAATGATGGCATGCATGGCGAAAAAATACCATTTTTAAACGGTTCTTATCAAGCACTATCCATTGGCATCAAAAAGTTGCAAAAAACAAAAAAACTTTCGAAAATTGAATTCCGGGGGATTTTGGTTTCTGGGGGTAGGGTATTCGGCACTCTGGGGGGGGGGTTCATAGCCCCAAACCAACCCCCACGCCCATGTGTGATTGCAATTTCTTGTTCGGACTTAAGATTTGCAACAACTCTTATATATGTGTATTCCAGTTGACGAAACATTGAGCCATAAAATGCTATTTTCAATATTGTAAGAAATAGCTACAAAAGGGGTTTCTAGGCAGCGTACAGTAATATATATAATTCTGTACAATAAAATTCCCTTTGACGAAACTGTCTGGAAATAAATTTTCAGCGTAGCAACAGAAGTGGTTTTCTCTACCCTATCGCAATTTTATATCATAGGATTTTTTGTAGCCTTGTTTATTGTATTTAGATGCTCGTCATTTTGCAAGGACGTAGCTAGGGAGGGCACAGGGGCATATGCACATCTAGGCGTGGAGGGGGGGTTTGGGGGTATGCACCCCCTCCCGAGAAACCAAAATACCTCCCCACCAGAAATCAAAATACTCCCCCCAAGAATTCAATTTCTGTTTTTTCGCAATTTTTTGATGCCAATGGATAGTGCTCGATGAGAAACGTCGAAAAATAGTTTTTTTACGCCATACCACCATTTTTACGACCATTTTTTGACCTTGAAAAATCTTGGACCACTCCCCCAGAATTTTGGTGCTGCCCACGAATGGGCATATGCCCATAGGTGGGCAGCACCGAAATTCTGGAAAGGTGAAAAAATTTTCAAAGGTCAAAAAATGGTCTTTAAAGTGGTCGTATGGTGGAAAAAAACACCATTTTTCGACGTTTCTCATCGAGCACTATCCAATGACATCAAAAATCGCTAAAAAAGCAAAAAAATTCCCAAAATTTGAATTCTGGGGGTATCTTGATTTCTTGGGGGTATTTCAACTTCTGGGGGTGCATACCCCCCAAACCCCCACGCCCATGTGTGCATATGCCCCTCCTAAACGTTTCAGAAATTTTGTTGATTTTTCTGATGCAATAATTATGTTCAGAAAATTGATTTCTGAAAGGCAAAAAACGTTAAAATTTTTCCAGCGCTTCGCGCCGAGCCATTATTATTTGTTATACCATGAGTTTAGACAGACCCGGTCTTAGGCTTTTGGGGGCCCTGTGCGAAGAAACGATTTGGGGGCCCCTTGGTCTGGTGGCGGGAAACTACGAATATCAGCACGAGGCTTAACCATGGTTCATTGACTTTAAAAAGTATCTGCTTTCATTGTACTACAAGTTATTAATCTGTTTCATCCTAAACGGTGAATCCAGAATTTTTGCAGGGACACAGCACAGCATCCCAACTTTTTCCTCAAAGAATCTAAAATTGGTACAACTAAGGAATTAACGTACAAAATAGCGGTTTTCGCCGTTTTAATTTTTTTGTTCAAAATTATTTCTTGTGCAAGATTCGAAAACTGCTAGAATTTTAAACAACTTTCTCAAAAATTTTGAGTCGGAAAACTTCTGAGATACCTATGTATGTGTATGATATGCGGAAGGATGTTTTCATTACCTGCATTTGTGCACTGAGAAATATATACCTACACTTCCACTGTAACATTTGGCGCAAACCACCTAAAATTTTCTATGCTGTAAAAAAGCCACTTGGACCTTCTAGATTTAGGGGACGAGAATTTTAGAGTCAAATAATCTTGACAACTAAATTAGGCCAAAATTTTGATAGCCACGCTTCAGCACCAAACGTGGGCAGCAAGAAAATTCTGGGGGAGGGGTGCAAGACTTTTTGAAGGTCAAAAAAATGGCCTTAAAAATGGTGGTATGGCGATAAAAACACCATTTTTCGACGTTTCTCATCAAGCACTATCCATTGGCATCAAAAAATTGCAAAAAAAACGAAAAAATTTCAAAAATTGAATTCTGGGGGGGGTATTTTGATTTCTGGGTGGGTATTTTGGTTTCTGGGTGGTTGCATACCCCCCAAACCCCCACGCCCAGGTGTGTTCAGCACTCATTCAAGCACGACTCTACTAAAAAATTTTTAATTTCCTTTATACTTAATTCTGGTCATTGCATTGAAAAACAATATAGAAAATAAATAATCCTGCGCTAGGCGCCATAAAATTTTGTCATATTCAGATGCCTTATTTAAAATCAAGCGTTCAGAAGACAGAAATTATACAAAAACGATAAATCTGGCGCGCAGCTCCTAACAATTTTGGGCTTGTTGGCTCAGAAGTGTGCTATGCTAACTCTATCCTGACGGTCTTTCAAATGCATTTAAGAATTTGGACAATGCGGTTTTTCTTCTCCGGGGGACTCTTACAACAATAGATAATCTACATACGAAATTTCGGGGGACTGGTCCGTCAGTCGCCTATTAGATCATACGAGGGCAGGAAGAAAATTCTGGGGGGCTGCAAGATTTTTTCAAAGGTCAAAAAATGGTCTTAAAAGTGGTCGTATGCACACCTGGGCGTGGGGGGGGGGGTTGGGAGCACCGCGTAGGGGCTGACACACCCCAGAAAACCAAAATACCCCCCCCCCAGAAATCAATTTTTGAAAATTTTTTTCGTTTTTTTTCGCAATTTTTTGATGCCAATGGATAGTGCTTGATGAGAAACGTCGAAAAATGGTGTTTTTATCGCCACACCACCATTTTTAAGGCCATTTTTTGACCTTCAAAAAATCTTGCACACACACCCCCAGAATTATCTTGCTGCCCACGTATGGCGAAAAAAACACCATTTTTCGACGTATCTCATCGAGCACTATCCAATGGCATTAAAAAATCGCTAAAAAAGCAACAAAAAATTCAAAATTTTAATTCTGGGGGGTTATTTTGATTTCTGGGGGTATTTCAACTTCTGGGGGTTGCATACCCCCCCAAACCCCCCACGCCCATGTGTGGCTCTGCTGGATACTGTTATTTCTCCTTGTATTAGCTCCATCATTGCGTTTAAGAGCCTGAATCAGTCAAAATATTCTAATGCTTTATACTAAGTTAGTAATTCGTAGTTTTCCTGTTTGAAGTGTGAACTAATGGCATAATGTCAAAATTGTTTTGTACTAAATTTGATATTTTTCTGCTCTGTCAGACTTTCAATATTCACATAGCTACAAAATGTAAGGGCGATAAAAAATGATTAAATTTTTGGTGCTTTGAGCCAATCATGTTTTCCGAACTGTTTATCAATAAAAAGGGCGTAAATTCTACAAGAAAACGGTAAAAATATTAAAAATTTTCGATACTTCGCGCCGCTTCACACTGTTTGTATTTTCAATCGTCAGAAACCCATAAATCAACTAGGTAGGTAACACTAGTAAAGGTCGAAAAACTCAATTTTACTATACATAACGTGTTACTGTACCATATTAAAGAATTCAATGCAAAAGTAGTCTTAAAATATTTTTTTGCCTTTATCCTGGCTACCACACATGGGCGTGGGGGGTTCGGGGAGTATGCACCCCCCAGAAGTTGAAATACCCCCCCCAGAAATCAAAATACCCCCCCCCCGAGAAAAAATTTTTTTGCTTTTTGAGCGATTTTTTGATGCCATTGGATAGTGCTCGATGAGAAACGTCGAAAAATGGTGTTTTTTCGCCATACGACCACACCTGGGCGTGGGGGGTTTGGGGGGTATGCACCCTTCCCAGTAACCAAAATACCCCCCCCAGAAATCAAAATACCCCCCAGTATTCAATTTTTGAAAATTTTTTCGTTTTTTCGCAATTTTTTGATGCCAATGGATAGTGCTTGATGAGAAACGTCGAAAAATGGTGTTTTTATCGCCATACCACCATTTTTAAGGCCATTTTTCGACCTTCAAAAAAATCTTGCACCCCTCCAGAATTTTCTTGCTGCCCACGTATGCATACGACCACTTTTAAGACCATTTTTTGACCTTTGAAAATTTTTTCACCCTCCAGAATTCTGGTGCTGCCCACTTATGATGCATACCCCCCGAAACCCCCACACCCATGTGTGGTTACCATACCACCATTTTTATACTATTTTTTGACCTTTGAAAAAATCTTGCACCCCCAGAGCTTTGGTGCCGCCCACCTATGCTTATAGTCTGTTGCATATCAGTTTGGGATAAACTTTGAGAATTTTTTCGAAAGTAAGTCGACAGATTACGATAATTATACTATATCAAATTAATGCTATAATCGCAATCTGTCAGCTTATTGTCGGACATAGTTTTTAAAATTCATGCCCATATTTGTGCGAGATTGACTATAGAGGTCTGATGCAGTAATTCACTCTTACTGTGTAAGTTTAAATCACCTTTTCACTCGCTTCACATTTTTTAAAAAACTGCTTCAAATTAAATAGACCATATTTATAGTTTATATCACGAAAAGTTGTGCTTGGAATCTAAGTTTAAGCAAATAGAAAGTTTTCTGCATACATAAGTGACTTCGAGTTATACTACAATACCATTTTTTTCCATCATAGAAACTCTCTATAAGTCTTTTTCTTGTGTTCAAATGTGATGGCTGTCGATCTATTTCAAAGTATTTTTATTCGATATACTAAACGCGAATTTTTGTGATATAGACTAGCTGATCCAAGACTTTTGCCTGTCAGAAGGATTGTGTAAACTCTTATTACAAAAGTATGGCCCGTTGCTCGTCTATCTCATTATAACTTATTTACTGTCGTGGGCTTCGAAATAGATAGAATAGCCAGCCGAGCCGCCCCGCCTTTTTTGTTATGCATCATGTTTTGTTATCGTTTCTGCAGCTCTGCGTTTCCTTCTGAAACGTGTTTTGTTGGCAAGCAATCTATTTATAGACTTTTATTGGATCGCTGGATACTCGATGTGGTAGGACGAAAGCCATTTAGGCGCAGCGCAGTCAACGTACGATGGGCAGTCTGCTCTCGTAGTTAATTATTTGTGCGCACACATTGTTTGTCTTAAATGCAGGAACATACGATTTTTTGGCGCATTCATTTTTTGTCGTTCCAGTTATTCATGCGGTCTAAAAATGGCCGCATATCCTCAGGATATATTGCTAAATATTTTAGTTTGAAAATGCGCGCTTAAACTTTACCTATGTTTTATCTAGCTATCTGCCAAAATCTGCCATGCATTCAATATGCGCGATGCTTAAATCATTCTGCCAATTTTGCTTTGGAAATGATTCATGGAATGAATGAGCTAAGAATTGGTTTGTATGCCATAGAAATTCAACAAATTTTTCGCGTCATGTTTGCTATACTTTTTAGATATGCAGACACTCAGGTACTTAATACACACCGGCATAACTATATATTAAGAGGGACCGTTAGTTTCTGCATGTAAGTTTAGTAAAGAGATGCCATTAGTGACTGAATCCATATAGACTAGGCATCTTTAGGGGAGACGTAAAATTCGGAAACAGAAATACCTACTTACCTAGACGAAATCTGCAAATGAAATGGCTATGAAAAATGTGTGAAAGCCGGAAATAATGAGTAAAAGTCAATGACTGGAAAAAATAAAATTTTCGATTTTCGAATTTCTACGTGGCTAATGGTTTCTTATGAATAATTATTATTGTACCCTAAAATTTATATATAGGTACAAAATGTATATCTATTGAATTTTAGGGACCTTCTTTATCGGTACATGCTCCAACAAAGAGTCCTTATACAAAACGACCACAATTCACTGTGTGACTTTCCTGGATTTACCCACTTCTGACAACCTCTACAAAAAACGATCACAATTCACTGTGTGACTCTTCCTGAATTTACCCACTTCTGACAACCTCTACCTTGCCCTATTCTGTATATCCATGCCCCACCTACTTAAATTAGTCTTGTAAAACAAATAAAAATTATTATAAATGTATTTTAGTTTGTGTATCTTATGTATAGTTACTTACTACTATAAAAGTATACTTTTCTCTTACCTAACCTTCTGTTAGAAGTTTGATAAATAGGTACATATCTTTATATTTCTGTGCTGCTTTAAAACTCCGAATTAAGTTTATTTCTTGATCCTTATTTCTTTGTGCTCGTAAAATGTTGAAAAACCGTTTAAAATGTTCATATAAGTTGAGTTAATTATATTCAAATCTAGCTGTAATCACAGTGATTTACATACAGTTGAAAGGTTGGCAAAACAGAAAATATGAGATGCCTATCATTGGTACATAATAGCATTTGAATACATTAACTCAGGGTGTATAGTACCTACGCCTGAATCAATTTTATCCGAATGGTTTGTTTTGATTTGCATCTGCTGTATTTTGGCGATCTGCACCATCATTTAGAAAAGTGTCAGTTATCTATATGCAGGGTTTCCCACCCAACTATCCAGTATGCTTTTCATTATGATTCCGTTAATTTTTATCTATTTAAACGATTTTTTGGATATAATTAGAAGGTCGAATAACCCGCGAAAGTTTGTGTAAACCTTAGATTTTTGATAGTTTTTCCTTTTAAAAGCTATTTATCTTACGATCAATGCACAGTCCACGATTCCAGCCTTTCAAGTAATAAAAGATAATGAATTCTCAATATATGAATGCTTGCGATTCATTAAAAAGATGGTTGAATAGTTTATGTGAAATTCCTCTTAAAAGTCAGTACGACAATTTTAGCGTAGCGAAGAAGAGTCATTTTTGTAAAAATGTTATATTTTGGCATTATGTAACCAAATAGATTGAACTTTATCAGTCGATGGCCTATTATTCATTCTATATTCGCTCGCAAAACTTTAAAAATATCAAGAATTGATAGACTTAACGCGATGTAATAGTTCGGATACGTCGGTGGGACAACCTGCAAGAACTAACGTTTACACAAACTTCTTTAGCTTACACCGCTTACAAACAAGAGCAACTAAATCATGTCATCCAGTTTGCTAGTGGACCTTTCATCTAAGTATAAAAAAATCGTTAAAAATTATTTAGAATTATTTGAGTTTTTATGAAAAACAAGTGGAACAATTAGGTGGGATACCCTGTCTGTACATTTAGGACGCGAGCCGGAAGTAATTTATATCTTATTCCAATCTAAATTTCATCTAATCGATGAAACAACTTCTAATATTAATAATAGATTAGGTACATGAGTGTTCCTACTACAGAAATTTATTGGCTACGAAAAAGTAGCGCTGCTCGAATGCGCCCTATATTTCGGCCATTCCTCCTAATTCAACAGTACAAGGGCCGCTGCAATCATGAGTGAGATGACGGCGGACGCCCTTACTCACTCCTCAGCTCCCCTTGAACAAATTTCTGTCGTTCCGCTGCGGTCGACGGCCGTCGAGCGCGTCGCTGGCTGCGCTTCGACGAGCAGAACTGCGCCTGCGGATCTGTGCAAAAACGTTTTCGTTTTGAGAGACGGCGGCGGAGCCCCCGATTCTACCACGACTCTTGAGTCTGACGTCGTTGACGAAAGCTGCGCTAGCGCCGATCGCGATGTAAATTTTTTATTAGTCTTATTCGGACAGGCACAGCATTGGTTTTTTATTCAGACAGGCACAACATAGGAATTCTGGGGGGGTTTAAATTGCTTCTTTTTAGGCTCAAAAATATGGATACGCTTCAAAAACAGCGTTTTTGACTATGCTCTATCCTTCTAGAGCAACATTAAAACATTTCGATAAAAAATCGGAAAATTTAAACAAATTAGATAGAATATAGTCAAAATAGAATTATGTGGCGCTAAGCGCCGAAAATTTGACGCTTTTGAGCATATAGATAGCTAAAAGCGCTTGAAATAGTAGTAGTTACCTTTCTGCGAATTTTCAGGAAATTTATAAAAAGTTGAAAAATCGCGAATTCTGGGGGGAGAAAGTTTTCTGGGAAAGGTGGAAACCCGCCAAGATCATGTGTGGTCCCATGATTTTTCCTATAATGATGATTTGTATTAGAATACCAAAACTTATTGTATTCAGCTTACAATGTTTGAGTTTTAGTTTACCATTAAATTTACGTTTAAAAGAAGGGAAAAGCAGGAAGGAATATATATTTTAAAGTTTTTAGTGTATCTAAAATTTTCAAAAGAATTTATTGGGGGCCTACCAAATCAGGCAAACAACTAGAATGAGTTTGTAAGCGTACCCACAGATCAAGAAGGAAAATTCAGCAGATGCGATGTTTTTATAGCAAAAATAGTGGATTTGTTCAGACATGATTCCATATCTAATGTACGTCTTATAAAACACTGGTGGTCAGCCGCAGAAAGTCTTTCAATCTGCTTTTTGGGCTCAAAAGCGCAAGGCATTCGTGAGAAATACCATTTTTCGAACCATTCTGATGACACAGATTTATTAGAAAATCTAATAAATTAAAGTTGAGCCAGGCCCGGTCTTAGGTATTTGGGGGTGGGGGGCCCTTGGTCTCAGTGGCGGCGGAAAATTGAATACGAATATGTACATTAGAGGGGCATGTGGAGTATGTTTTTGGGAGCCCAAAAATTTGTGACCCTATATTTCGGGATGCGTTCGGCGGCAGGCAAAATGAAGTGCATTTTCTGACGTTTCTGAACATGCTTTATCCATTAAGCTCATGAAATTGAAAATTTTTGAGAAAGGAAATTTATTCCCTCTCAATAGGCCTTAAAAAATTGTGTGTTTTTGGCTGCGCTTGAGCCAGATAGAAAATAATGATCCTACGGCGCTAAGTGTCTAAAATTTCAAGATCTTCTGATAAAAAGATGCTCATTTTCATTATCATCCATGCACTATCTTCTCTTTCCAAAATTATTTTTTGGCTTCAGGGGGTGCGGTCGCCCCTCGCCCCCTACGTACGCCCATGTGTTTATAGGCTAAACCATGGCACAAGACTTAGCCGCATACAAAGTTATTATATCTATGTAGTCTATTTCATTCAAGACGGCGGATACAGAATTTTCGTAAGGGGAGGCGTCACCCCAGCTTTTGCCTATGCAGTTAAAAATTAGCGCAACTTAGGCATTCACGTGCTAATAGCGATTTTCGCTGTTTTGGATTGTCTACTTTTGTCCAAAAAAATATTTTCAACAATTTTTTGCGAAAAAGTGCTTGAATTTCATCAACATAGAAGAATTCCGAGTAGAAAATTCCTGAGATTTATGTAGACAGAATGATTAGTTACTGTCCGTATTTGTGCAGAGCAATATACATATAAGCGCCCATGGAAGCATTGCCGCGAAGCGCCGATAATTTTCAGAATTAGTGCTGAAGAATAGGCATGTGCTGATCTTTTAAATTCAGGGACGAAAGTTAAAAGCAAATAGTCTCGATAATTAGGCAAAAATATTAATATTTTGGAGTGTATCGTAGTGAGCTCTATAAACTGGAAAAAATGTAATAAAAAATTCAAGAAAAATATCGTTTTCAATCGTTTACAAAACTAAGTCGCTCAAAATAGCCACGCTGCAATATTCCAAACCAATCCCGACTCTTCTGAAAAACTTTTTCACTTGCTTTATAGGTGCTCAATTATTTTCATTACGTAGAAAAGCAATACAAAAAATAAATAATTTCGCGTGAGGTGCCTGAAAATTTTGAAATATTCACAACGATTTCAATTTTAGCTGTTCAGCATACAAAAATTATACAAAGACAATATATCCGGCGCGAAGCGCCTGAAATTTTGGACTTGTTTAGCTCAAAAGTGTGGTAAATCGATTCGGACGGTCTTTCGAATGCGTTTTAAGAATTTACACGTTGTTTTGGGAGACCCTTTGATGTAAAAAGTTATTCTTGATGTAAAAATATAACTTCTATCCAGGCTGCTAAGAATCTAAAAAATTTAAACAAGGTGAAAACCATAGGATTACGATGGACGATAAATAGAACATTACAAAATCTTTTCTTCATCCCTCGCCAACTATTTAAGGTCAACGAGGGACGACCCTCAAACCCGCTCCTGCGCCTCAGTTTGTGATTTTCGATATACAATGGTTTTCGCTGTTTGATGCACAATTACCGCAAAATGTCGATTATTCTTGAAATATATTTAAAAAAACAAATAAAAACCAAATTAAAACTGTGTGTGAAACAGACTACATATAGGTATGTACGAGGAATTGTCATAAAGCGACATAATTTTATTGAATTTCCCACAAACTACTTAGAAATGGTCAGAAAAGTACTTAGAAACGGCCAAAAACGCTTGTTTTTGCCTAAAATCGAAGGGCTCAAAAAATACAGATTTTGGGGGATGGGGGACAACCGACGTTGGGTGAGATCCCCCATCCCCTGTTGCTCGTATGGCGATTTTCATTTTATGGAGCATTGTCAGTAATCTGCATCATTTCGGGACGGAATCAGTAATAATGAAACAATTTTTCCCCGATTAAATAAATTTCTGTCGTATAATCGTAAACGAGTTTGAAATTGAGTCGTTTAAAGTGGCACAATATGTGCTAAAATTGGACCAAAGCTGCTTTAAAAATGGCCTCTCAGCAAAAAAGACCCCAACCTTTTTCGTTGGATTAACAAAAAGGCAAATTCTACGTACGTATATGCATATATATATATATATATATATATATATATATATATATATATATATATATATATATATATATATATATATATATATATATATATATATATATATTTGTTGATATCGATTCTCAAAATTTAAAAGATGCTAAGAAGTTACCTTATTCATTATTAATTTTCCTTCATTCTTAAATTCTTATGATTTTTATTTTTTTAAAATTATTTTAACTGCGCACCCTTACTTCGCATTAATACACGAATGCAGTCTACTATTTAGGATTTGGGTAAGAGGGGGCAGCATAAATTGGTCTATATCCTGAAAAATTCATCGGAATAGCTCGAAAAAATGCATTTTTCGAAATTTTTTGACACGCGCTATCGATTCAGATCATAAAACTAGAATTTTTCGAGGAAAAAATTTGTCTACTCGAAAACTGTCGCTTTTGTTCGCTCGCGCTTGAGCCAAAATTATTGAAAATATTTCATGTATTGCGCCAAGCGCCGAAAATTTGAAGATTTCACGTCAAGCGCATCCTATGTTTCCATCTTTTTCGTGCATTATCCTACTTAGCAAAAATTTCATTTCGGCCAAGGAGAGAGGGCGACTCCACACCTGGGCGTAAGGGGGGGGTGTGCACCCCTCCAGAGAAACCAAAATACCCCTCCACCCTCCTACAACAGAATTCAATTTTTGAATTTTTTTTTGGTTTTTTTGCAATTTTTTTGATGCCAATGGATAGTTCTCGATGAGAAACGTTGAAAAATGGTGTTTTTATCATACCACCATTTTTAAGGCTATTTTTTGACCTTTGAAAAATATTACACCCTCCCGCCAGAATTTTGGTGCCGCCCACCTATGGCCGCGGCCCCCGCCCTAAATACGGCTCTGTATGGATGAATTTTATGCAAATTTCAGCAGACTTCGTCGCGCGGCGACTTAAAATGCGTGCAGCCGCGCGATTGCTTGGCTTGGATCGAAACCGACAAGTGTTTGTACGCCGTTTGCAAGCCTCGAATCACAATCGGCCGCCGATCGCCTCATTCGCCGGCTGACATTGTTTTGGAGCACAGTTGCATCAGCCGAACGCATTTGGAGCTGTTTTTCGACAACTGCTGGCGCATCAAGTGCAACGGCAAGCACGGCGTCACGGTCAATGGCGAATTTTTGAATCGAAACGTTGTCGACGCTGTATTGCCTAACGAGTGAGTCGATTGAGTCGCTTGTTCATCGATAATCCGTACGAATTGTTGCGTTTTTGAAAAAATTGTGAAATGGGCAATGACCATGCATGATCTTGGTGGAGGGAGTTTTCAAGCCCCCTTTTAGAAAAATTTTCATCCCCCGCGAAAATATTTTCACTCGCCCTTCCAGAATTGGCGATTTTTTGAAAGTTCCCAAAAATTTCCGAAAAATTTGTAGAAAAGATGCTTTTTAAGCGTTTTTAGCTATCTTTTTGCTCACGAGTGCCAAATTTTCGGCGCTCAACGCCATTGTACTCATGTTTTGACTATATTTTGTTCAATTTTTTCCGACTTTTTTATCTTTTTTCCTAAAGTTTTTCATGTTTTTACGCTGTAGAAAGATAGGGCATCGTCAGAAACGCTGAGAAACGATGTTTTTGACGCGTACCTACCATTTTCGGACCCAAAAGACACTTCATATTTCCTCCGCCCAGAACTCTATGCTGTGCATGTATGGCAATGACTCCTCGCGCAGCAAAACACCAATAATGCTTTCATTGCTCTGGATTTTTGAGATCAGTCGTACAGTTTTTACTTTAAATATAAAGGCTTGCTATAAGTTGAAAAATGTTCATTTCAAGCTTATAATCAAAAAGCGAGTCCTTAATTAGCAAAAAAACACTCCTAGTTTCTTTAATTAAAACAGGGTTAAACCTTCAGGGTCACCACCTAGCAAATGTAGATGCAAGTCATGTGCTTGGCATGTGTCAGTCCTGTAATTGCAAAAACGACATTAGAACATAGCAGATTGACATGTTTTTTAAACTGGAGTGGGTAATAAGAAAGATTTCTACTGTTCATAAGAATTTAGGACACTTCACTCTGGACAAGGCTCCTTATGTTTTATATGTACACATGAGACCCATTCTTCAAGCTGTCTGAGATTTTTCGAATTGTTTAAAAGTTATTGCCCCTAAATTTATCACAATACTCGTATGTGCGTTATATATTTATTTGTGCACACTTAGTCTATGTGAACCTCGTTCAAGCATGTTGTTAACAACATTAGCGGATCCCGAATTTCCAGGTTCCAGTGGTACCTCAAATTTTCCTAAGTAAATAATATTTTCAAGAATGTTTTTTTAAAGTGCAAATAACGTTTTTATTTAATGCCAAATCACATTTTTATTTATTGCCAAATAACGTTTTTGTTTAATTCCTAAATATTGAGATGTAGAAATTGAAGTTTAGGAAATTAAGGCATATGGAAAGTTAGGCCGGACGTTTTTAGCATTGGATAGTGCTCGATGAGAAACGTTGAAAAATTGTATTTTTCGCCATACCACAATTTTTAGGACCATTTTTTGACCTTTTTCGCCCCCCCAGAATTTCGGTGCTGCCCACCTACGGTTAGAATGCCAACAACTCGGTAAATGTTATAATAAATTTCGTAAATTCCTAAAATTGTGTTTATTGATGACCAAAAATAATTGTGCACTATTTATCCTTTGAACTCTTAGATTAGCCAATGGAGGGGCGGTGATTCTTTTTGATCCTTAAATCCGCTTTTGGTTCGTAAATTACATAGCTTCAACGTTGAAAAAATTAGCTTACAATGTATAATTCTAATAGATCTGAGTTTTGCCTTTAAACTTGAGCTTTAGCCCTCCTAAACCTTCTTGTTTTGCCGGAGCATTTTTTATTCAGCATGATGCGACTACGTGAACATTTTTAACGATAAACACAAATAGGAGACCAATACGGAAGTTGTGTTTTCAACTTTATTATTCCAAATCTCGCATTCGCTGGCTAACGTAGCTGTTATCAATTCGCGTGTTTATTTATCTTCGAAACTGGTTTTGCATTTTGGTCATTCGCTCAAAATACGCTCGCGAATTTTCCAAAACATAAACCGCGCCGCGTACAAAATGGACCAACTACTCGCCCAACTCTAAAATTTAAACTGCGATAAAATTTGACTTACGTTGCTGCATAGCAAACGCTTTTCGAACCCTTACGTAACACGGCGTATTTAGGCGGCCCGCGTAGCTGGTCCGCGCGTCGAGTGCTCTTCTTTTATCGTCTGGCATTTATCCGCAAAAAAAGCAATTTTTACATATGCCTAAACCCGCCCGCATTACGCTCGCCCAATTTTCGGCCGCACGATAAACATAGAGTCAGACGCGCATGTTTATTTTTATTGTCGTTCTAATTCGTAGCCACACGTTTTATTCGCTTAGTCGGCGTACAGTTGGTTATTTTTTCCAAACCAGTGCGAAAATTGCCGTCTGGCTTGCCGACCGACTATCGAACGAACGAACGCAACAACAACAACAACAAACAACAACAACAACATAACATCTGCTGGCCGCGGGCTATTTTAAACTCGCTCTCGAACGGAACTCTATTCGATCGTTCTTGGATAAAAAAAGACCGCGTTGCGGTCTTTTTTATCCGAAATTTAATCGCAATTTCGTGCGACGTAAACGAAATTGCAATATGCGCTAACCTTCCCCAAAAACCGTCGAATGTCTCAAAAAATGAACGAAAAATGTCTAGTCTGCGGGACGCGACGCGACGCCTCCTGCCCGACCGAAAAATTTTCATCATTTATACCTAGCTGAAAACGCTCTACCTACGCGTTGCTCGCAACAAACCCGTTTTTTGCGCGCTCGGGCCCTAACACATTATTGGCATACTGTAGCGTAGTTATCGTCATTGCCTACGTGACGTTCTCGAGTCTCGTTTCGGGCGCAATTTCTCCTCTATTTACCGAAAAACGAGCCCTCGCAACAAAAAAACGAACGACCCGCGGCGGCAGGCGAGCAGTTTTATATATTATATTCCATTTGAAATTTTAGCTAATAAAGGCCCGCATTTGCATTTTGCTATAATTAGCGCGCATTGCTTAGCAAATGCGTCTGGGAGCAACTGGACTAAATTACCTAACTTCTTCGTCGAAGCTTCGCTTATTTTTCCAACGCTGCCCGACGGCGGTTTCGAGAGGACGGAAAAATAAATAAGTGCGACTCGGAGCGGGTTATTTATAAACAGACAAAAAAGCTCAAACAAAAACAAGCTCGCGGCAATGAACGAATCGCGCGAACCAGCCAGACGCTGAAAAAGCGGCGCGCGAGTCAATAATGAACGTTTTTAATGAGTGTATTGATGATTGAGTAGTAAATAGCAGGTTGTTGTTTCTTCACGCGTCGTGATCGAGTCTTGTTGCTAACGCAATGCAATCAAATATGCACTGGGGGTTCGGCGGATATCAACAGAATAGGAGATGGGAAATTCTCTAGGGAAAAACGGTAAAATGAAGATTAAAAATGGATGAAGATCAAAATCATTCAACAGAAGTGCTTGAAATTGACCAGAAGCAGTGGATCAATATTTTTTTCACTATCTTAGCATTTGTAGCAGTTATCGACGTTATCTTGACTAAAAGGCCCTCTATCTGACCCGGTTAGATCGACTGACCTCCTAGGACAGGCCGTGCTGTACATATTGGATGCGACTATACTTGATGTCAATCAAAGATGCGTAAGGTCAGGGTCGGCATGGGGGTTGAATCTCAGAAATCCAAACAATTAATTTAGTGTCCTTGATTTTTTCCATTTAAACGACGAAAATGGTTAAAGTAGCCTATAAAACGCTTTTTCATGGTAATACCGCAATTTTAAAGCATTTTTGGTCCATGTTGACTGAATTCTATTGCTTCTAACACTAAAAAAATAGAAAGTGATCAATTTCGGGCATTTTTTGACTAAAAGTGTTGATGCGACGCGGAGCGCCCAAATTTTTTTGGCATTATTACTGTTTTTCTGTTTTTGTCATCAAAAATTGTGCAGAAAACGTTCCGCCAGCTCGAAAGCGCCGGACAGTACCTGCGTGGCTGACCCTTTAGGGGGTAATATCCCCTCATCCCCTATATGCATGTATTAAGTATTCTGTCAATGCATTTTGATTCCTGCGCAAATGAATTATCACTAACCAAAATAAGAAAGAGGCTTAGAACGAATTTGTGTTTTCCAAGTTTGCTTTTCTCGATACGTTGTTATGCGGAGGTCCTTATTTATTGGATACGGTCTAAAAAGTTTTTTAAAACACGACAATTTACACTATTCTTTTTTTAATTCGTAAGCCTGCAAAATTGAAATAAAGTGTTAATCATCTTAATGTCAAATATTAATCGTTCGTTTTGTGAATGATACTTTAATTGAATATACAAGGCGCCAGCGTTCTAGCCGAAGATTCTTTTGTACTTGCATGCACAAAACATTCTAACTGAAGTACGTTTGCATTGCAAATTTTAAATTTGCATAATGATAAGGCATGTGTCTTCTACTGTTCCCAATGTATTTGACCATAATCGGGTCCTTTTAAGTAATTTACCTTTTTCAGTAGCAAATCTAGGATTTTCCTGAATGGGGCGGTCGGTACCCCAACTTTTCTAAGAAACAGTCAGAAATGGGTCCAAAAATTTGCCCTTCATGCGCGAAGTAGCATTCTTTCGGCGTTTTACATTGTCTACTTTTACTTAAAATCACTTCTGGCGCAACATTTTTTCGCAAAATTTTGAAATTTCGACAATTTTGTGCCAAAAAATCACTAAATTTCTTTGACCTTGGAAAATTGTGAAATCCAGGTGGATGGACGTTTAGAAGCATGATTTACTGCTTGATTTCTTGTATTTGTAGCATTTGATGCAAAACGTCGAAAAGTTTTGATTGAAAATAGAAGAAAACTATGCTACAATAGTCGTTCTTGCTGTTGAAATAGTTCTGAAACCTATTCCATGAGCATAGAATGACTTCCAGGTCGCCAAGAAAATAAATGAATGTCATTAATAAATATTAATATTACATATTAAATTAAATTAAATTACATATCAAATTAAATTATTATTAAATTAAATTATTATTAAATTCAAATTAAATTAATAATTAAATTATTAATCAAATTACATATCCAATCTTTGTCTCACAAAATATCTTTTGGCCGATGCGGGCGGCCGCCCCCCGCTGCCCTTGAATTCGCCCCTGACTACTTTCACACTAATTTTTCTATTTAAAACAGTCTACAACAATAAATTGATTTTATCAAGCCTTCGTGAGCCAGACTGTAGATAGTAAATGCTAAGATGTTAAAAGGTTAGAGATGAGACATCTTCTCGTAAGGCGATGCGTGGTCAAGCAGAAAGAATGTCAGTCGATCCTCAAAGACTATTCTGTTCCTCTACAGTTTCGCTATTTTAAGTGCAGCGCGGTTCATTATTTGGCATGAAATTCGATACGCGTGATTTCATAATTTGCTAATTAGTTAGAATTTACATATACCAAGTAATTTTGCTTAATTCCAGAGTTTGTGTAAGGATTTAATTTTCTAATCAAATTATTATCATAGTTCGATTGGATTTGATAATTTACTCGTCTGTTGATCTCCTTACCGTTAGTTACAAACTTTCTTTACATTAAAATTTTTTTTTGCGAATCGATGTTTTCATTTGTTTATCGAATCCGTTAAATATTATTTCGCCATTCATATACGTATTTTGTTTGTTCTTCTAGCTGCGTGCTTGGCTTCCCGAACACAAATATTGTACTTAATTTTTCCTCAAGAGGAGCAAAGTGTTGCCCGGCTACCGAAGAATGCTTACTTACGCCAAGATCTGTGTCTTCCATACATCCTGAAGATCCATCGTGCAACTCCATTACTCCGTATGCTAATCTTATTTACGCAAAATTTATTTAGGCGTAACAATTTTAGCTTACCGCCGGCACGTAGCTCTGGGGGAACGGGGGGAGGCGGACTTCCTCCTCCCTAAATTCAAAAAACAGGAAAAATAGGACTTTTTAAACGTTATTTTGTGCTATTTTTGGCCTTTTTGGGAGTAGTCCCCCAAAATTGGTGTTGGTCTGCTAGGGAAGCCAATTCATCGTAACTTTCCGTGCATACAGGGGCGTCACGAGCTGATGAATGGTAGGAGGGGGCGTCCTCCAAAATCAAAAAATACTCTTATGTTTCACAAGGGTCTTTGAAAGGAAAAATTCGAAATTCTTGAAGTCTGCTAAAAAAGACAGCCAGGCATTCATGATTATGGGAAGGAGTCTGGGGTTTTTACACTTTGAATCTACTCAGCCCTGAGAAATTTTTTCACTTCCCATAGAATTCGTGATTTTTCAAAAAGTTTAAAAAAATCCTTAGAAAAGGTGATGTTTTAAGCGTTTTTAGCCATCCATTTGCTCAAAAGTGTAGAATTTTCGGCGTTTCGCGCCACGCACTCATTTTTTTAACTATATTTTGTTCAGTTCAATCGAAGTTTTGATTTTTTCGTTTTTTTGTGTATGTTTTTGTGCTTTATATTGTCAGAATCGCCGAAAAACGATGTTTTTGACGCGTTTCAACCGTTTTTGGGCCAAAAAAGCACTTTAAAATTTCAGCCTTCTCAGAATTCCCGTTTTGTGCTTGTCTGCAGTCAAGACAAGTTTTTAGGCTAATAAAACGAGAAGTTTTCTGGGCAGGACCGGGTTTCTTAATTATCTACTCTATTTGTTATCTGAAAAGCCCGAATTTGACTAAAACAAGGTGAATGTGTCAAAATTTTGAGTGATTCGCATCGATTTATTAATTTTCTCCTTATCATTCTTGTTTGGAAATCCCTAAAATTGAATCGACGAAAATTTCGAAAATTTTCGGCTTCAGAGCTGGGACTGAATATTCTGAATTAGTTATGCAGGTATTTTAAACATAGTGTTTTGTAACTGAGTTCAAAATCAAGCAAAAGAATTTGGATTTGTGTTTGAAATTTTTTCTTCATCATGGTCTCGTAGTGAA
The DNA here is from genome assembly GCA_036768485.1 of Mermis nigrescens. Lineage (NCBI taxonomy): Eukaryota > Metazoa > Nematoda > Enoplea > Mermithida > Mermithidae > Mermis > Mermis nigrescens. Next base: position 19,158,096 of record JAVLUZ010000157.1, read on the forward strand.
ACACTCGAAATGCCATTATTTTCGTTTAGCTCCTAAAGGTTGTTGAGATATTATATTAATTGAATACGTCTTTTAATAATAAATCTGTGTATTGCTGCCAGTGTTTTTTTTGTACAAGGCCCATTTGTACATGTACAAAGATTGTCCCCAAAAGTCTTTGTACATTTTGTACACACAAATTTTTGGGTACTATAAAATGGTACGGTAGCGATTTAAGTGTGGTAAAAACAGACTTTAGTAGTGAATTTTGGCAGTGTATTTGAGGGCAAAAATCACTAAGAATCGTCTTGAAACGGCGCGAAGTGCCAAAAAATTTGACATTTACCTTTCAAAATGCAATTTCTGCCATTATAAAGATATATAGAAGACACAATTACTGAAGCGCCGAAAATGTTTGCAAATTTTCGACCTTTTTTGAAATTTTTGTCTTCCCAAAAATCATTGTACATACATGTACAAAGACGGTCCCGGAAAGTCTTTCTACATCGGAAATAATCTTTGCCGAATACAAAAAAACCGTGATTGCGGCGCTCATTTTATGCATAAGTTATACGGACTCTAATAAGCCTGAGATGCAGAAAATTATCATAGAGGCGATTACAGACAGCAAACGTAATCTGTGGTTTGTCTGAGAACTCGTGTTTTCCACTCATCCCCATGGGGTGTGAGGGGGTTATTACCCCTTTTTCAGGGTCCAGGACTCAAGTCACTGTCAGACGATTTTTAGCTATCGTACATTTTCTACATGATTTTTGGGTAAGGAAGTAGCAAAGATGTTAAAATTTTTCCGGCGCTTCGTCGAGCCAATCAGTACATTTCTGTTTTGTTTATTTATGAAAGGCGTAGAATGAAGTTGAAATTATCTGAAAAGTCAAAATTTTCGATGAATTCTTATATTTATTACTTAGAAAAGTGACGACTAGTCAGAATTGGACAAAAAGTACTAAAAATTGCAATTTTCTACATGAAAACATGCTATATAGTATGTTTTAATCATTTTTCATACATATTTGACTTGCGAAAAAAGCTAGAATTTCAAATTTAGTGGTCCCTAATTTCGGGATAACACCCTCTCCTGTGAACACTTTCGACCTTGGGAAACTATTATTTTCATATTCAAAATGAGTGAAAATCACTACGATTTGTCAAAAAAAAACGAAACCGCCAAAAATAATTCGCTTTTTAAAAAACCGATTAACAATAAGCAAAGCATTGCCTTGCCAGCACCGAACTTATTTCTAAAAGGTAAGCACAAAACAATTTGCAATTTTTTTGCTCGCAAGAAGTTTTCAAATTCCACTTACCCACGTCTTTGAAGGAATTTTATTGGGCAAGCAGTATTTCTTAATTTTTTATTTGAAGTGGTTGATTCATGATTTAGGGCCCTTTGTCGAAAAATCCAAGGCCACTCAGATAATAAAAAGTCATCAATACGACAAAATAAAAAAGGAAAGGAAGAGAAATAAGGAAGGAAGGAAGATAAAATAAAAATAATAAAGTAAAATAAAATGAGACAGTAAAGGTTAAAGCTAAGCATGCTGTTATTATTAAGGAAGCAAAAAGACGCGAGAAATAGCACAATCGCACCTAAAAAATATATATTATGAGAAATTAGAGGTTTTGCGAGGTGCAAGATCCTAAATGAGACGCGATGAAGTTAAAGAAAAAACATAGAAACAGGCGAGGTCATCAGAGGGGTGCTAGTTTGCTACGATTTGGTTAAATGGAAAGGAAAAATTTTTATACAGCTTTGTGCTCAGTGTAACAGTTCGCCACAAAGCGGTCATAATAACAGACTCACAGCATGACCGGTCTGAGGAGGGGCAGTAACAGATGTGCATACAGCATGGGAATTCTGGGGAGGGGGGAAATTTTAAAGTGCCTTTTTTGGCCCAAAAATGATGTCACTGCTAAAGAAAACATCGTTTTAAGGCGTTTCTGTCAATGCTCTATCTTTTTAGAGCATGAAAACATAAGAAATTTTAAAAAAGTCAAAAAGTCAAATAAATTTAACAATATATAGGTCAAAACATGAGTATATAGCGCGAGGCGCCGAAAGTTTGACAGTTTTGAGCAAAAAGATAGCTGTAAACGCTTTAAAAAACACTTTTTCTATGAATTTTCAGCTAAATTCTAGAAACTTTTTAAAAATCGCCAATCCTGGGGTCCATACATGTTTAAAAGGGGATTCCCCATTTAAAGTCGGTCGGCCACATTCTTCTCCCGAAACTAGGAAATTCACGACCCCCTTAATTTTTGCTGTTGCAGTTTTCAGGTGTTTTTGGCCTAAATTGGAGGTCATTTACCCGTTCCTTCCCCTAAAAATAATCGGAGGGACCCACCCTCCCCCTACCAGAAATTCCGAGCCGTTACAATAAGGCGGAACCCCCCCCTCAACCCCCAAGATCATGTATGGTCAGTTTTTTTGAATTTAAGTGTGTGTATAGTAATAACATCCCCCTCTCACTCAAGTGCTTGTGTGCCTGACGGCAGTACTCGATTTTTAGAAATTTTAAGCAATTAAACAGTGTAGATCATCAACAAATGCGCTTTTGGACGTTTTTATAAATTGAAAACATGCTGTGTTGCCCGTAGATTGCGCGCGCAATCTACGGGCAACACAGCATGTTTTTTTACAATTGTTATGCATTTTTTAAAAATTTCTATTTTTTCAAATCTCCCCATTTTTTCAATTTTTATGCATTTTTTTATTTATGCATTTTCACAATATCTTGATTGGTCCTCGTGTCAGGTCCTAAATGAATCTGGCCTTCTCTCGTCTGCTGCACAGCTTTAGAATTTTTTCTTTATAATTCAACCATGACTTACTCTTACAGTCTTTATGAAAGTCGATCAAAAAGTTCTGACGCTTCTTATGGACTCTTCGATAATACACCAGAATACGACAGTGGCTATGAACAGCAAGAAAATGGTGATTCGTCGGGCGAATTTTTAGGTAAAGTAAAAACCATCGATTTTTTCAGTGACTTGAATGAGTAGCATGTTTTATTTTTTACTCCGTTTGCTTGTCCGCTACTATTTATCTTCGTTTTCCTATGTATCTGCTCTACACCCTGTACAGGTAAACAGCTTGGAATTATTGGTATATAGCCGCCCTGGCCGTTTCTAAATAGATGTACCTAAAAGTTAAATCGGATATTTTGCTCCGTATGACTAACAATATGACTTTTGGGCAAATGTGTGCTTATGACCTGGCGATTTCGTTCGCATGGTCTTACAGGAAAAGTTTCTGTGGTAGTGGGTTAGAGATTCGGGTCATTATTAGACAGAACATTGTGAAATTTCGCGCACATGACTTCAGTAAATGTAAATAATTTTTGGCTAAAGAACGCCTCAAAACGGCCAAAAAATTCGATTTTTTTTCCAAAAATCGGGGGGGGGGGGTTAAACAATTTTCTGGTTTTGGGATGATGGGGGACGTATGACTTTGGTTGGTGACATCCCCCTCTTACATGTATGATTATAATGTAACTCTGTCTTCGAGACATTTACAGAGTGAGAATTTCGGGAACGTTCAAATTTTGAAGTGATTTTTTAAGCTCAAAAATGGTGTTTGCGTCAAGCGTTTTTGATGACGCTCACGGTTTTTTTTTGTACTCGGCAAAGATTTTTCCCGATGTACAAAGACTTTTTCGGGACCGTCTTTGTACATGTACAAAAGATTTTTGGGAAGACAAAAATTGCAAAAAAGGTCTAAAATTCGAAAAAATTTCGCGCTTCGCGCCGAAATGAGTAATTGTGTGTTCTATATATCATTATAATGGCAGAAATTGCATTTCAAAAGTAAAAATATCAAATTTTTCGGCGCTTCGCGCCGTTTTAAGACGATTCTTAGTGATTTTTGCCCTTAGAGACCCAGAAATTAGCTAAAACACACTACGAAAAGTCGAAGAACTCTGTTTTTACCACACTAAAGTCGCTGCTATACCATATTGGAGTGCCCAAAAATTTTATGTGTACAAAATGTACAAAGATTTTTAGGAAGACAAAAACTGTAAAAAGATGTAAAATTCCCACAATTTTCGGCGCTTCGCTCCGAACTGATAAATTATTTGTCCTATATATCTTTAAAATGGCAGAATTTGCATTTAGAATGGAAAAATGTCAACATTTTTCGGCGCTTCGCTCCGTTTTCAGATAATTTTTAGTAATTTTTGGCGTCAGAAACCCATAAATTAGCTATAATACACTACCAAAGATCGGAAACCCTGTTTTACCACACTAAAACCGCTACTGTACTATATTATAGTACACAAAAATTTGCATGTACAAAATGTACAAAGACTTTTGGGGACCATCTTTGTACATGTACAAACGGACCTTGTACAAAAAAAACACTGATGACGCTGTATCTTTGTAGAGCGTAAAAACCAAAAAATTAAGAAAAATGCAAAAAAAACATCGAACAAATTAAACAAAATGTAGTAAAAAAATGAGTAAATGGCGCTAAAGACAGAAAATTTTAAACTTTTGAGCAAACAGAGAGCTAAAAACGCTTAAAACATCACCTTTCCTACACTCGCGAATTTTTCGGTGGGTGAAAAATTTCTGACATGCACTGTTTTTTTTTTGTACGAGACAAAGATTTTGAGGCTCGTACAAAGATTTTCGAGCCATCTTTGTACAATGTACAAAGACTTTTTGGGGCAAGGTAATAGTAATTTTAACGTTTTTTGGAGTATTTTTTAGCAAAATTTCTAAAATTTTCTGCGCTTCGCGCCGAGTATCATAATTACAATCTATTTAGCTCCAGGCGCGGGCATTAAACACTCCAAAATCTATCTGTAAGCATCTTTGTACAGATTGAAGCATCTTTTACATCTATTTCCACTGTTTTATAAAGATTTTATGCAGAAAAAAGAACTATTAAACAACTTTGCACTGTTTTCTGCCGTTTGAAGATAAAATTGACTCTTTTATCTTTGCGTTGCATTAAATTCATAAGCAAATTGGTGTCTATTATGAGATTCAGTCAGCACATTGCAACCGCTTATTATTTATAATTGTGTAACACAAGTCATTTTAACTTGCTGAGTCGAATTTTATGTGTAATTTCAACCTAAGTCTCATGAAAATTTTGGCGTTTCGGGCCGAACTAATATAACCAGCTGAATTTAGGACAAAGTTACACCTTTTGCGAAGCGTGCGGGTCACGGATAACAATCTAGTAGTATATAAAAATGTGTACATTCAATTGCATATCTATACGTTATATGTACAAAAATTTTCGCTCGTACAAAGACTTTTTCCGGGGATCTTTGTACATGTACACAAAGAGGCTCGTACAAAAAAAAACAGTGCTGACATGCTTTAACTCCCTCCTCAATATCACGTATGATGCCTACTGTATTGCTATTAAACACGCACATGGGGGTGAACAAGTATTACCCCCTGAAAGGTCAAATTATCTACCGATTCATTTTAATTCTTTTGGCGCTTCGCGTCAGGTCAATAATTTCACTTGCTGCTTACTCAAGAGTTGCCAAAAATTGTGTGAAAATCAGGCGCGGATTCAAGGGGAGGCAGGGGGGGCGGCCGCCCTCATTGGTCAAAAATATTTGGCGAGATAAAGAATGGATATGCAATTTGCAATGATTTTTGGCCGTCAGTGACCATAATTTCTCAAATTTTTCCGACGCTTTGCGCCGGATGATATCTATTAATAACATTTGTCAATTTTCTTGGCGACCTGGAAGCCATTTTCTGTTCTATTTTTGCATAGTTTTCTTCTATTTTCAATTGAAAATTTCGATGTTTCGCATCAAATGCAATAAAAACAGGAAATCAAGCAGTAAATCATGCTTCTAGACGTATATCCGCCTTAATTTCACGAATTTTTCCGCCTTAATTTCACGAATTTTCCGCCTTAATTTCACGAATTTTTCCGGCGCTATGCGCCAGATTTCATTAAAGTGAAAGAAATTTATTGATTTTTTCGCACAAAATTGTCGAAAAGTTTAAAATTCTAAGAAAAAATTCCGTAAAAAGTGATTTTATGTAAAAGTATACAATGTAAAACACCGAAAAAACGCTATTTCGAGCGTTAAGGGCAAATTTTCGGACCTTTTTTAAATGTTTTTTGAAAAGTTGAGATACCGCCCCCCCCCCCCTTAGGAAAATCCTAGATCCGTCACTGGTAAAAATGGACTAAAAAATCTAAATTTGTCGCTAAATTGATCAATTTCTACCTTTTCAATGCTAAAAGTAATATATGAGTAATAGGGTCAAAATCGACTAAAAATGCTAAAAGAAACATTAGGGTTTGGGTTCGGGTAGCCAAAATGAATCGGGTAATATACGTCCCGGGTACGGATAGTCGCTACATCCATACATGATCTGGGGGAGGAGGTTTTTCTTCATAGGTGCACAGCAGACCAGTCTGCGAGGGTGGGGGTCAAAAATTAAGCTTTTTTGGACCAAAATCAGTGTTTTTGTACTCGGCAAAGATTTTTTACGATGTACAAAGACTTTTCGGGACCGTCTTTGTACATGTACAAAGATTTTTGGAAGACAAACATTGCAAGAAAGGTCTGAAATTCGCAGAACGCCTAAATGAGTAATTGTGTTTTCTATATGTGTTTATAATGGCAGAAATTGCATTTCAAAAGGAAAAATGTCAAATTTTTCGGCGCTTCACGCCGTTTAAGACGATTCTTAGGGATTTTCGCCCTTAGAGATTCATAAATCAGTTAAAATACACTACCAAAAAGTCGAACAACTCTGTTTTTACCGCACTAAAATCGCTACTGTACCATATTATAGTACCCAAAAATTTGTGTGTACAAAATGTACACAGATTTTTGGGAAGACAAAAACTGTAAAAAGGTGTAAAATTTCAAAAAATTTCGTCGCATGAGTAATTGTTTGTCCTACATATGTCTTTAACATGGCAGAATTTGCATTTAGAATGCAAAAATGTCATTTTTTCGGTGCTTCGCGCCGTTTTGAGATAAGTTCAGTAATTTTTGGCGTCAGAAACCCAGAAATTAGCTAAAATACACTATCAAAGATCGAAAACCCTGTTTAACCACACTAAAATCGCTACTGTACTATATTATAGTACACAAACATTTACATGTATACAAAATGTACAAAGATTTTTGGGGACCATCTTTGTACATGTACAAATGGACCTTGTACAAAATACACTGCGAAATAACCTCAAAAAGTGGTATAATCGCTAAAATAGCGTTGAAATCACCTTATTATACAGTTTCTGAACAATCTGAAGCACTGCCTTATTTTCCACATAAAATTTTCAATTTCTTTTTATTTTGTGGGATCTTCGCCTCTACGTGCATGTCTGATTTTCACCCTTAGAAATTTTTTACCCCCTCTGACAGAATTCGCGATTTTCCAAAAGTTTCCCGAAAAATCGCAGAAAAGATGCCGTTTTAAGTGTTTTTAGCATACATGTGACGGCTCGAAGTTTCGGTTGGGGTGGTCTTCGGCTATTTCTAGAGAGGGAGTAGATGACTTCCAATTTTTGTTCAACAACGGTTAAGAAAGGCCCTAAAAACGGGCAAAGAAATTTAATTCTTTTCAAAAATCGGGGAGAGGGTCGAAAATTCCTGGCTTCGGGGGTTGGGGGTTGGCTAACTTTGAGTATGGGATCCTCCCACCCCCATCCCTGTTACGTGTATGATTTTTAGTTATCTATTTGCTCAAAACAGTCACGTTTTCGGCACTTCGCGGCACGTACTCATTTTTGACTATATTCTGTTAAATTTACTTTTTTAAATTTTTCATGTTATCTACGCTCCAGGTAAAGATGCAGCATCGTCAGAAACACCAAAAATGATGTTTTTGATGCGAATCCTTCATTTTTGAGCCCAAAAAAGGCAATATAAATTTTCATTCCCCGGAATTCCCATGCTGTGCTTGTCTGATTACATCTCTACTGATTTTCAGCCGTTTTTTATTCCTATCTTTTAACTAGCGATCTGGATCATTGGCAGTGATCGACCGGGCTTAATAAACCGGGCCTGGGCCTGGGTTTTGCTACCGGGCCGGGACTCGGGCTTACATGCCTAAGGATATACGTGTAGCGATATGCACGTAGTATATGTAATTAATAAGGTCTGGAGTCTATATATTTAAGTCCAGCCTATATATGTGAATATAATCAGTATATGCGTCAATAAATAATATATGTATTAAGTTTACATAGATATAGTATGACAAAACCTCATACAAAATTTTAAATAAAATTTAAGTTAAAGAGGCAAGATAAGTTACGACAAAAAAGATATTATTTCAAAGGGAAGATGCTATATTGAAGAAGAGTTTGTCAATTGTATTTTTTAATTATTTTCAATTATTTTTGAATTTTTTACAATTTTTCCACTTGGGACAAATCTGGTAGGTTGGCTCTTTAAAGATAGATAAAAAAGATTATGCGGTCTTTTTCGTTAAACTAAATACCGACTGTGTAAAGAAGGTGTAAAATTTTGGCGAAACCTTATAACATATATTGAATTTTGGTGCTTTTTCCCGCGGCTTCTGATCAATTATGGCATAGATTTGTAGAAGAAGGAGCTTCCAGATAGTACTTTTTTTGTTTTTTGAATCTGCAAAAGTTCTCGAATGGGAGTGTGAAGAGTGTGAAAATCTAGGGGTGAAAAATCACATTTGGGTCGAGTTTTCGACTTGTTTATGTCTGCCAACAACTCAGGTTATAAGTCGTAAGAAATTTTTTCTCATAGAAATGTACTTCGGCGTAAGGGCTACTTTCTGCTAACCAGCAAACTTTTGTAAACTGAATACGGAGTTACGAGCAAGAGGTTTAAAGTTTACACTCTAGTGGATTGTGTAAAAAAGAGATTTTGTGTAAGGTTTGACTGCCAACTTTTTCGCTTATAAGTCGGGATAAATTTAAGAAAACAGAAATAAAGTACCGTGCAAGAGCTACACGTCGCAGCTAACCCGCGTTTAAAAAACGCAATATTGAGTTCTTTATGGGGTGTAAAGTTCGAAATCAGGAGTGTAAAATGGGCGAAAAAACACGTTTTTTCCCTATTTTGATTGGTAAATATCTGAAATATTTTGCGGAACAGAAATTTCGCACATTACAACGTACTAACGGTCAAAGGCTACACACTGGCTCAAACCGAGTTTCTTTACACTCGATGGAGATTCAGGTTCAGATTCTTAAAGTTTACAATGTGTTAAATAATGGAAAAAAACGTTTTTGTCCGTCTTAGGTCGATTAGAATGAAAATAAAGTACGTCCTAAGGATTTCACATCAAAGCGAATTGCGTTTTTTCACATCAATATTTCGCTCTTCCGGGAAGTGAAACGTCAAAAATCGGGTGTCAAACTTGTTTCTTTCTTTGTTTTCGGCCAATTTCTCCGGTTATGAGTCTGAAATGATCTCAAGACTAAGAATGTAGCAGGAATCAAATGTGATAGCCAGTTGGGCGCGTTTGTTTACACTCAACAGTGATGTAAAATGGTTAACATCTAAAATTTATTTGTCTTCAGGCTAGTGTTTTTTACTTGTATTCGGCAAAGATTTTTTCCCGATGTAAAAAGACATTTGGGACCATCTTTGTACATGTATAAAGATTTTTGGGCAGACAAAAATTGCAAAAATAGGTTTGAATGTCGCAAAAATTTTCGGCGCTTCTCGCCGAAATGAGTAATTGAGTGTTCTGTATATCTTTATAATGTCAGAAATTGCATTTCGTAAGGAAAAATGAAATTTTTCGGCGCCTCGCGCCGTTTTGAGGCGATTATTAGTGACTGTTGCCCTCAGAAACCCAGAAATTAGATAAAATACTTTACCAAAGGTCAAACAACTCTGTTGTTGCCACACTAGAATCGCTACTGTACCATATTATAGTACCCAAAAATTTGTGTTTACAAAATGTACAAAGACTTTTAGGGACCATCTTTGTACATGTACAAACGGACCTTGTACAAAAAACATACTGCTTCAGGCCATTGTGGAGACTTGAATCGGCTTTATTTCTATAGCCTTGCGCAAGCCTTTACGTAACGTCAGAATTATAGATCTGACTGTTAGTTTCCTCTACACCTATTCTTTTTATAAAGTTTCCACTATTCATTTGTTATTAATATGTGTAGTTTACACTTCAAATTTATGTTACTTCCAGAGTGTTGCAAAAGGTGAATTTTCTTCCAAATATGTTCCGTAAGGTTAAGATTACGAATTTGACTGTATGTTTTCTTTACACCCAGTAGTTATGTAAAGTTAATACTGAAGGTTAAATTTAGTCTGAGAGCGTTGTAGAAGCTTACAAATCTGAGCGTAAATGTTCTTTACACCCAATATTTGCGTAAAGTATATGCTGAAAACCTTTGATCTATTTAAATAAGGTAAGGCTTCTTGTTTAGAAAAATGTGGTGCTGATGCACAGGCGTTCTTGGACTGCTGTCATTGTGGCATGTTACCGTATGTGTATACTGATGGATTTACTCAAATCATGCTAATTAAAAGTAGGGTACGAGCAAAGAGAAATGCTACGATGGAACAGAATAGAGGAACGTACCTAGCATTGCGGGTTATTAAGGATCTAAAAGGAGGGGACTAGGAAAAGCTTCCTATGCATATGCCTAAAGTCGCATAATCTGTTAAAAACTAGACTTCTCTAAGCAGCGCTAAAAAATCGAAGTATATTCTGCGGTCTCTGAAAAAGTGTAAGTTTCTTTAAATAATAATAAATGCTTCACATAAGAGTGTATAAATATAATTTAAAATGACTTCTCTTTTAAATTGCTTGCAAGCTGCAACGCTGACTTGCTTCATATCGTGATTGATAGAAAACAAACGCAATTGTATTTAGAGGTGTTTTATTCTGCTATGATTAGCATTATCGCAAGCAAACCAGGCATCAATTGATTAGTGCACGCAATCGTTGCGGGCACGCAAGTGTACCTCTATGTAGTCTGTTTCACGTAAGCTTACGCGTTTGCTACTGCTTCAAACCAATAATTTCTTTGATTGTCTTGAATGCATCGATAGCTACTGCATAGCTAACTTGCTACTTTTTCAATCGTTTTTTGCTTCACTAGTTTATTTCAATCTGCAGGCCGCAGAATATACTTGGATGTTTTGCGTAGCTTAGAGAAAGTCTGATTTTTAACATATTTTGCGACTTTAGGCATATACATGGGTAGCTATTTCCAGCCCCTCCTTTAACATCCGTAATGATCCACAATTCCAAGTATGTTCGACTTTTTTTGTTCCATCGGAGCATCTTTCTTTGCTATATGTATATATGTTTGAAATTAAATTTAAATTAGCTGTACGTCAAGTGATCGATCGATTCTAGTGATGGTTTTTGCAAGCTATCCCGACCAGACATGCACAGCTTGTGAATTCTGCGGAGGGGTTGTAATTTTTAAGTGCTCTTTTAAGTCCAAATGGTGGTTACGCTTCAAAAACATTGTTTTCTAGCGTTTCTATTGATGCTCTATCTTTCTAGAGCATAAAAACATAAAAAATTCCGAAAAAAATCGAAAAAGTCGAACAAATTGAACAAAATATGTCAAAACAAGAATATACGGCGCGATGCGCCGAAGACTTGACACTTGTGAGCAAATATATAGCTAAAAGTGCTATAAAAGCACCTTTTCTACGAATTTTTAGGAAATTTTCGGAAACATTCGAACAAGCGCAAATTCGGGGGAGGGTGTTAAAAAATTTCTGCAGGGGATGAAAAATTTCTGCAGGGGTGAAAAAATTTTTGAAAGGGGACGAACCCTATAAGCTTCCCTCCAAAAATCATGTAGAATTCCGACGATATTTGTGAGATGTAGACCAATTTATGTTGGCTTCTTGGACGAATCCTATATACGGGCCTTTGTTAAGCCATCACAATCCTTTAATTTCGTGTAATCACACTGCTATTGGGAATTGAATTTCAGGCGTGAAAGACGATTCGCTCAGCAGCAGCTGCTTCGCTGATGATAAAGATTGTAAACCGCCGTACAGCTATGCACAGTTGATTGTTCAAGCGATCGCTAGTACTGAGGATCGCCAGATGACTTTGTCGGGCATTTACGGCTTCATCAGCAAACACTACGCTTATTACAGAGGCATGGATAAAGGATGGCAGGTAAAAAACCTACGCATCACGTTTTTTGCATATGTACATCCGAAAAAATTCACATTATTTTTGCGCAATGTGACCTGGCTCATATTTAGGTACGGAAATGACCATAAAATTTTTTTACGAGTTCCTTCCGAAGACAAAAAAATCATAAATTTTTGAACTGCACTGAAATCGCCGAATCTGGTTTCTTTGTCACTTTGTACGAAAAACACAAATTTATGGCGACAGATTTTTCCTTCAGCTACGTCATGTCTGTCATTCAGGCAGTTTAGGCAGTTATACGGTTTTTTTGTATTCGGCAAAGATTTTTCCTGTTGTACATAGACTTTTCGGGACCGTCTTTGTACATGTACGAAGATTTTTGGGAGGACAAAAAGTGTTAAAAATGGTGGTGAAAGTCCCAAAAATTTTCGGAGCTTGCGCCGAAACGAGTGATTGTCTGTCCTGCATATTTTTATAATGGCAGAATTTGCATTCGAAATGGAAAAATGTCAAATTTTTCGACGCTTGCAGTTTTGAAACAACTTTTAGTAATTTTTGGCGTCAGAAATCCAGAAATCAGCTAAAATGCACTACCAAACGTCGATGAACCCTGTTTTACCACACTAAAATCGCTATTGTACCATATTATAGTAAAGAAAAATTTGCATGTACAAATTGTACAAGATTTTCGGGGACCATCTTTGTTCATGAGCAAAGGGACTTTGTACAAAAAACACTGTTTATGAATATGTGGTAAGCAGTAGGAATAAAAATTACCAAATTTTTAGTCGCTTTGCTCTGTGTAATTAATTTTTTGTATTGTTTTTCTTTGCAAGCCTCCCCTATCCGACACCTTCAGAGATGAAAAATTTCATAATTTTTCGAAGTAACATTTTTATTTTATTGTTGTCTGCTTTATTGCACAGAGCTAGACGAGCAACGCTCTAAAATGCTATAAGCTTCACTTGCCCAACCGTAAGTGGTCTCGAATAATTAAAATTTTCGAGATCGACAAGCAATCAGCTCGATCAGGCTGACTGCGTGCCATACATAAATGATCGTGAGAGGTTGGGGGTTCATCCTGTTTAAGTTCTTCAATCTTCGCAAAAATATGTGCACCCCCGGAATTTGCGATTTTCCAAAAAATGTCGCGTTTTTAGGGTCCTTTAGTTCAAAAGTGCCAATGATTTTTGGCATGTTTTGTTGAATTGTACTTGAAAATTTGTCATGCTTTTATAGTAGCGTTGCCAGCCAATAAATGGTGTTTTCGAGCATCCATCATTTTTGAGTCCATAAATGACGTTTTAGGAATGCTGCTTGGTTTTAGCTCCCCCCTCAGAATTTTTATGCTGCGCATCGGTGTGGTGTGCTGACTTCACTGAATCGATAAGTGCACACGCTGGTCCTTGTTCAAGGACCGTTTTTCTTTGCCTTTCAAATGAATAAATGTCTCACGTCACAAGCAGACATTCATGTGGGGAGGGGTCCAGATCCCTAGAATGAAAAAAATGGAAAATTTTGTGGGAAAAATGACGCGAAATGAAGGTCAATTGCTTCAAATCGACCTGAAATTATGTAATAACGTTTTAACGCTCTTTTAGCGCTAAAACAAGTTTTCCAGCTCATTATGGCGCAAAAAACTCAAATTTTTGTCCTCCCCAGACCGGCTGACCTCTCCCCCAGATTGGTCATGCTGTGCACCTCACAAGTGTCCCCCATGAGAATAAATTGAAAATTTTCGAAATAATGCTGAACAACCGCTAAAACAAATTTTTACCACTTTTTCTGGTTGGCTGATAAACTCTAAATTTTTCGGAATTTACTTGCATTTTTGTAGTATTTGTCTTGAAACCAGTTTCAGATTAGATATAATGACAAATATGTTATTCAAAAAATTACACTAATAGTTTAAATGGAGAAAAAGCGTTTTTGTTTCAAAATTTTCATTTACTGCAAAGTTCTCCTGAAGAAACGCCGACAAATGCCATTAGTTTTGCGTACTTCCGTTTGTCGAGATGCCTTACTTCTAAATCCTCGGCTTTCCTAAAATTAAACTCTAAATACTGACTTTTAGATGGGATAAAAAGTAATGGGAGTCTTGACTTGACTTTCCCCAGAATGGCTACTGACCTTTTGCATAATGACTTTGATCCCACAGAATTGTCGATTTTCCGCAAAAAACCGTATAAAATGTGTTTTTTTGTAAGCGTTTCAGCTAAGGTTTGGCATAAAAATACCGAATTTTCAGCGCTTTGCGTCATTTACTCATTTTTATTTATGTATATTTGCTCAATTTACTAGTTTTTCTTCAAATTTTAACGTATACTCATCGTTTTTATCCCAAAAGACACTTCAAAAAAATTTTTTTGCGCTGACCCACAGAATTCCCTTGCTGTATTATAATTTGCTTGTTGCATCTTTACCAGTGGAGAAACGTCTTCTTAATCTCGCTTGCTTTATTCGCTTGATTGCTATATAGTTCATAAAATTTCATTTATGTGCACCTGCATGCCACAGACCAAAAAATGAATGATTATGCTTTTTGAAAAAATGATACAATCATTCAGAGCAAGTACGTGTCATGGGCTACGTAGGGGCGCCCTCCCTTGGACCAAAAAAATTTTTTTGTTCAGTTGAGATAATGTATGGAATATAATGTAAATTGGCTCCTTTTTATCGAAAAGGATCAAAATTTTCGGCAGATCGTTATTTTCTATCAGTTTGTCGCAAGCACGGCCAAAAAACTTTTTTACGGCATATTTATTAGCAGAAAATAAAATAGTTTCACTCGAAAAGTTCGAATTTTATGAGCTTAATTGATAGAGATCTTCGAAAACGTCACAAAATGCACTCTATTTTGTGTATCGCCGAACATAGCCCGAAATACAAGGTCATCACTTTTTGGACGGAAAGAAATCCTGTGTACCCCCTAGTACTTATTATCTTATTAACTTTACCGACAGTGCTAATTGGTCCTTGATCCGTCGGTGTGCACATCAGCCAAAATATTGTAGTGTATCGTACTAAGTTAGTAATTTGCATTGTTTTTCTGTTAAAAGCCTAAACTTTACATAAATTTCGCGCCATATATAAAATTTGTATAGTTTTCATCGTCAGGAACCCGCTTATTGGCTAAACTACTCGAAGTAGAAGTTGGAAACCTAGTTTTGCTATAACGCGTTAGTGAAGCATATTACAGTGCGCTAAAATTTACATGTTTAAAATATAAAAAACTTTCGGAAACCGTCTTTTTACGTGCACAAAAGGACCTTGAACAAAAAATGCTTTGGAATCACTAAATCGATCTGATCATTACTTTTTTCCCTCAGATCTCTGCTCAAAACTTGTGTTATTTTATTTTTTAGTGATCATGAAGAATACATGCATGATACTCAAATGTATGCTAAGCAAGCATGCACATATGTAGGGTTTTGATTGAGGTATTACACCCTCCCTGCTGAAGGGTCAGGAAGACAGTAGTGCCCGGCGTTTTTTGAGCAGACAGAACATTTTCTGCATTACTTTTGAATAACAAAAGCATTGATAATGACAAAATCTTTTGTCGGATTCATAGTTTTGTATACCGTTTACTCAAAGTGCGCCCGAAATTGTGTCTAAATGGTCTAAACAAAATCAAAATTTATCGCCAAATTGATCAATTTCTATTTTTTTAGTTCTAAAGGAGGCGATATAATGCAGTCAAAATGGAATAAAAATACCCGAAAGTGTGGTATCACCTTGCTTTTTATTTTGACCATTTTCGTCATTTGACTAGCAAAAAAAGCGCGATAACTAAATTTACTGGTGTGGATTTCTGGGATTTTACCCCTTCCTGTTTCTTCCCTTTTTTTCCCCTTCTCCCCCCACCCCGCCTGCCCCGCCGACCCTGACTTGCGCATCCATGCCGCGGAGTGACCGATCGAATTTTTATTTCGTCGAACGAATACTGAAAACCGAGAATGCAAACGGCCGTTTTTTACAGAAATAATTAATTATCTGAAAGCATATTCTCGGCTATTTTTCTGATGAAATATTTTTTTATAATTACATATCTGTAGGCACGTATCTCTGATGGAAATGGGGGTTAGGACCCCTCAAAATTCAGGAAAATTGAACTTTTTAAACGTTATTTTGTGCAATTTTTGGCATTTTTGGGCTTAGTCCACCAAAATCGGTGTTGGTCCCCCCAAAATAGGACGGCCAGCTACGTGCCTGTATATCTGATTTATAAATCGATTAATAATTTATTGAAAGATTGCTATCGTGGTCAATTTATGACCTTGTTTTTTAATGTAAGAATTCGATACGGCACAACTTGTCGTTGAGTCGTCATTTCGTTCGCGTGCCGCGTTCGCAGGACGAACCGGGCAAAGGCAGCTTTTGGCGCCTCGATCCGACTTGCGAAGCGAAACAAATCGAATTGGCGTTCAAGAAGCGTCGCCAAGGCAAAACGTTTTGCTCGGCGTCATCGTCGTCGTCGTCGTCGATAACTTGCGGCGACGTCTTGGGCTCAAACGCCGCCGCTGTTGGCGGCGGCGTCGCGACGTCGCCGACGACGCCGTGGACCGACGCACCGCCTTCGCCGGTCACGTGGCACTTGGGCGACGCGACCGCTGCGAAATCGAGGTGATAATCGTTACGATCGGTTGTGAACAGCGTGGGAATTGTGAGGGTGGGGGTTGAAATTTTAAAGTACTGTATGAGCCCTAAAGTGGTGGATACCACATATGGGCACAGGGGGTGAGGGGGTGTTACCCCTATATGAGCTTTAGGAAAATCAGGTACTGTTGGGCGATTTTGAGAAAACGAAAGGCGCAGCTAGGACGATTTTAGAAATTACTACGAAAAAAGGTCGGAAATGCTGCCTGTAAAAGGTAAAAATGTCTTAATTTTTCGGCGTTTTGCGCCGTATTGATAATTTTTTTGTATGTTTCAGCGCTTGAAATCCATAAATAGGCTAAACTTCATTAATAAGCGTCAAAAAAGCCAGTATACTACACATAACGTGGTGCAGTACCATATATATTGACATTTAAGGACCGTCTTTGCACATGTACAAAGAGACTGTGCATACATGCACATAGGGGGGTGAGGGGGTAATACCTCCCAGAAGGGTCAGCAGGACAGGTACTGTCCGGCGATTTCGAGCTGATGGAATGCAAGTACGTTCTGCTCAAAAAGCGCCCCAAACTGATAATTTTTTGCATTTTTTAGTCTTAGAAGTGTTATGCAGTCAAAATGAACTAAAAATGCTTTTAAAATGTGATATTACCAAGAAAAAACGTTTAATAGGCTATTTTGACCATTTTGGTCGTTAAAACAGCAAAGAAATCGTGATCGGTAAATTTACTGTTTGGGATTTTTGGGATTGCACCCACCCTGCCGACCCTGACCTTGTGCACCTATGGACTGAGTACAAAAAACTGATCACAACTTACTACGAGTATATGACGATTCTTGGATTTCATCCCCCTCTGGCCACCTCTTCCTCGCCCATGTATGTTGGATATAACACGTGTTGTTGGGAGGGAGGGTTTGGGACTTAGACCCCTTCCAGGATGGTGACTGACCTCCCGCAAGATTGTCGATGTTTCGTAATTTGTAAAAAGTGTTCCTTTTAAAGGGTTTTTAGCCCATTTTTGGCTCAAAAAGTCTGGTTTTTACGGCGCTTCGCGCCACATACATAATTTTTAACTATATTTTGTTCAATTTACTCGTTTTTTCAGAATTTTTTCAAAATTTTATAATATTTTTACGTCCTAGAAATAACGAGAATTGTTCGAAACGTCAGAAAACAGTATTTTTGACGTGAACCCATTGTTTTTTAGCCCAAACGAGGCACTTTTAAAATTTTTTGGGCCTAATCTCGTCCCATAATTCCGTTGCTTTATACGTCTGGTGGACTCGCTTTTTGTAGCACCAGACTGATGAAAGTTGCCCCGTGCTAAAGAAAATTTTGGTCGTTAGCACGACGTGCTAATGGATACGAAGACCTTTTTTGGCAATATAGTAGTATATTCAACGCTTTTTGACGCATTTTTTCAGCAAAAATTACAAGAAATAGCTGTTTATTTAGCCCCAAGCGCGCGATTTAAACACTCCACCATTAATCTACGTACAACCTAAAAGATGTAGCATTCGTCTCGCCTATTTGTTTAACGATTTCTAGCACATAATAATTACTTTGTCACAACTTTGAACTGTTTTATGTCGTTTGAAGACAAAATTAGCTTCTTTATATTTATTTATCATTCAATTCATAAGCGCAGTGACGTCCGTTTTTATTTGAATTAGATGATATGGCAAGCGCATTATCATTTCTGATGTTCTTATAGGTACAAAGGTGTCAGTTTCTAAGTTATTTAGCATTAGGAAGCCAATAATTGTGATCTAGCATGAAATTCTTATTTTAAAAAAAACATTGATCAAGAAAAAATATTGATCTGCAGAATATCATGGCATCCTTAGACTGCTAAATTAAAAAAGAAGAGGACATGCATTACTGACTCTATATGTAGGTATTATACAGGTAAAAAACTGGTGTACTAATAATGTAATATATCCCGTGCTGATGGAAAAAATTTTCTTCAGCAATGGTGCTAATGGGGGTCGTGCTAAAAACGCTGATGGTGGATAAGCGTTAGAAACATAGTTTCTTGGCGTTCATGACAATACTCTATTACGCTTTTACATAAAGAAAAACAATTTCGAAGAAAATAAAAATCAAATAAATTGAACAAAATATAGTCAAAAACGAGTTTGTACGTGTATGGCGCGAAGCGCCGAAAATTTTAACTTTCGAGCAAAAATATAGCTAAAAAGGCTTAAAGCAGCTGTTTTTCTATGATTTATAACATTGATTGAAAATCGCTACTTCTGGGGTCCAGCCCCCAAGATTATTTGTGGTCATAGGTAACTTATTATTGATATTTCTCCCTTGTAGATATTTGACTAGAAGTAATATCCTATAATTATAAGTCCGGTCAGATTGACTACCGAAACTCTCAGATTCTTGCTTGCCAAGCGATCGTAATATGCTCTTTAGCTTGCCAAGCGATAATAATGTGCTCTGCTACCTATTTCATTCAAGTTAATGCATTTATCACGTTAAACCGAGCTCCTTCCTTCGATTTATTTTTCAAATTTACATGCAATTTTATCAAATTGTTAAGCTAGCATTTGCATCAGTGCTTGCGTTGAATATTGCAACAAGCACTTATTTTGGAAGTTTCGAATGTTTGAAGCAGGCATGTATCTCTGGGGGGAACGGGGGAGGAGGAGTTCAGACCCCCCAAAATTCAGGAAAATCGGAGAAATAGGACTTTTTAAACGTTATTTTGTGCTATTTTTGGCTTTTTCGGGCTTAGTCCCCAAAAATTGATGTTCCCCCAAAATAAAACGGCCAGCTACGTGCCTGATTTGAAGTAAGATTATAATGTGTCTACCTGCCTGCGCGCTGCAGTATCTTTTGTAATTTGCGCATTAAAAATCAACCCAAAGTTTTTTGCTTCAGTGGGCGAAGGGCCCGTCATTTTCGACTCCTCGGATGAACAGGATTTTAATACATTACTTCGTATTCCTCTCAATGCATGTTCTATGTTGTGCTAGCTAAATTGTTCTTTTTCTGCGAAATGTTCAGTTTTTTTGCAATTTTTCCGCATTCTCATCACTCTTCAGTGATGTAGTGATTTTAATCGAACTGCGTCGCATTAGGTTCGATATTACATTTCGTCACCGTTTCTTATTCTTTCCGCGAAAGCTTTTTTTGTTACAATTGGGGTCGAAGTGGTGACATATCAGAACTGAGAATGATGTTTACTCTCAGGGCTATATTCATTAAGCTCCGCTATTGCCACCGTCTCAACATTGATATCAGTTTCAACGTGGGATAACTTGTGGTATTAATGCTAAGTTAGCATTTATTTATATACCAGTTTTTTAGGTCATTTCGGCCCAAACAAGTTCAATTTTCGACCCCCGCCCACAGATTGGCTTATTCCCCCCAAGATCGGCCTTGCTGGGCATCTATGGTTTCAACTATTCCATCACAAATCCCAACATTGCTACTTATCTCATGTAAAAAAATTGTTTTAATAGGAATCACACTTGCACAGCATGAGAATCCTGGTTTAACGGAATAAAAACAACGTTTTTAATGTGTTTTTGGGCTTAAAACGATGAATACGCGTCAAAAACTCAATTTTTTTGGCGTTTCTGACGATGCTTTTTAATAAAAGCTAAAGAATGTGCTATCTATAAAATGCAATAAAATCTTCGAAAAGATTGACACTTCTTACCTAGAAGATCTTTGAAAATGCTTAAAACAAGGCGTTTTCTACGATTTTTCGAAAAATCTAAAATTCTGGGGGTCAAAATTTTTTTCATGGTTTGAAAACCCCGTAGACCCCCTTGATAATATACGATAGTAATACAGAAACCTGCACCTAGGCAGGCACACTTATAAGCATATTAACGTAATAGTAGGCTAAGTACCATTTGGAAAGGTATTATTATCGCCGATAGATCATAGGTAGCACGTTAGCGCGTACCTATAATATACTTGAGTACCCCTAACACCTGTGCACCTCCCTACAGCAACACTGGGACACTTCTGTATTATGCGGTTTTTTAAAAGATAGATATTAAAAAAATTAGCTGTCTGTGTTTTTTTTGTTTTGTTTAAAATCAATACTGGCTGTGTAAAGCGCGTGTAAAGTTTTACTGTAACGTTATAACATAGATTTTTAAAATTATGGTCGGTCACACGACTTTTCTAACTCATTATTGCATTCTGTTTAGTCTGGTTTTTAGAATGTAGACAATTAAGTAAGCTCTAAACGCATTTTTTATTTTTTTAGAGAGACTTATTACTAAAGTTGCAGTGTAAAGAGTGTAAAGAATTTGAGGGTGAAAAGACTTATTTCGGCTTGTTTTTTGTCTGCCGACAACTCCGCTTAGAGTCCTAAAAAACTTGTTCTAGCAGAAATGTACTATGACTCAAGGGCTACTTTCGGCTTGCAATTTTTTTTACACTCAATACGGAATTAGATCTAAGGGTTCAAACTTTACACTCTATTGGACGGTGTAAAAACCGGTTTTGCTTGAGATTTCTCTGCCAACTTCTCTGGTTATGAGTCAGAACAAATTCAATTGACTAAAATTACAATACGTTTGAAGGGCTAAACGCCGTAGCCAATCGCGTTGGAAAAACTTAATATTGAGTTACTTATATAGGTGTACAAATCGAAATCAGGGGTGTAAAATAGCGAAAAAAACACGTTTTTCTTCCTATTTTGGTTATAAAATATCTCAAATATTTTGCAGGAATAGAAGTTTTTCAACGCACAAACGTACTACGATTTTAGGACTACAAACTAACTCAAACCGAATTTCTTAACACTCAATGGGGAGTTAGGTTCAGATTTTTAAAGTTTTACAATGTGATGCATGGTGAAAAAGTACGTCTTTGTCATTTTTTTCGCCACTTTCTCCGTTTAGAAGTCGGGATAGGTCGAATCAAATAACAACAAAGTACTTCCTATTGGGTACACGTCACAGCAAATTGTGTTTATTTGCATCAATATTGAGCTTTTTGGGAGGTGGAAAGTTTAAAATTGGTGCTGTTAAGCGTGTTTCTGTCTTGTTTTTTGCCTGTGAACTTCTCCGGTTATGAGTCTGGACATGATCACAAGTATACAAATGTACCAGGGGTCAAGCGTCATACGTCAGTTAGGCGCATTTTTTAACACTCAATAGTTGTGTAAAGCGGTTTACATCCAATATTTATTTGTCCGCAGACCATTGTGGAGAGTTATTTTTTCGTAAACAATGATTGTAAAATCAGAGTAATATCAGGATTACGAATCCGACTAAAATCTTCTTTACACTTGGTGGTTGTGTAATGTTTACAGTTAGAATTAACTTCAGTTCTAGAGCGTTGAGAAAGCTTAATTTTTTTAGAATGTTCTATGTTATGTCAGAATTACGAATCTGTCTCTTAGTCTTCTCTACGCTCTGTAGTTGTGTAAAGTGTACACTATTCCTTTACTGTTAATGAGTAAAGTTTACACTATAAATTTATTTTAAATCCAGAGTGTTGCAAAATGTGAATTTTTCTAAAATATGTTCCGTAAGGTTCAAGATTACGAATCCGACTGTGTAATTTCTTCACACCCAGTAGTTGTGTAATGTTCACACTGAAAATTATTATTAGTTTTAGAGCGTTGCAAAAGCTTATTTTTCCAAAATGTTCCATGTAATGTCACTATTATGAATCGGAGTGTAAGTGTTCTTTACACCCAGTAATTGCATGAAAGTTATGCTGAAAACATTTGATCAGTTCAAATATTGTAAAATTGTTTTGTTTAAAAAAGATGATGCTAATGTTCAGAACAATATTGTTTTCCGCGTTCTTGGACTGTTGTCATTATTGTGGCATGTTACCGTATAAATTTACTGACTAATTTATTCAAATCATGCTAATTAGAAGTAGAGTACTAGCAAAGAAAAATGCTCCGATGGAACAAAAAGTACGAGTATACATGGAATTACGCATTATTAAGAACATAAAAGGAGGGGACTAGGAAAAGTTACCTATGTATGCTTGTGGAAGTTTTAAGAATCTAATAAAAATTTGACCCGCTAAAACACCCTTAAAATCAAAGTATATTCTGCGGCTTCTGAAAAAGCGTGCTTTCACAAGACATTGTTCACTAGCGCAGAAAAAGATTATAAGGAAGCCTTGATGTGTTTTGATAAGCGATTTAGTTTCTTATCAATATCAAATTTCTCTAGCATTTACTTACTTAATCGTCAGTTGCTGGATAAGTGAATTATGACAAGCATACCATCTTGTTAATTGCTGCCCCATACAATGCATGACATTCTAGCGTAACAATGTCTATTATGTCGTTTTTTGATTAGTGATCGCTTCTTTTCTACGAATAAGCTATTCATGTTATTTATTTTTACGTCAGAAGTGCAACTTTTTTCTGCAGGCCGCAGAATATACTTCGGTTTTTAGAGTATTTTAGCGCAAGTCTAATTTTTTTAGATTGCTACAATTTTAACAGGCATACATAGGTAGCTTTTCCCTAGTCCCCTCCTTTTATGTCCTTCATGATGCGTACTTCCAAGTATATTCGTCCTTTTTGTTCCATCGTAGCATTTTTCTTTGCTACCAATATAATCAGTTAAGTGGAAAGAATAATTATAGTTATTGAAGGCGAGGACTGAAAATGTTTGAAACTATTTGCCAGCTTTACTTTGAGATCAGTCATTCATGGCATAAATATAATAGAGGGAGGGATCCCTATACAAAGTTGGCCGTCACCCTATCTCCTCAGAGCCAGAAAATTTTTGACCCCCTCTCCCCCGATTTTTGGAAAAAAATCAATTTCTTAGCCGTTTCTAGGGTTTCGGTCGTTTTTGGCCTAAAATTGGAGGTCGTTTACTCCCCCTCCCCAAAATGGCTGGAGACCCCCAACCCAAGGTTTTGAACCGTTTCTACATATGTGATTCATTGTATATATTTGGTATATATATATATATATATATATATATATATATATATATATATATATATATATATATATATATATATATATATATATATATATATATATATATATATATATATATATATATATATATATATATATATATATATATATATATGTGTGTGTGTTTGATTTTTGAATTTTTCGAATGCTGGGTCGGTCGGATTTGGAATCCTTCGAATCTGGGGGGGCTTAGGCTTTCTATTTTAAAAATTACTGGACTTGATTTTTAGTTGGACGTTATTTATATTTAAAGTCGTCAGCAGTTGTTTCAAGTTCCAATAAGATTGATCATTTCTAAGTACAATGTCTAAATTAGAAATCTATACTCGTTTGTTGATAGATTTACCTATCGCATTCTTTGTTCCCGGCGACGCTCGAAATAAAGGACGTCACTAGTCTGTCTTTTTAAGCTTTATTCTCTATTTTTGGATTCGAGTGTAGGCCAACCGATTCGTGAGCTAAAACATTTGTGATCCTTTTTTATAGTACAGTAGAAACCCATTCGTTTGGATTGAGTCGCTAATTACGACCTCGGGGAATCAGCTAAGGTTTTGAGAATTGTGACCTTATGCAGCATGGCAGTCCTAGGGATCACCGGAAGGGTCGATCGGCGCGAAGCGCCGAAAATTTGATACCTTCGAGCAAATAGATAGCGCTTTAAAAAGCATCTTTTCTACGAATTTTTCGGAAAATTTTGAAACTTTTGAAAAAAAGCGAAATCTGGAAGGGGTTTGAAAATTTTTCTGGAAGGGGTGAAACCCTCCAAGCCTCTTAAGATCGTGTATGGTTGGTTGTTACTATGGGCTTACGCAGGGGCGGCCGCCCCTCACCCCTAAGCCCGAAAATAATTTTGAAAAGGTAAGATAATGCATGGAAAATGATGGAAATTGGCATCTTTTCGTCGGAAAATCTCAAAATTTTTCGTCAAAAATTTTTTTGAAGTTTTCCAAGACTTTTTGGCCGACCAAAATAACGTCATTTTCCATAACTTATTGAGAGAAAATTGAAATCTGTTTCGAAAAGTTTGAAATTTATAAGCTTAAGGGATGAAGCATGTTCGGAAACGTCGGAAAATGCACTTCATTTGGTGCTTCGGCGAACAATGCCCGAAATATAGGGTCACCAATTTTGGACCGCCTCCCCCGCCCCACTCAAAAATCCTTCATATGCCCCTGGTTGCTAAAATACGTATATAGTTAAGGTTTATGATGTAATCTGCTGTATGCTTCGTATAATGACACCCGCATAATTCGGCTGAATTTCTTCCATGACTATTTCATGCAGCGTGATCCTAAGTTCGTGTTTAGACTTAGAGATTGCGAATACAGAGGCTATCATATTGGATTTTCCTTCCCAGTAGACTCGCCTAATCTAAAAAATACATCGTGGCTTGTCTTTCCGCACTCAGTCAGCCTAAGCAAGAAGGTAAGATCACGTACCTTGAAATGCAGTACAACACGGTCTCATCCGAACATAGATTTACAGTGCCGCTCAAAAGTTTTAGGCCACTCACGATTTTTACGCAGTGTCTCTTTTAATCGTAAATTCTTAACTAATTATTGCTCAAGAGTTTCAAAATTGAACAGAACCATAAATAACAAGTATCTTCAATAAAGATTCAACAAAAAAGAATCGACTAAAAGGAAATCCGATAGGCTTTAGCTTGAATTAATGCTTGTTTACAAAGTGTTAACGAATTGATCAATTTGACATATTTTGTTTTGGGATTGAACCCTCAGATTTCCTTCATTTCCCACAAATTTTTGCTTGTAAAATGTTTCTGAAGTCTCTCTTTCATAATTCGCCAAATATTTTCAATTGGATTGAGTTCGTGAGACTGTTGGGGTCAGAATAATAAAGGCAATCCCTTCCCCACAAAATATGCTACAGTGTTTTTGCCTTGTGTTTTGGATCATCACCCTTCTGGAAAAAAATGTCTTGGATGTTTTTTTCTGAGGCAGTCACCAAAGAAGGAACCAAGTGCTCCTTAATTAAGCAAATATATGAAGTGCTTGTAAATTTTGGGTTGGAAGGAAATAAAACCAAGTCACTACATCATGACTCCAAATGAACTCCAGACCAAAGCACTGCATTCTCTTCTGTGTTTGACGCTTCCGGCCATGCATTTGACATTTTATTTTTTGTCTGAACGTCTGCGGACAAAACCACTTAATTTCAAAGTAAAATAATCGAATATCACTCCCCGAGAAAAAGAAACCTTTGAACAATCGAGAAAAGTCCAACGAACGAAATTTCGAGCAAAAATGAATACGTCTTTTCTGTTAAACTCGATCGCAAAAAGACTTTTTATGACGATCCAATTATATGGCAAAGATACCGACCAATTGTCTGCCTCAAAACCAATGGTCACAATCAATAGATAATTCATCCTGCATGTCAGGAGCGATCAGACGCCTATTTTTAAAGAAGTTCGCTTTAAACCACATGGTTCTTTAGTGGCCAATTTAGAGGACCGTCACCGGGTCGAGGAAGATCAGTAAAGGAATCGAACTATTTGTGTTTCTTATGTTTGTTTTGTATGACGCATTAACTTATGTTGAAACATCCGGCTATCGATTTTTGGAATAGTTCAGTATCCTTAAACATAGATGCGATTTTTTATCAAAAGACCAGCAAAATGGAGCAGAATAAACCCGTAATAAATCAGCTAGTAGGGAACAAAATTAAAAATGACTAATTTGTTGAAATCATCGGAGAAAACTAATCTAGAAACTTTTTCAAAGTGAAATTTAGGCTTTTTAATTTCACAGTTAATAGCGATTTGAAAACCTAATGGATTTTGAAGTAGTCAATCAGAGTGGCCTTAAACTTTTGAGCGACACCGTATGTGTATACACGAGCTTTCCGTTAAAAAAATGAAATTTATCAATATCCAACCCAGACTGATCAGTGTACGTATGATGGGTAGCAATATCCATTCAGCCGGTCTGGTGAGTTAGTCATAGCTAGGGATTTTTTATCCAAAATGGTTTCAAAAACTGGTATAACTGCTGAAGTAGCGATAAAAAACCACATGAATCGAGAGTTTTTTGTCAAATTTCAAGCACATTTGTAGCAACATTTTGATTTTTATCTATTTTCGGTCTTCATTTTGCCCTATGTTCACGAAAAAATTTACATTTTTTATTATTATTGTCTAGTTTGTACATCCGAACCGTCGTCACGTGTCATATTTCATTGCAATGCAATACAAATATTGTTCTTTTCATCGCATTATATTACCTTTGCTGAAAGATTTCGATTTTTATGTGCTTGTGGTCTTTATTTCACCATATTTTTTCTCAAAAAATTTTTCCTATTCCTCTGCGATTCAGATTCCAACCTCCGTATGCATTTGATTGAAATAGGAGAGGAAGTTGGCTCCCCTCCCGTATAGCATGCTTACACACACTTAGTTCTTTTTTACGGTCTAAGTGGCACCGACGCCTAATTTGACTGGTCTGTATCTGTCTGAATGTTACTACCGCTATTCGATGCTTCTATATTTAGTTTAGTCGATTGATAAATCGCCAATTCACGTGAGAGAGACTGCCTACTTTGCTTTTACCTTTCGTTCGGCCGATCTGTTAATCATTTTTTGCTCAAAACCCGTTCTGCACCACTGTGGCACTGTTATAACGTCATTTTCATTGCCATTGGTTAGAAAATCGAGCTCCGAAAGTTCGCAAATCGCAATTTTGGTTATTTTTACGCCACGGTTTGCATTGTTCGCCCGGGCTGTATGAATTAATGCGTTACGTAATTTTCGTTCGTAATGCTTTGCAGTCTCATTTATTTCATGTGACGATGACGGTTATTATCCTCACTTGTTATGTATTTATTATTATCATTCTTACTTTGTCTTACTTTTTTGTATTGATGTGGTTTGTCTTGTTTACTAATTGCGATTTTTATCGCAAATTTATTTTTAAAACTATACAATCGTCTTTAATCTAGAAGTTAAACCAAGCAATCTAAGCGAGCCATCAAAGCAATGTGCAGCTTGCCTTTAGCTTGCTTCAATTTGCCTTGGATTATTAGATGCGGAATGTCACTTAGTCAGTAAGCTTGTAGGTACCTTTTAAATTAAGAAATCGGGGCTGGTTTTAATACTGTCGGAAAACGCTAGCTTTTAAAATACGTTCTTTTTTCAATCTCCGACCTAATTTTTTTCGAAAGATATTTCGTAAAAGTGACATGTATGCGCCAAATTGATTTTGTGTCTAAAGTATCAAGTTTAAATAACGACTCCCGGCTTAACGTTCGGCTTATTGTGATCGCGATGACATGATAAAATACAAAAGTAAACATCACAAAGAATAAGCTCGACATGCGCTGTTGGAACGATTTTGCTTGCGATTGCGCTCACTGTATGCACACATATGTTTACCGTAATGTTTATTTGCCGGGCTAGGTTAAGCATCTCACATTGACCTGAAATCATTTATAATCGCATGCTCTGATGCCTTTTGGTTATTGCTTATGCTCTTAACTTGTGGAGTCAAGCTGGCTGCTCGATCTTTTAGTTCACTGTTTGAGTAATTTTTTGAAAAATAGAGTTTGCGTTTTGATAAGCTCCGCCTAGAGCAGGTGATTCAAGATTTTATCGCTTGTCGGTCACTGCTGCCCAAATTCGCTGGCGGAATGCATAATTAATTCGACTAATTTAAATATGCTAAGCATTTTGATTTATGCTCCTTGATCCAGTCGCCTTTCGTTGATTAAATATTTAGTTCGTTTCAGAATTAGTGCAGAATCAGGGTTTTTGCATTTTGCTGAAGCATTAGAGTAGTATATTATTTTCTAATTTAGGCGGAAAAGCAATAAAACAAAAATTCATGGCAACTTTTTCATAATAAATTCATTTCATTTTGCCTAAATTTAAGATGAGGTCTACGTAATGTGCCAAAACGTTGGACAATTTTATCGGCGCATATTGGACCACGAAAGCTAGAATTATATCTATTTGAGAGTCAATCGTCGCGTAAATAAAACATTATCAGCGATGTAACGTTAATTACTCAGCAGTAATGACGCCCATGCGTTTTGAAAAAGCCTTAAGATCCATAAAAATGGGCTTTTTTAGTTTTTTAGTATTTGTATTTAGATGGAATCATTTCCAAAGCAGAATTCTTTGAAATATGAAAATTCATTGGAAATTATATGCAAAAGTAATTAATGCTATCATAGTTGCTTTAAATTAAATTGTCATTTAGAAGTGATAATCCGGTGCAAAGCTTCGGAATATCTTATATATTTAAGCCGAAAAATTGAAATAAGTGTAGTCGTTGTTTTTTTGCACCATTTGCATATATTTAAATACAAAACTAATAGAGATTTTAGAATAAGAAATTTTTCTAACGGGCGCTAAAAAATTAGATAATTAGGGCTGAAATCGACTTTTTTATCCATAAAAACTTTATTCAAGCCACAGAATGTTCGTCGCGTATAAAAATTATATAAGTCAGCCAGGGAAACAAAGTCATTAATAAATGGCGCGAAGCGTCGGATACATCACCGAAATTATGCTGGACAATAGACTAACGAAATTTTAAAAATACGCTTATTTTTCATCTCGCCAACTAAGCTGGCCTTGTGAAACAGCCCGTATCCTATCCTTCCGCATTCGAATCCTTCGTCGTAATAGTAGTTTTAAATATTCATTAATCCGTATCACTCAAAAGCACCATGATTGTGCTACCTACGAAAAATAATAAAACTTAATTACCTTATAATTTTTCAGATTTTATTTATAAATTAATTATTATTATAATTGTTAATTTTTTATTTTGTTTTATTTTATTTATCCGCAGCTTCTCAAACCCTTCTGTTTTCATTTTATTTATATCAATTATTACTTAATTTGACCAAAATTTCTTAGCTTCAAAAGTTCGTGATAAAGTAGAGCTGTATCCATACTGTGGCGTATGCAGCTGATGAGTTAGAACCGTATCTAATGCAAATCGACAAAATCTAAAATTTTTAAACAAACATGCGAATTGAAAGATGATTTTAGTCACGGTTTTTTGTATTCGGCAAAGATTTTTCGCGATGTTCAAAGACTTTTGGGGACCGTCTTTGTACATGTACAAAGATTTTTTGGAAGACAAAAACTGCAAAAAAGGTTCGAAATTTGCAAAGATTCTCGACGCTCCGCGCCGAAATGAGCAATTGTGTGTTCTATATATCTTTATAATTTCAGAAATTGCATTTTGAAAGGAAAAATGCCAAATTTTTTGGCGCTTCGCGCCGTTTTGAGACGATTATTACTGATTTTTGCCCTCAGAAACCTAGAAATTGCTAAAATACGTAACCAAAGGTCGAACAACTCTGATTTTGCCACACTAAAATCGCTACTGTACCATATTATAGTACCCAAAAATTTGTGTGTGCGAAATGTACAAAGAATTTTAGGGACCATCTTTGTACATGTACAAACGGTCCTTGTACAAATAAAACACTGATTTTAGTGCAAAATGTTGTTTGTCAACAAAAGTGGTCACAAGATAACGTGTCTAATCATCTATATTTTTCCCTTAGTTTTTGTTGTATAATCTGAGAATTTGTGAATTCTCTATCTTTTTTTAAAGAACAGAGAATCGATCCGAAAAAACGCCGGTTCCGACGTTTTTCGGTTCTGGTTCCGGTTATCGGAAAATTGATAAATCGGTTCTCGGTTCCGGTTCCGGTTCCAAAAAAAAATGGTCGGTCCCAGCCGATTCCGGTTCCGGTTAACCGGCACATGCCTAGTACCTGTCATATCCGAAATTCATTCATTCCCACACATGAACACTGGGGGTATGGGGGCATATCCCCTACCAGGACTTTTGGAAGGTATACCCCCTCAGGTCGTTTTTGGACTAAGCCTGTTGTTCAGAACGATGAAAAAGCGTTAAATGAAGCCTAACAGTATAATTTCGGGTACATATAGTAATTTTTCGAGCATTAGACTGTTCAATTAATTCAACCACACAATTTCCTTCCATTCTTTTGTATATTTTTTGTTGTTGCGTGCGGGTCATTTACCCGTCCTTATTATTATTGTTTTCATGCAAATTTAACCATGAATATTCATGACAAATGAAATAAAACGAATTAAGTATCGAAATTTGTCAACGTTTGACATTAAATAGGTAAAAAATTACTCATTTACCTCCTCCTAAGGAAAAGCGGTTCACACCCTCTAGAACTTTTAACATCGTGCATTTATGTTTACACCATATGCAAATTTTTTGACGCTGTTTCTGCAGACTAGCGACCAATTTCCTACTCAATGTGCATAAGCTTTTCCACATTGACCTATCAACACTTCATCAACATGGATCTTTTTCAGAGCTACTTGTGGCAACCTCTTTTTGCATAGCGTGACTTTCTACTATCCAAAGCAGAATTGAATGTCCTCCAAGGTGGTACCTACAGGTTTTTCCTGTCATGCCTTGAAGTCGATTTTTTAGAGGAGGCCTATATTATTTCCTGACAATTGCTCGCACGACAGGTTTTTTATCTGCATGATGCAAAATAAATAACCAATAACTTTTCGACCCCTTAATTATCTCATACCTTATTCCAAATGTTTTATTGAGCACGCTTACGCTTAAAACTAATTAGTCTAGAGATACGTCATACATACCTACGTGCAACGTCATGTCTGCATTTGTTTTGGAATGAACATCTTGTCTTGCTTCCAATACCGTATTTTTTAAGCGTTCGTAGTCTATTTTGACTGAATTACATCACTTTCAATACTGAAAATATAGAGATTGATCAGTTATGAGTGCTTTTTGCGTAAAATGCATATGAAAGTATTAATCCGGTGCAGAGTACCGGAATAATTGTGACATTATCATTGCTTTTCTCCTAAAAAATGATGCTGAAAAGGTTCCGTCAGCTCAAAATCGCTGGACAGTTTCTATCTGGCCGACCCTTTAGCAGGACCCCATAATCCCGTATGTGCTTGAATGCAGAAAATAGACGGTTGTTATATGTGTGGACTAAAAGTTGAGGACGATTTAAAACATGTTTTAATCGCCGTCAACGCCTTAATTATTAAACGATCAGAAATTTGTAGCACCATTCTGTAGAACAGCTTCAATTATCGCCCTGATATCTCGTGAAGCTGCTATCAGATTGAAAAGTGAGCTTTTAGCTTTGCGCGCTAATTTTTCCACGACTTACGGATAGACGTACTTCTTGAGAATATCTCGAATTAATTGCGAATAGCTCTAGAAACTTTGTCGTCTTCATCAGCAAGTAACAGCTCAAAATATTGGGTGGGGTTAGTTGGTCGATTTTATGGGTAGTAAAAGACCTTCGCTTTTTGGCCAACAATGGCAAAAAAACTTCTAAAATGGCCAAAAAGCGCAAGTTTTTGCCAAAAATTGGGAGAAGTCAAAAATTTCTGACTTTGGGAGATGATGGATGAAACGACCAACTTTCGGTAGGGGTTCTCCAATTCCGTTTCACGTGTATGGTTCACATTCGTATGAGGTTAAATATGTCAATATATGATCGTCGAGGCTTTTAAGGCCTCCCCTAGATAGGTTTTCACCCGTCAGAAATTTTTTCACCTCAAAATTTTTCACCTCAGTTTTTCAGCTCTCCTCCCCGCGGAATTTGCGATTTTCCTAAAAAAATTCGTAGAAAAGGTGGTCTTTTAACAGGTTTTCCAGCAGTCTCTTTGCTCAAAGTATCGAATTTTCTGCGCTTCGTGCCATATACTCACTTTGACTATTTTTCGCTCAATTTATTCAAATTTTTTTCATTTTTTTTGAAGATATTTCAATATTTTTGCATTCTAGGAAGAGTAACGTTAGAAACCTAAAAATGATGTTATAGGCGTGTATCCACCGTCTTTGAGCTTAAAGAAAGCACTTAAGAAAAATTTTTAGTTTTTCCCCCTAGAATTCCCATGCTGTGCATGTCTGCATGTGTCTCGTTTAGACATTTATTAGTCGACATTAGACTATTTCAAAAGGTATGGATTGTTACCTTGCCACCGCCGGCAGATTACTCACAGATTAGAGAAATCTTTTGTAGCTAATAGGTCAGCTCATGGATAAGTTATTTTTTAATTGTAATTAACGTATGAAACTTAATTAGCTTATAGGATTGCAATGAAATCTTAGTCACTGCAGAAGAAATGCGAATGTTTCTCGTTTGATGATAAGATTATTTTCAATTTATACTAAACTGAATCGTATCATTTTGACTTACCTATTGCTCTATTACAACATATTGCCGCTTTATACACTAATACAACCTTTGCAACGATTTAGTGCATTGGTTTCTTGGTGTAGGTTTTACCATTGCATACCACTTTCTTAAATGCAAATTATGTCAGTTTTCGGTTTGTTAGAAGGAGCCTCAAGTTTCCGTACAGATCTACGATCAGGCTTTTGTCGCTTTTCATATGTCAGCTGAATTGATAATAACCTGGACATCGCTAGCTCGCATGTGTGTGTGTATGTGTGGTCTACGCATTTATTTAAGAAATAAAATATAGCCCATGAAAACTTACTGTATGCAGACAAACCTACAAGCCTACTAGGATATAACCTCAGCTTTTCATTCATGGCAGCCTTGTAGTTCTGCACGACTTCATTGTCCTCCTTATCCGTATCATACGTAAAATAGCTCCTTTGGCTTTAACTGAAGGGATTATCCTCAAGTTTACTAGTTGTAGGGATTACGTTGAAAACTTAAGCTGATCTCAAATGGATAAAAATCGACTCTGCTGGCCAAGCAATGTAATCACTAGCAAAGAAAATGCTCCGATGGAACAAAGAAAAGACGAACATACTTGGTATTGTGGATTATTAAGGATGCAAAAGGAGGGAACTAGGAAAAACCTACCTACGTATATGCCTAAAGTCGCAAAATATGTTAAAAATCAGAATTTCTCTAAGCAACGCAAAAAATTGAAGTATATTCTGCGGCCTGCAGATTGAAATAAACTATTGAACCAAAAAACGATTGAAACAGCAAGTTGGCTATGCAATAGCTATGGGAAATTAGATGGATTAAACTAGGAGCGACTTTGCAAACCAATTGAATGAAATGACAAATATCGATAAATTCAAGACAATCAAAGAAATAATTGGTTTAAAGCAGTAGCAAACGCATAAGCTTACGTGAAACAGACTACATGCAGGTACACTTGCATGCCCGCAACGATTGTGTGCTGTAATCAATTGATGCCAGGTTTGCTTGCTAGAATGCTCATGATCACAAAATGAAACGCCTTTAATACACTTGCAGTTAGTTTTCTATCAATCACGATACGAAGCAAGTCAGCGTTGCAACGTGCAAGCAATTTGCAAGAAGTAAACATTTTAGATTATGTTTATACACTTATGTGAAGTATTGAAAATTATTTAAAGATGGTAACACTCTTTTAGAGGCCGCAGAATATCCTTTGATTTTTTGCGTTGCTTAGAGAAAGTCTGCTTTTTAACAGATTTTGCGACTTTAGGCATATACATAGGTAGCTTTTTCCTAGTCCCCTCCTTTTACATTCTTGATAATCCGCAATCATAGGTATATTCGTCTCTTCTGTTCCATCGAAGCATTTTTTGCTAGTATCCTACTTTTAATTAGCACGATTTGAGTAAATCAGTCAGTAAGCACATACGATAACACGCCACAATAATGACAGCAATCCAAGAACGCGGAAAACATTATTTCTGAACATCAGCATTATCTATTTTAATAAAGAAGGCAACCTTACCTAATTTAAACACATCGAAGGTTTTCAGCATAAGCCTTACGCAAATATTGGCGTAGAGATTACTCACGCTCAGATTTGGAATCCTCAACTTATATGAATTATTTTGAAAAAAATTAAGCTTCTGCAACACTCTGAAATTAAATTTAATTTTCAGTGTAAAACTTACATAACGACTGGCTGTAAAGAGAACATACAGTCAGATTCGTAATCCTGCTCTTACGGTATATATTTTGAAAAATTCACGTTTTGCAATGCTCTGAAGTAAAATAAATCTGTAGTGTAAACTACACATTAACAATAAATGAATAGTGCAAACCTTACACAACTACTGAGTGTACAGAAAACTAACAACCAGATTCGCAATTCTGACTTTGCGTAGAGCATTTTGAAAAAATTAAGCTTACACAAGGCTCTAGAACTAAAGTTAATTTGCAGTGCTAACTTTACACAACCACAGAGTGTAAAGAAGATATTAGTCGGATTCGTTATTCTGATATTACGCTGATATTACGATCAACTCTATGGAAAAAGATTAAGTCTCCACAATGGCCTGAAGACACATAAATATTAGATGTAAACCACTTTACACCACTGTTGAGTGTAATTAACGCGCCCAACTGGCGTATCACGTTTGATTCCCGGTACACTTTTAGACTTGTCCAGACTCACAACCGGCGAAGTTAGCAGAAAACAAGCAATACAGAAACACGTTTAACACACCCAATTTTTGACTATACGCTTCCCGACAAAGCTAAATGTAGATATAAATAAATGCAATTTGCTGTGACGTGTATCCATTAGAAAGTACTTTATTTTTATTCTATTCGACCTATCCCGACTTCTAAACGGACAAAGTGGCGAACAAAAATAGGACAAAGAAGTATTTTTCCACCATGCACCACATTGTAAACTTTAAAAATCTTAACCTAACTCTTTATTGAGTGTAAAGAAATTCGGTTTGGGTCAATTTGAGGCCCTTAAATTGTAGTACGTTTTTATGTTGAAAAGCTTCTGTGCCGCAAAATATTTGAGATATTTGCCAACCGAAATAGGGAGAAAAAGGTGTTTTTTCGCCCATTTTACACCCCTGATTCCGAACTTTACACCCCATAAAGAACTCAATATTGCGTGTTTTTAAACGCGGTTAGCTGCGACGTGTAGCCCTTAAAAGGTACTTTATTTCTATTTTATTCAGTTTATCCCGACTTATAAGCGGAAAAGCTGGCTGAGAAATCTTAGAGAAAATATGTTTTTTACACCATCCACCAGAGTGTAAAGTGTATACGCCTAGGTCTAACTCCGTATTGAGTGAACAAAAGTTTGCTCGCAAGCACAAAATAGCCCTTGAGCCGTAGTACATTTCTATCAGAAAATATTTCTTAGGACTCATAATTGGAGTTGTTGGCAGACATAAACAAGTCGAAAACTCGACCAAAATGTGTTTTTCACCCCCAGATTTCCACATTCTCTACACTCCCATTCGAGAACTAATGCGAAATGCAAAAAACAAAAAATGTGTGGGCGGCACCAAAATTCAAAGGTCAAAAAATGGCCTTTAAAATAGTGGTATGGCAAAAAACACCATTTTTCAACGTTTCTCATCGAGCACTATCCATTGGCAGCAACAAATTGCGAAAAAACAAACAAATTTCAAAAATTGAATTCTGGGGGGGTATTTTGGGCTCTCGGGGGGGGCTGCATGCACCCCAAACCCGCCACGCCCAGGTATGGTCGCAAGTAGTCGAAAAACACCGAAATTCGCTGTTATAAGTAACGCAAAACTTTACACGCTCATCACACTTAAGATTGAGTATAAAACAAAAAAAGCACATAATATTTTTGTTATCTATCTTTTAAAAAAACCGCGCCTCCCCGATGTCTCCCCGTTATAGCTGTAGGGAGGGGTTGCACAGGTGTTAGGGTACCCAAGTATATTATAGGTACGCGTTTCCTATGATTATGAAAATTTATAGTGATAAGCTTCCTTCGTTCTGTCTGCTTACCGTGCATGCGTTTTCCGTCATTGGTCTAGGTAGGTAACAGGCATCCTTTTCTAAATGATGGTTTGTGTGCTTTATTTTCATTCACTATCTAGTGAAAGTGCTAGTATGGTGGAAGAAATATTAACTATCCTACTGCTTGCTTTTACGTAATGTTTAAAATTGTTTCAGTCTAACTTATATCTCTGATAATTAAGACCTTTGAAATCGCATTGCAGGTGTTAGAAATTATCGGCCTAGTATTTTGAGTTACTTGCAAACTGTGCTCCAACAGTCTTAACAAGGCCACCTAACCTGCCCCAACTATCAAGCCCTTTTTACGGTTTGCCCAAAAATAATTTTGGAAAGGTAAGGAAATGCATGAAAATTGGCATAATTTTATCGCAAATTCTCCAGATTTTCGGCGCTTCGCGCCGTAGAATCATTATTTTCGGTAAAATAGGCCTAAGCGCGGCCAAAAAATGTCATTTTTTATAGCTTATTGGGAGAAAATGAAATGTTTTCGAAAAGTTCGAATTTTATGGGCTTAACGGATAGAGCATGTTCGCAAACGTCAGAAAATGCACTTTATTTGGCGCCCCGGCGAACATATCCCTCAATATAGGGTCACCAATTTCGGACCCCCCCCGTTAAAAGAATCCTGCCTACGCCCCTGTATATACTTTGCTTTCACTTTTTTGTATCTGTTCAGCCATGCTCAAGATCTTATGTCTCGATTACTATCAATACTTGCACGATTCTTCCTAAGTAGCGTTCAAAAATTTATATGAAACTCAAGTATCGATTTTCTTTATTTTTATAAAACGTTTTCTAAACGTCTTTTCACGACCTTATGACTCTAAGTCGGGCAAGAATTTTTACTTTTGATTGTCTCGGTTGCATAATTTGTGATTTCAAATTGTCATTTTTAAACAGGTTATTTATACTAGCCAATAGCCATACAACAATAAGACTGCCGTTAGCCATATTTTACTAAAATTAGATGTTTTCTACCGGTTGCTTAGCAGACATAAACACCGTCAAAGGTTATGGGAGGGGGAGGTAAACCGAGTTTCCTGGGGGGTGGTTATATGAGTACCGAATTTTGTTCTTTGATTTGAAATTTTCATACTCAATTCGCTGTTATATGTTCTTCATTAATTTTGTGCTTACATTTGCATGAGAACAAATGACAGTTAGGGCGGTGGAATAACCTGTAACTTTAAATGTATACGAAATAAATACGAATGTAAGAATAGTGTCTGAATGAATAAATTAAACAAGTCTACTGCTCGGAAAATATGATGTACTTGAAATTATACTATTAGGCGTCGTTTGACGCTTTTTCATGGTTTGAGCAATAGGTTTTGTTCCGAAAATGACGAGGTGGGTTTGTTTTTTTAAAATTCCCGTTAGGGGTACTCCATTTTAGGCTTAAAAACGCTAAGTTCATGTCAAAAATATTTCACAACTTTTTTTGACGATAATCCGTCTCTAATTTAACAACTAATAAGTAAACTGGACATATATACTATTCTGATTTACTAATGCAAAGCGGCAAAAAAGATACCTTCAGCGTAAAAAATCGCTAAACATCATTAAAACAGAATGTTTTTCAGCTGATCGAAAATTGAAAAAAAACTGTCGCGATCAGAATTCTTTGGTGAGTGATCAGCGGCCATTGGAGGTTCAGAATGCAACGATGGGATGGGATGGGATGATGGGATGGGATGTAAATGGGATGCAACGGGTCCAGATTTTTTGGAATATCGGGTCCGGGTCTCAAATTTTTCAGATAACGGGTCCGGGTCCGGGTCTGAAAAAAATAACGGAGTCCGGGTCCGGGTCCATGAGAATTTGTGAATTATGTCTTATATGAACAAAATGGTCCTCTTATTCATATACAGCTAATTTTTTAATGCACTCAGATTGCGTGATTCCTTCTTATTTTCAGAATGTCAGTCAACAAGAAGTTAAAGTTCCTAAATAAGTGATTTGAATAATTATTTATACATCTAAAGGTGATATATGTTTATAATTTTTTTAGCAAAAAAGTGGGGCAGAAACGATCCAGATTTGAGACGTATTGATAAAAAATTGCTCGAATTATTGCGGATAGACGTATAGAAGCATGATTTACTGCTTGATTTCCTATATTTATAGCATTTGATGCGAAACATCGAAATTTTTAATTGAAAATAGAAGAAAACTGTGCAAAAAAATAGCTGTTTCTGCTGTTAAAATTGTTTTGAAACCTAAATGAACAGGAAATGGCTTCGCAGGCAGTGTTTTTTTTTGTACAAGGTCCTTTTGTACATGTGTATACAACGATGGTCCCTAAAAGTCTTTGTACATTTTGTGCACACAAATTTTTGAGTACTATGATATAGTATGGTAGCGACTTTAATGTGGTAAAAACAGAGTTGTTGACCTTTGGTAGAGTATTTTAGCTATGTAATTCCTGGTTTTATGAGGGCAAAAATCATTAAGATCGTCTTAAAACGGCGCGAAGCACCGAAAAATTTGAAAAATTTGACTATGTAATTCCTGGTTTTATGAGGGCAAAAATCGTTAAGATCGTCTTAAAACGGCGCGAAGCACCGAAAAATTTGACATTTTTCCTTTCGAAATGCGATTTCTGCTGTTATAAAGATATATAGGATACACAATTATACACAATTACTCATTTCGGCGTGAAGCGCCGAAAATGTTTGCGAATTTTAGACCTTTTTTTGCAGTTTTTAGTATTCCAAAAATCTTTGTACATGTACAAAGACGGTTCCGAAAAGTCTTTGTAAATCGGTAAAAATCTTTGCCGAATAAAAAAAAACCGTGCTCCAAGTCGCCAAGAAAGTAATTAAATGTCATCCGGCGCTGCGCCGGAAAATTTTGAGAAATTATGGTCACTGGCGGATAAAAATCATTGCAAATTGCATAAAATTCTCTATCTCGCCTAATATTTTTTGGCCTATGGGGGGCAGCCGCCCCCCGCCAACCTCAAATCCGCCCCTGCAAACAGAAAAAATTTGAACAAATGCAAATACACCTTTACCCTGATTCATTGCCTCTTAAACTAATACAAGTAGATGGATCTGATTGTTTTTGAAATACTATCTGGTATTAATGTGACGATTTAGAAGTTGGAAATACAGTTTTTAGTCGCCATTCAAGTCTTTCATCATTCGTATCTTTTTAAATTTTTTTAATACCCGTTACCCGTTATTTTTCAAGCAAAACTTTACCGGTTCCGGGTCCGGGTCTCAAAAATTTTCAATAACGGGTCCGGGTCCGGGTCCAAAAAAGAACCGGGTAATAACGGGTCCGGGTCCGGGTACCCGTTGCATCCCTACTAACCATACACATCATGGAAATTCTGGGGGTCAGGCCCAAAAATTTTCAAAATTGCGTTTTTTTTCGCTAAAAACGATGGGTAAAACACTGTTTTTTTACGTTTCGGACAATGCTCGTTCGTCCTAGAAGATAAAAACAAAAAAAAATTTCGAACAGATTTGAAAAAATCGAGTAAATTGAACAAAATATTGTCAAAAAATGTGTCTATGGCGCGAAGCGTTGCAAATTTGAGACTTTTGAGCCAAAAATAAGCTAAAAACGCTTTAAAAGGTAAAGTTCCTAAAAATTTTTTTACAAAAAAAAGACAATTCTGGAGGTCATAGCCATTTTGGGGGGGGGGGGTGGGGTTAGTTGCCATTCTGGGGGTCAACCCCCTCCCCTCCCACCCAAGAACACACATGTTCCTAATATCGAATTACCCTTTTTTAGCCGCGACAACAACTCGCCCATTTCGGCCGATGCTTTACCCCACACTGCTACTTATTCTAAAATTTCGTTACCTTTAACACCCGTCACCGTTTCGCCGACGCAGTCGGCTAAAAACGCTTCGTTTTTCGACCAATCAACGAGTCACCCCGTTGCGCGCTTGCCGCTCGCCGCCATCGTCGTCGATCAGCGAAACGCGGCAACGGCGACGATCGCCGCATGCGACGCGATGCGCGACGTTCAGCGACGACTGTATCACGACGCGAAACAATCACAAAGCGGTGAATCTGTTGAGCGAGCGACTAGCGGCGAAGAAGATGATCGCTCGCGGAGCGACGACGCGTCGGTCGAAACTCGTCAACATTACGATTTATCGCCGCTGGCTAAAATTGAGAAAGCGACTGTCGACGCGCGACTACCGTACGCCCGCGTGGAAACCGCTTCTTCGACGCCGACGCTACGCTTCAAGACGAGCGACGCGAAATCAGAAAAAACGTCAGACGTCAAAGGCGTACAGTACGACGAAACTAGGCTACAGTACGAAAGTAGACAATGCGTCAGATCGCAGGCGTCGGATCGTCGCGCGACTGATCGTTTATCCGACAAATCCGTCGATTTAGTTCTTCCGTGTTCCGATTCAAATGCCGAGTTTCGATCAGCGTCGCTTGACACAATTGAAAGCTTGGGTCAGTGCACTACGGATAATAGTGAGATTTTACGATTTATATGATAAAGAATAGAGGATGCATTGTAAGTCTAGATATTTCATAAGTAGAAACCGGATTTTGGTGTGCAAAAAATCGTTGATTGTGAATTTTCACATGTTTTTTGTGATTTTCGCCAGTTTGAAATCACCCAGACCACCCAGAATTCGACTGTTGTCCGCGTATGTTGACAACCTGCTTGACCCATGAGGAATAATCAACAACACACGTACCGCTGCTGTCCAAATTGGTCTTACGACCGTAAGCAGATGCGGACGACGTTACTTGCTCAACCATCCGTTTGACGGCGCCCAGTTCTTGAAGTATGCAAAGTAGCAGGTGCGAATCCGTGGCGTTAGTCGCTAGCGTTTTCGAGCTGGGCCCGGGACGATCCTGCGCGGAAGGGTGGGCGTGATCGAAATTCGGAAAATGACTTATGTCGACGGCGGCGAATTCGGGCAACGGCCATCCATTTTTCCTGGCAGCGTCCAGCGTTCGTAAGATGACGCCGACCGGATCCGACGCGACGACGCCGTTGTGGCTGCATTTGGCGTGACTCGGGATGTCGGTCAGCCGCCGGACCAACCTCAAGGCGCGCTGTATCTCGGTGGTCGTAAAATTGCATTGCACTAATTGTTTCAGTTTGTCGCCGCTAATTTTTTCGCGCGTGTTGGAGATGTAGCAGAGGACCGAGTCCACGACTATGTTCCTATTCTTGTTATTGCTCCCCATGGCATACGCGAATTATGGCCCGATCCGAGATGTCGTATCGAGAAAAATGTCTAAGGCACGATGGCATCCCTGTACCTGAAATAAGCTACTCTAGCCGATCTTGATCGAAATAGTGTAAGTTTCCTCGAAAGAGAAACAATACGCGATGTACGATAATTGAACAAAAAATGACAAAATCGACGTAAATTTTGAAAACTAAATTTATAGAGGCAATTGCTATCCAGTACGAACTTCAATTAGTAAAAACAAAACGCCAGATTAAATAAGTGAAACCCATTCAGCTCAGAAAAAGGCAGTACTACGAGGTATTCATGAATAAAAAGACAGGTATTTTAGGAAATACGACGATTTGGAATCGTGCGAGCCATTCTGAATGGAGTGTATTACGTTATTGTGTACATTCAGTGGAATATTATCTTGAATTAATGCAATAAAAAATAGTAAAATTCTGTGTTTGAAAGACACTAAGGAAGGCTGAGAAAATCAATTTTTAATGCTGTTGAGAAAAATCATTCTTTTGTTTCTGTAACGATGAGTTTATTGCAGTCTGGAAATCACAAGCACGACGAATGAACAAAGTAGAATCAATGTGAAATAATTTCAATTCGTACAAATACATAATCAACCATTTCAAACGTTAGCAAAGTTGCGGTTCAAGCGAGTAATGTACATTTGTGAAGGACGCTTCTTGCCTTCATGAATCAAAAAATGTTGGAATCTATTAAATGCGATAGGTAGCCAATTAGAATTAGAGGTCCGATCGCTTCTAAACGCTACCGACGCTTTCAGCTTTTCATCATAGCAAAAATTTCACATAAAAACTAAAATCGAAATGATTTATTATATACGTTTACTGATGCCAAAGATATCAGACCCGCGTGATTACGAATTTTACGAAAAAAAGTCCGGTTTAATGGAGAGGCAAAAACAGCACGACTGAAAATCGCCTAGGATTCGGCTAAATATGAGAAAAATACACACATCTATAAAATTATCAATAGTACAAAACGTTATAAATAATCACAATTTCCCGAAGGAACCACAAGCCCCGCCAGCCACCGATTATTTTGCAGCGTGTGCGAGCTGACGGGAACTGAAGCTATATAAACCAGGAGTGTTCACATGCAAAAATCAATAACCTCCAAAGTGAAACAAAATAAGAAATGAAGCAAACGAATTATAGATAATCGTCCTGTTGCGTAGTTAATCGTAAACAAAGTTCAAAATATAACTCGAGAGAACCATGCAAAAAAGTCGTTTTGACCGTTTTTCTTCGACTCGCATCATGTTGCGGAACAATTTTAGAAAATAATAGCTACCTAATGTCGTGTTGTACTATTTGTCAAAAATTTTCCAATAAACAATTCAGAATATTTTTTATACGAAGACAAAACAACAACAAATCAAGGAGGTTATATTACGGAGTTGAGAGAAATTGTGACGCGTTGATTTTAAAGGGTCGTGTGAAAAGTTTTTGGCTGAAACAGTTTTAGGGCGTAAAAATCTATGAATATGTATTTGAAAATCCATTTCCAATTTTTAAAACATATTATTTCAGTCAAGGATGAAAAGTGGAAATGTCTCAAAGAAATAAAAGTGGTCAATGAGACAAGAGTGAAAATTTAAAGATGACAAGATATTTAGCATGTAATAAACAAAGCCACAAATCTAGAAGAACACATTTATAAATTCGCGTGTATGGCTTTTTCATCAGC
Organism: Mermis nigrescens; assembly: GCA_036768485.1. NCBI lineage: Eukaryota > Metazoa > Nematoda > Enoplea > Mermithida > Mermithidae > Mermis > Mermis nigrescens. Next base: position 19,201,374 of record JAVLUZ010000157.1, read on the forward strand.
ATATGAAAGATTAAACAAGCAATAAAAACACCAAAAATAGCCTTCCTTGACTTCTCCAGAAATGATATTTTCTACGGTCAATTTTTTACACATTAAAGTAGCTACAAAAATCACTTCTCATTTGCAGTGATAAAATGGTGAATACCTATTCAAAATTTGTACAATAGTTTGCGAAGCACTTTTGCAATCGATTTACATCACACGATATTTGTAACTAAAGCACCTGGGTTACCAAAATGAATAGGGCGCTTGGAAAAGATAAAAATTGTTCAAAAATGCTGAAACTTTGTCGCATAAACTTACTGATAAAGAAATAAAAAAATGAAATTAGACAGAAAAATAAAAAACGAAAATTAAAAGAATGAAAAAGATTATGCTTTGCAGCTGAAAATCGATAAAAACTCACGCCAGTTCATGTTTCCTGAGAAACGAAAAGTTAAGAAACGCAAAAACGTTTGTCGTCGTGAGATTGTAGGCTTACCCCACAAATTTTTCACAATACAGCTTGAAATCATGCTCAATCGAATAATTAAGGTACATATGTATTTTAAACAATTAGGCGCATCACTTTCTCAGAACATATAAGCTCAAAAATGAGAGAATAAGACAGTTTCCTGTATGTCCATGATTTCGCTTATAACTATTCCGTTCTTTTTTCGTGAAGTTTTAGCTTTGCGTTTTTGTTGTTGAATAAACTATGTATTAGTCAGTGTTTTTTGTACAAGTTCCGTGTACAAAGATGGTCCCCAAAAGTTTTTGTACATCTTGTACATGCAAATTTTTGTGTACTATAATATAGTACAGTAGCGATTTTAGTGAGGTAAAACAGGCTTTTCGATCTTTGGTGATGTATTTTAGCTAATTTATGGGTTTCTGATGCCAAAAATTACGAAAAATGGTCTCAAAACGGCGCGAAGCGCCGAAAAATTCGACATTTTTCTATTCTAAATGCAAATTCTGCCATTTTAAAGATATATAGGACAAACAATAACTCATTTCGGACCGAAGCGCCGAAAATTTTTGGGAATTTTTCATGTTTTTACAGTTTTTGTCTTCCCAAAAATCTTTGTACTTTTTCTACACACAAATTTTTGGATACTATAATATGGTACAGTAGCGATTTTAGTGTGGTAAAAACAGAGTTGTTCGACTTTTGGTAGTGTATTTTAGCTAATTTCTGGGTCTCTAAAGGCAAAAATAACTAAGATCGTCTTAAAACGGCGCGAAGCGCCGAAAAGTTTGGCAAATTTCCTTTTGAAATGCAATTTCTGCCATTATAAAGATATACACAATACACAATTACTCCTTTTGCGGATTTCAGACCTTTTTTTGCAATTTTTGTCTTCCCAAAAATCTTTGTACATGTACAAGGACGGTCCCCAAAACTCTTTGTACATCAGGAAAAATGTTTGCCGAATACCAAAAAAACACTAGTATTAGTATTAATTGAAGTGATAAGATTAATCAATTTAAGAGATTCAATTTTCTGAATGTTTGAACCGCTCCAAGATATGCAAAAAAAGAATTTGAATTGCTTTCACAAAAAATTATCAAGGCGCTTTATAAGCTTTTCTCCGCAGTATTGCTAGGTTACTTCGTTGCCCAACAATCAGCTCTAGCGTTTATTCTCTATTCCCTAACAGTGTTTGAAAAAGCTGAAAGCATGATAATAAATAACAAACGCAACAATAACAAAATTGAAAAATGATAATAATTATAATTACAATTATAATTATAAGTCATAACAATAATAAAAATAATAATAATCTTGAGCTGTCAACGAAAATTTCAAAATGTATGGTAATTCGTAGATATAAAAATTTTTGCTATATTTGCATTACGAAATATTATTTTTCCGACAATTGGCACGGACCTTTTTTCATAAATTTGCCTCCAACGTTCTGATGAGGATGTATGAAAAGCTGCTGTTTTCATCCATGCTCATCAGATCCAAATTAAACAATGATTTTTATACCAATCAGGAAAAAATGATCCATATGAATAAGAAATTTTCGAACTAAATTTATGCTTTAACTGCCTCAAAAGCTATTGATATATGCGCAACTCAAGCCCTCTCCCGCAGGGCGGATCCCTGGAACGGAACCTGAGTGGAATTCATAGCATAATACAGTTTTGTCAAATACGAAATGAAATAACAAGAAATTAATAAAGTTTTGCCAACGCAGCGCGCAGTCTTCTCTCGAACCCGGATCGCATTTAAGCACAAATAAGCGTTCTCCAAGTGAAATACAACGAGCTCATGCTTACATAAGGGCGCAACAATGAATGCTGCTAGACTGCTGCTGCTACTGCTGCTAAGGTAAGCTTACGAAGCGCTGCTCAGTCCAACGGCTACACGAAGAGAGTGGTTGGAGTTGTTGGGGGCGAATAAAAAATGAGAAACGAGATACACACACAAGCATTGCACAAAATGCTAAGACATATACAATAAACTGTAGCCGACCGAGCGTGACGACGGCGTTTAGCTAGAATTTTAAAACAGCCCCTCGGCCGCACTCCCAATCCAATCCAATCACTCGACAAAACTGTTCTTACACTGCCAATCTTATTTCCTGTGCTAAAAAAGGTGTTGTGGTACGTCAGCGCGTTGAAAAAGAGTCTACCGGCAAATAATATTTTTCGTAGAAAGCAAAATGGTAAAGTAAAGCGCACAATGAGCGATGCCTCTCCGACGAACGATAAGCTAGCACGCAGTCTTTCATAACGATATTAGAAGCTCAAACGCATTTTGGAACTTTGCCACGGCCTCAAATCAACGAAGGAAAAAAGGAAAATAAAATAGGATCATTTGCACAGTGCAAAAAAGCCATGAATGGAAATGTATAAGACTCGTAGCAGGCCTGTATCCAGGATTCGGCCAAGGAGGGGGCGGACAGCATAAATTGGTCTAGAACTCGCAAAATAAAAAGCGACGTTGTTTGGTCGCGCTCGAGACTTAACTAAGCGCGAAGCGCCGAAAATTTCAAGATTTTACGTCAAAGACATGCAATTTCTCCATCTTTTCGTGCATTATCGCACCTTACGAATTTTTTTCGGCCAAGGGGGAGCGGCCGCTTGCTCGCTCCCCTTAAATACGGTCCTGCCTGACTCACAGGAATACACTAGTTTTCTTTCAAAAAAAAACTAGGCTTTCCCTTTTTCATCGAAACAAAATTATTACTGCCGAAATCATAACCGGTAATTGAGACACATTCTAATCAAACGGATTAAGCTAATTAAGCTAAAATTTCTCGAAATTAATTAGACTAAAAGTAAAACTAAAACAACGAAAACACTAAAATTAAGCGAAAATTCGTAATGTGAGCAAAATTTCGAACTGCTATACCGAAGCCGAACAAAGCTTATCATCAGCCAGCACCGGCAACACTCGAATTTGCTGTTGCTTACGAGATGATGATAAGCTAGAAAATTGAACTCTGTAGCTGAAAAGGAGGCAATGTGGGTAAATAACGGCGGCGCTGTACTCCAGAAAAGTCAAGCACTCTGCATAGCGCATACACAAAATATACAAGGTACATTCGTATATGTAAACGTAATAGATCATACCAAAATGTTATTCAACGGTACGTTAGTACACAAAGTATGCGTAAGTATAGATAAACGCCCGTTTATTGCTCAACGAATTAATTGTACGAGTGAATTGGATACGGCAGCCACGAAGAGTGAGTGGCACACGAGGCGGTTAAATTGCCCTCTTTAAAACACAAGCACACAAGAGGATGAGATGCCAGCCAAATGATGATGATGATGACGAAAGGGTTGATTGCGAAGAGGGTTTCCACGAAACGAGAATAACCGAACCGAACAGGTACAAGTGTGATTTCAGTTGAATTCAACTATCACGAATTTTAATCGTTCTCAGAGCGCTTCGTCAGGGAGCAAAAAGACGATCACTCTCTGTTATGTGAACTAAGTGCACGAAGCATGCAAATTACTACATGTTTTCACGAAAATGTTCTGCTCCTTTTCGTTTCTGCTATGACAGGGAATTTAATTCGTGCATGAGCAAAACAATTTGTGTACAGTGGTGTAGTCAGTATTTTGTTCCGGGGGAATGGTCACGCGCAAAATTTACTTACGAATGCATTGCATTATGTTCTTTGGTTTGCATTGCCATCGGACGAATTTTATGCTTTGGTTTGCATCCCACAGCATGTCTTGTCGATGATGTCTCAACATCCCCACCAGTTTTAACAGCCCCCGTCCCATTAGCCCCACTGAAAATCCCAACAGCCCCACCCGTCCCAACAGCCCCACCGGTCCCAACAGCCCCACCAGTCCCAACAGCCCCACCGTCCCAACAACCCCACCAATAATCCCAACAGCCCCACCAATCCCACGAGCCCCACTAATCCCAACAGCCCCACCGTCCCAACAGCCCCGCCATCCCAACAGCCCCACCGTCCCAACAGCCCACCAAAAATCCCAACAGCCCCACCAGTCCCAACAGCCCCACCATCCCAACAGCCCCACCGTCCCAACAGCCCACCAATAATTCCAACAGCCCCACGAATCCCAGCAGCCCCACCATCCCAACAGCCTTATCGTCCCCACCAGTCGCAAGAGCCCACCAATCCCAGCAGTTCAACCGTTCCAGCAGTGCTATCATTCCAACAGTCGCACTGTCCCAACCACACATAAGCGTTGGGGAGAGGGAATGTTTTGAGTTTAAACCCCAACCCGAAATTCTGGAAATCTCCTAAATCATGGTGGACCCCCAGAATTCTATTTTCAGCACATTTCTCGGTCAATTTACCCCACTAGTCGTGGTGGATTGGGGCAGGTGTGCACTCCCCTTCTCCGAGAAATCAATGTTTTAAAAAAAACCAAAATACCTCCCAGAATACAATTTTTTGAAATTTTTTACTTTTTTCTCAATTTTTTGATACCAATGAATAGTGCTTGATGAGAAACGTCGAAAATGGTGTTTTCCTTGCCATACCAGCATTTTTAAGGCCACTTATTTACCTTTAAAAAATCTTGCACCCCCAGAATTTTCTTGCTGCCCATGTATGCTAGTGGGGCTGTTGGGATGGTGGGGCTGCTGGGATTGGTGGGGCTGTTGGCATTGTTGGTGGGGCTGTTGGGACGGTGGGAGCTGTTGGGACTGGTGGGGCTGTTGGGACGGGTGAGGATGTTGAGATTTGTGGTGGGACTGTTGGGACGGTGGGGTTGTTGGGACTGGTGAGGCTCTTGAGACACAATCGTCTTGTCGAGGCGAATCCAGGGAAGAATTTTTGTAGGGCGGTTCAAATTTTGTAGATCGGTTAGAATGCGAGGCACATACTCCTCTCTTCTACGGCTGTCTGGGGTGGCGCTCTCAAGCGCTTCCAGCGGGGTGCGGGGCAGAGCCCCGGAAACAGGTTGCCAAGTTGGCCCCCCATTTTGTGATTTTTTTGAGGCCTTTGGAGGCATTTTTTAGCGATTAAGGTTTTTTTGCGCCTACGTTTAAGCATTGGTTGGAGGGTTTTTAAGCAAATTGTAGTTAAAATTGAGGGTTTTTTGACAAGAGCGCTTGGCAACCCTACTCGAAAAATTATATAAAAAAAGCACTTTAATGCTGAATTTATTAGAATATTCACAAAATCGGTCGAATCTTGGTTCTGAATTTAGTCCAGAAACAGTTAAAATTTTATAATGTTTATAGATACAAGACTTCTCAAGTGCTTGCCATTTATAAATGTGAAACGCGTTCTTCGACCTCTGCTGGTGCTGTAATGGATACATAGAACACTAAATTTGTGTGAAGTGTTGAATACTTAATTTCTGTGAAGCGCTGAAATACTTGATTCATTTCTTAACTCAATATTTGATTTTTATAAAGAAAAAATGACTGGCTCGACGCGAAGCGCGAAAAATTTTGACGTCTGACTTTCTGAACTCAATTTTTAGGCACATTCGATCGCACCTGTCAAACCAATTTTGGAAAAAATTTTGGGGTAAGTGCTCCGTCTTCCCCGAAGTTTATAGAAGCGATAGTAGGTACATACTTGTGTACGTGTGCAGGTTAGGACCATACCTGGGCGTGGGGGGTTTGGGGGGTATGCAACCCCCCCCCAAGAAACCAAAATACCCCGCAGAAACCAAAATACCCCTCCCAGAATTCAATTTTTGACAATTTTTGTTTTATTCGCAATTTTTTGATGCCAATGGATAGGGCTCGATGTGAAACGTTGAAAAATGGTGCGTTTTTCACCATAACAGATTTTCAAGGCCATTGTTTGACCTTTGAAAAATCTTGCACCCCCTCAGAATTTTGGTGCCGCCTACCTATAGTTAGGACCAGGAATTAATACGAGGAAAAGAACATTTTGGAATCACTCCTACTCACACCTGAGCGTGGGGGTTTTTGGGGGTATGCACCCTTCTCCCCGAGAAACCAAAATAATCTCCCCAGAAACCAAAATACTCCCCAGAATTCAATTTTTTTTAAATTTGTTTTTGTTTTTTCCGTACTTTTTTGATGCCAATGGATAGTGCCCCATGAGAAACGTTGAAAAATGGTATTTTCTTCGCCATACCACCATTTTTAAGGCCATTTTTAGATCTTTGAAAAATTTTGCACGCCCCACCCCAGAATTTTGGTACCGCCCACCTATGCTCCTACCCGATGAGTTTAAAACACTTTTGTAGTCAATTTAAATTTTTACTCCTGAAATTAATCATATCTTTTCGGAACAAAAAATAAACCGTTCTTTTTCGTTTCTTGGAAACTACAGCAGAGCAGTGGCAACTGAGCGTCTACTTCCAGTACTTTTTGGCATGTTTTTCGGGAGTTTTTGCCGGTTTTACACCACCCAGACCCCTAGAATTCGACTGCTGCTCATGTAATGTGGAGGATACCGATTTTTGACAAATAAAAAATGTTCTGAAACAATATTATTCACATATGCGAAATAACAATCTTTTCGCACCTTTCGAGTGTCTAATTTCATTCAAAATCATTTCTGATGCTAGATTTTTTCAAAAAAGTTTTAAATACCTATTCGACAATTCACTTTTAAACGAGCATTCTCAACAAAAGTCTGAATATTGCTAAATTTATGCAAACGGACGGCTAAAGAAAAAAATCGTTCCATCTCGATTCACCGACCGTCCCATTTCTCGTATAATGATGAGACATGTTATTTTAACGTTCCCGAAAATCCTGTTTGTTCAAACGATCCGATTCTCCGACCGTCCCGATTCTCCGATCTGTACTATAAAAGCTATGTTTTCCGAACTGTACTATAAAAGCTATTTTTAGCACAAAAATTTCCAGTTTACCGGCCGTCTAATTTTCGGCCCGTCCTAATTATCCGACCATCCTGATTATCCGACCACATTAGGTTTACGAGTGTGGAAAACAAGTAAATTTATTCATAATACATACTGCACTGCACAGCACTTATTTACTTACATGCTTACTACAGTAGTATAATTTTATTTTTCAAATTTACTTACATAATTCATTGTTTTGATACCTATCGTTTCCATTCATTTATTCTATTCTTTTGCTTACTTTTCTCTTAATCCTGTTCATTTTATCTTGATTCTTCAAGCATAATGTTAATGCGTAAATACTAATAGGTACTGAGAAGCTCAATATATTCACAGGTGATAACATTACGTATATTATGCGCAGGTCTTATCTCTATGGATAAAGACAGTCCCGGCATTTCTCTAGTAGAATTGAAGAAAATAATAGAAGCAACTGTAATAATTAAAAATATTTTGATACAATTAATTATCTTTGAAAGATAGATGGTACGTTCTGGACTAACAGATTTTTCTTTATTGCAAACAAGAGATACAGTAGCTCAAGGAGAGATCCACCTACAGAGCATTCATTGTTGTTTGCAAAATTCCATTTACTTATAGTCTGTGTCGTTTATCCGAGAGCTTTTTCAGCAAATCTCTTCCGATGCTACAGTAAGGCTATCTTCACTACTTACTGTAGGTCATTTAGAGATTACTATAGCTAGGAAAGAAGGTTTTTTTAATAAAATTTCTTATGGCATAATTTATTCTCGTCTTCCAGCAGATCATGCAACATGCGGATGGAATTCGAGCATCCATCTTGTCATAAATCGACCATTAAACGCAATAGACCAGCATTTTAAACAACGCCGAAAAATTCCGCTTAGCGTAGTGGTAGAACGTCCGATTGTCGTCGAAGCAACACGGGTTCGATTCCTGTTGCAGCATTTTTATTTAGCGCACTTACTGTAGTATGTCACAGCACTGTTTATGCTTGAATTAATTCTATATGGGCGGTTAAGTGCGTTAAAAAGGAAAACATTGAGGCCGCTCGCCCCCACTCAACTTTTCTGTCGAGTTACAGTGAATCACTTGTTTAGGCTCACTGTAGCCTTAAGAAAAATTTATTGAAAAAGCTCTCGAATTAATAAAACAGACTATAGGCTTTCTTAGCTACGGGAATCCACAAGGCTCAAACGATTAAATACGTTAAACAATAGGAGAACGACGTAATTTTTCAAATTGAGAAAATTTTACGACGTAACTTTTTCAAACTTGAATCCTCATCGACGTATTTTTTCAAAAAAAAATCTCCGTAATTTTTCAAAGGACTTTGAAGCAAAAACACTGTCATAAACACCAATATAACCTGATTTCCGACTTTCTTATATACTGTAGCTGTACAAAAAAGCGTCACCAATGAATATATCCAGCGTTGTGCAGATTTTGCAGTGCTGTGTAGTGCACTGCGCAACATAATACCGCATGTAGTGGGGTTAGTGAAAGGCTGATTCGGGATTACCTACCTGAGGTGATACAGGGGTGTGGGGGGAGTGGTGGTGATTTAGTTATGCAGCTAAAACTAAAATATCGTCAGGAACCAGTGGATCGATTGAGTTGAACATCTCGGGTATGAAACGGATATGTGCCAGCCATAGGTGGCCGGCACCAAAGCTGTGGAGGGGTTGCAAGATTTATTCAAAGAAGAAAAAATGGCTTTAAAAATGGTGGTATGGCGAAAAAACACAATTTGTCAGCGTTTCTCGTCGAGCACTATCCACTGGCATCGAAAAATTGCGAAAAAAAACAAAAAATTCTCAAAAATTGTATTCTGGGGGAGTGTATTTTGGTTTCTGGGGGTTGCATGCCCTAAACCCCCCTTCCTCCAACGCCCAAGTCAATCATCCTAGAGATATACAAGTACCACACGCGTATGGTACCTGTATATCTCTATGATTGATTGACTCTAGATGGGGTGCTTCCTGAGGCGGGAGTGACCCAGATCTAGACTTAAAATCAGAATGTTTTACGGAACCAGTGTACGTACCAATTGAGCTGAAATTCCGGGTTTAGGACGAATATGTTCCAATCATACGGTAGTATGTATGTAAAAGGTACTCATATAGTAGGAATCCCTTTAAGCCAACCAGATTTCTAAATTTCTCTTAGACTGACATCACCACATCGCGTACCGTTCCACCTGGCCGACTAGACCCAAAGTCATACAACAGAAAGCCTATGACTGGTATAATCACGTTTAATCCTCCGTTTACCGTGTCCTATGCCTAAGGCATAATGAATCACTTTCGTGGAATATTTTCTGTTCTACCTTATCCGTGTGTCCGTAACTTTGTCTAGTCTCGATTTGGCCTCAGTTACATCGTTTTTAATGGTTTAGCTCGAAGAGGAGTTATAGAGTAGTGAGAAATAGGCATTTTTTGGCCTATACAGTGATATCACAAAAACTAAAGATGGGAAAATAAGGTTCTAATAAGAAAATTCGGTGGTTCATTCCTTTCCAGCTCTTTAAATGCACCACCTGGATGTGTTTAACACAACAGAAATCTAGTTTTTCTTGTTTTTGCATAATGTCCAACAGTTGCCTATTCTTATGCATTGTGATAGTTTTTTAATTAAACCTATTTCAAAAATGATTTTCACAGAAAATAACATACATATTCAGAAAGAACATAAAAAATTGCACTTAATCATAGGTTGCGCGAGATCGCTACCTATAATATACTTGACCATCGTTTTTTATATGTTTATCACAGCGAGTGCGAAATTTGTGTCCCCCTCACAGCAACAACGGCACACACCTGGGAGGTGCGGTTTTTAAATCGATAGATAATTAAAAAATTCGATGCCAGAGTTTTTTGTTTACTCTTAATACCGACTTAGCAATGAAAGTATAAAGTGTAAAAGTGTAAACCCAAAAATCAAATAATTTGCGAAGGGCCTATTTTTTTAAAGGTTGCCCCTGAGCTGTAGATTACGAATCTGTCCTCAAAATTTATTTACACTCAATGGTTGCACAAAAATGTAAAGTATACGGGTTTTTTTACTCTTTGCGTGTCCTTCAGCTTATCTAACTCAATTTTAGTTTCTGTGCAGTAATTGATTTTATGTTGTAGAGGATTACACTATCTCAAAACCCTTTTTTCTTCTCTTTTTACGCAATATTTCTTGATTTGAAATCGTTTTAGTGTAAAGGGTTTGAGACGAAAAAGAAATTTCTTCAGCTACTCCGCTAAGTAGGCGGAAGATGCTAATTATGCTTAAAATGTGTCCTGACCTCAGCGTTACAGATCCTTGTTTATTTTGTTGCTATACACCCAATATTGCGTTATTAGCACAAGTGTAAAGTTTACACTGATAAGCGCTTTTCCGCCCAGAGCATTGGGTATCAAACAATTTGCGGGGGGCCAATTTTTTCATAAAATGTTGCCCCCGAGTTGTTGATTACGTATAAGACCTCAAAATTTCTTTACACTTAATGGTTGTTGCACAAAAGTGTAAAGTATACGGGGTTTTTACTGTTAGCGTGTCCTAAAGCGTATCTAACTCAATTGTGATTTCTGTGCAGTCCAACTGGTTTCATAATGTAGAGGGTTACAATATCTCATAACGTAATATTGTTTTCCTCTTTTAATGCAATATTTCTCGATGTGTGATTGTTTTAGTGTAAAGGGTTCGGGACTAAAAACGAAATTTCGTCAGCTACTCCGCTAAGTAGGCGAAACATGCTAATTATGCTTAAAATGTACCCTGACCTAGGCGTTACAGATCCTAGTTTGTCTTTTTTCTGTATACCCAATATTGCGTTATTAAGACAAGTGTAAAGTTTACACTGAGAAGCACTTTTCCGCCCAGAGCATTGGGTATCAAACTTTTTGTGGAGGGCCGATTTTTTAAATTTTCTGAGTTGTAGATTACGAATCGGACCTTAAAATTTCTTTACACTCTTTACACTCAATGGTTGTTGCACAAGAGTGTAAAGTATACGGGTCTTTAACTCATAGCGTGTCCTAAAGCTTATCTAACTCAATTTTGGTTTCTGTGTAGTCCAATTAGTTTTATAATGTAGAGGGTTGCGATATCTCAAAACCTAAAATTTTCTTTTTTTAACGCAATATTTTTCGATCTGTGATCGTTTTAGTGTAAAGGGTTCGAGACGAATAAAGAAATTTTTCAGCTACTCCTTTAAGTAGGCGGAACATGCTGATTATGCTTAAAATGTGCCCTGACCTAAGTGTTGCAGATCCTAGTTTGTTTTGTTTCTATACACCCAATATTGCGTTATTAGCACAAGTGTAAAGTTTAAACTGAAAAACACTTTTCCGCCCAGAGCATTGGGTATCATACTTTTTATGGAGTGCCAATTTTTTTAAAATGTTTCTTCTGAGTTGTAGATTACGAATCGTAGCTTAAAATTTCTTTACACTCAATGGTTGTTGCACAAAAGTGTAAAGTATACGGGTTTTTTACTCTTAGCGTGTCCTAAAGCTTATCTAACTCAATTTTGGTTTCTGTGTAGTCCAATTAGTTTTATAATGTAGAGGGTTGCGATATCTCAAAACCTAAAATTTTCTTTTTTTAACGCAATATTTTTCGATCTGTGATCGTTTTAGTGTAAAGGGTTCGAGACGAATAAAGAAATTTTTCAGCTACTCCTTTAAGTAGGCGGAACATGCTGATTATGCTTAAAATGTGCCCTGACCTAAGTGTTGCAGATCCTAGTTTGTTTTGTTTCTATACACCCAATATTGCGTTATTAGCACAAGTGTAAAGTTTAAACTGAAAAACACTTTTCCCGCCCAGAGCATTGGGTATCATACTTTTTGTGAAGTGCCATTTTTTTAAAAATGTTTCCCCTGAGTTGTAGATTACGAATCGTAGCTTAAAATTTCTTTACACTGAATGGTTGTTGCACAAAAGTGTAAAGTATACGGGTTTTTACTCTTAGCGTGTCCTAAAGCTTATCTAACTCAATTTTGGTTTCTGTGTAGTCAAATCAGTTTTATAATGTTGGAGGTTACAATATCTCAAAAACCAATTATTTTCTCTGTTAACGCAATATTTCTTGATCTGTGATCGTTTTAGTGTAAAGAGTTCGAGACGAAAAAAGAAATTTCTTCAGCCACTCGGCTAAGTAGGCGGAACATACTGATTATGCTTAAAATATGCCAGCGTTACAGATCCTCTGATGATTAATGTTAATGCTAAATTAATAGTCGTGAATGCAGCGAAGAACATTTATGCGCCATCTTGCAAATTCCACTGCCTGCCATAATTCTTGTGTTTAATCACTGTTTTTTCAATTAATTCTATTAGTGTTGGCCTAATGTATGGGCAGCTAGAAAATTCTGGGGCTTTTGGCTCGGTGGAATCGCCAAAAATGTTACTAAAAATAGAATTATGGGGTCTTATGCAATCTGCGCGGGTTGTTAAACTTATGTGAGAACGTAAACCCCCACGCAAACGTGTGGCTGGCCTACTGATACGTTTTTTGCCAATTTCAAAAAATAAGACCAAGTACATGCTCGTTATCCTTTGGATGACACACTTATAGTCTGTGTCACTCAAGTTCGATCATAAATTTTAAAACCATCTCCGACAATAATCTGACAGATTGCGATCACTACAATCTGATATAGTATAATTATCGTAACCCTCGGCTTACTGTCGGTGAAAATTCTTAGAATTTATGCACGAAGTTATGTGAAACAGACAATAGATAAAGTAATACAGTAGGTGCATAGGTACCTATAATCTGTTTCACGAAACCATGTGCATGGATCACCATTCTTGATTCAATGCAAATTGATTACAATAGCGGTTCAATTGAAGTAGCAAAAACGATTTTGTGCATAGCAATGAATAGTCATACGAAGTTTTATTATGCAAAAGTGTGCTACGGTCAGAGCTGCGTAGAAACCACTTTTGTAGTTGTTCGCTAGATCGTTAAAAATTGAATTTCATGCACAAGGTTCTGTGAGGTAGACTATATATAGTTCTTTAAACCAAGTACATGTGTAGTGCATGGATCCGCTCGAAACACATACTAATTACTGTAGTGCTCAATTTTTTACTAGCTCGACAGATTGGGTAGCAAATTTTGTTATACATATGGTGGGTCGTGGGATGAAAAAATCGAGTGTCAAGAAAATTTATTTTTTGGGCGAGTTTATGCACTATAGTCTGTTCCATTCAAAACGGCCCCTTTTCGCTAAAGTCTCATTATCAGACATGCACGTGGGTTCTAGATCGACTAAAATGGAAAAAATGGAAAATTTTGTGGGACACACGAGGCAAAATGAAAGCCAAAAATGGTTGGAAGGAACTTTAACGGATCTTGAAGACTGCACCCTTACTTCGATCCCGTCACATGATTTTGAAAGGAATCCGGTTAAATAGCAATGTCCCGGGACCCATATTTTGCAGTCTTTGGAGCGGATATAATGATCTGACTGTTGAATTTGCAGGCGAAGCGAAAGAGGACATTAGTCGTATAAATTTTAGAGAAATCGTGGAACACTTTAATACCTCGCACGCAACTAAAATTCAATTTTTGTTCAATCAATTTGCGGTTTATGCACAAGTCTAATTTTCGCCTTTTTCAACGATATGTCCAAACTTGCGTAAATTCGAATGATCTTCCTTGTTCTTCATCTTGTTTGAATGACTAGTACGGATATATGGCCTAAAGTATTAAATAAAAGAAGGGAACTAGCAAAGAAAAAACGCTCCGATGGAACAAAAAAGGTGAATATACTTGAATTTCTTGATTATTAAGGATGTAAAAGGAGGGGACAAGGAAACATTTCCCCATTTGCGCAGTAGCCATAGGAATGTGCTAAACAATTAGACTTCCCTAAACAACGCAAAAATCAAAGTATATTCTGCGGCATATTCGATTACGATGGCGAGTATTTTGATTACTTTATTTTGGCAAATTTAAAGAAATGTTTTACGATTCTTAATGCAAACTATTGAGTTGGTCATGTGGGTGTAAAGTTTAGACTTTTTTCTTTTACGCCAGAGCATCGTGGAAGGTCAAGATTTCATCAAATAAATAATACGTTGATTATTTAATGGTTATGAAAATGTCTTCAATGCTCTTTTGCAAAACACTTAAAAACGTTTTGTGACTACACCCTCATTTTTCACAGGCCGCAGAATATACTTCGATTTTTGCGTTGTTTAGGGAAGTCAAATTGTTTAGCAAATTCCTATGGCTTCTGCGCTTTGCACTTTACACTTTGCACTTTGCACTTTATACCATGATGGTGCACTTCGACTGCAAAAACATGTTGATAAACGGAGGGTTTAGCCAACCAGATTTTTGAAATTTTGTTTGACTGACCATACCATATCACTGACCGTCGCATCTATCCGACTAAATTCAAATGTTTTTAACAGAAAATTCATGAGCATTGAGCACATAGGTGGGCGGCACCAAAATTCTGCGGGGTGCGATATATTTCACAGGTCAAAAAATGACCTTAAATGGCGAAAAAACACCATGTTTCAACGTTTCTCATCGAGCACTATCCATCGGCATCAAAAAATTGCGAAAAAGAAAATTTCAAAAATTGAATTCTTGGGAGTATTTTGGTTTCTGGGAGGTATCTTGGTTTCTCGGGGGATGCATACCCCCAAATCCCCCTCCCCACGTCCAGGTGTGATTGGGCATTCCTCTAAGCCGACCAGATTTTTAAACACCACACTACATTACCGACCGTCCCATCTAGGCGACTAGATTCAAGTTTCAGCACAAGAAAATTCATGATCAGTATAAATCCCTTTCAGCCAGCCAGATTTTTGGAAGTTTTTGACTGACATCACCACATCGCCGACCTCTCACCTGGCCGAATAGACCTAAGTTTATATAACAGAAAGCCTATGACTGGTATAATTACCTTTTAGCCAACCAGATTTTTGAAATATTGTTTGACCGACAATGCCATATCACCGACCGTCCCATCTGACCGACTATGTAGATTCAAATTTTGTTACCAAAAGTTCATGATCAGTAGGAATCCCTGCAAGCCGACCAGATTTTTAAAATTCTGTCTGATCGACCCTTTCACATCGCCGACCGTCCCCCCTGGACGACTAGATTCAAAATTTTTTTACCAGAAAACTCATGATCAGTAGGAATCCCTTTAAGCCGACCAGATTTTTAAAACTTTTGTGACCGACCGAACACACACTGTAAACGACCGTCCCATCTGGCTGACCTGACCCAGGTTTTAATAACAGAAAATTATTGAGCTGTAGAAATCCTTTTAAGCTCATCGGATTTCTGAAATTTTGTTTGATCGACCATATCGTGTCACCGACCGTCCCATCTGGCCGACTAGATTCAAATTCAAATTTCAAAAATCTGGTTGGCTTAGAGGATTCCTGCTGCTCATAAATATTCTGTTATAAAAATTTGGTTCAAGTCAGCCAGATAGGACGGTCGATAATGTAGTGTGGTCGGTCGGTCAAAAAAGCTTTTGAAAATTTGGTTGACTTAGAGGGATGCCATTTGCTCACGAATTTTCGATTACAAAATTTGATACTAGTCGGCCAGATAAGGCGGCCGGTGATTTAATATGGTCAGGCTTGAAAATTTTTCAAAAATCTAGTCGGCTTAGATAGATTCCACTGCTCAAGAATTTTCTGGCACAAAAATTTGAATTTAGTCGGCCAGATGTGACGGTCGGTTTTGTGGTGTGGTCAGGCTTAAAATTTTTTTTAAAATCTAGTCGGCTTAGAGGGATTCCCACTCATAAATTTTTGGTTACTATAATTTGAATATAGTCGGTCAGATGGGACGGTCGTTGATGCGGCGTGTTCGGTCGGTCGAAAAAACTTTAAAATCTGGTCGGCTCCAAGGAATTCCTACTGATAATGAATTTTCTGGTAAAAAAATTTGGATCTAATCGGCCAGATGGGACGGTCGGTGATGTGGTAGGGTCGATAACACAGAATTTCAAAAATCTGGTCGACCTAGAGGGATTTCTACTGATCATGAATTTTCTGGTACAAAAATTATAATCTAGTCGGTCAGATGGGACGATCGGTGATGTGGTAAGGTCGGCAAAGCAATATTTCGAAAATCTGGTTGGCTTAAACGTGATTTTACCAGTCATAGGTTTTCTGTCATATGAACTTATGTCTTGTTGACCAATGGACGGTCGGCGATGTGGTGATGTCAGTCTGAAAAATTTACAAAAATATGGTTGGCTGAAAGGGAACCCTACTGATCATGAATATTTAATCTAGTCGGCTTCGGCTAGAGGGAACGGTCGAGGGATGTGGTGTGGTCATTCTTAAATTTTTCAAAAATCCGGTCGGCTTAGAAGGGTGCCCAATGCTCATGGATTTTATGTTACAAGAATTTGAATGTAGTCGGCCAGATGGGACGGTCAATGATATGGTATGGTCAGTCAAACAAAATTTCAAAAATTTGGTTGGCTTAAACGTGATTATATCAGACATAGGCTTTCTGTTATATAAACTTGGGTCTAGTCGGTCAGGTGAGACCGTAGGCGATGTGGTGATGTCAGTCTAAAATAATTTTAGAAATCTAGTTGCCTTACAGGGATTCCTACTATATGAGTACCTGCATACATACATACCTACCGTATGATTGAAACCTATTTGTCCTAAATCCGGAATTTCAGGTTAATTGGTACATACATTGGTTCGGTAAAACATTTTGATTTTAAGTCTAGGTCAGGGTCACACACACCCCTCCTCATGAAGCACCCAATCTAGAGTCAATCACCCTAGAGATATGCAGGTACCATACGCGTGTGGCTGGCACAAATCCGTTCCATACACGAGATGTTCAACTCAATCGGTCCACTGGTTCCGAAAGATGTTTTAGTTTCAGCTGCTTAATTGGGTCACCTCACCACCACCCCCCCACTCAGGGTCAGCCCTGTCTCATCTCAAGTAGGTACTGTTAATCGGCCTTTCCCTAACCCCACTGCATGCGGGATAGTTTTGCACAGTGCACTACGCAGCACTGCAAAATCTGCATAGTGTAGCGCTGATATATTCATTGGTGGCGCTTTTTAGCACCTAAAGTATATAAGAAAGTCGGAAAGCAAGTTATATTTGTGTTTATGACAGTGTTTTTGCTTCAAAGTCCTTTGAAAAAATACGTCAAAGCTCGTTTTTTTGAAAGATTACATAAATAAAATTTTTGAAAAAATACGGTAATCAAAGTTTTGAAAACACATTAATCAAAGTTTTGAAAAATTATGTTAATCAAAGTTTCGAAAAAATACGGTAATAAAAAATTTGAGTAAAATACGATAATATTGTTTGAATTGTTGTTATTGTCGCGGCTCAAATGATTAAAAACGTTGAATAGTGTAAATGATGACGCATTTGTTCTTACGTTTGCTTAACGTAAAAATTCAAGCAGTTAGGTATAGCGACGCTAAATTTCAAACCAAGAGGATCACTATATTGAAACTTTCATTTTTCATTTTCCAGAATTTTTGTGTAAAGATATGCGAACATTTCAATTTTTATATCGTTCTCGACAGTTATCTGCTAAGTACAGCGAATCTACTGGAAGTTGTGTATCGCTGTATTTCAAACCAGGAGACTCATTTTTTTTGAAAAATACGTCGATGAAGATTCAAGGTTGAGAAAATACGTCGTTAACTTTTCTTAATTTGAAAAAATCACGTCGTTCTCCTATTGTTTAACGTTTTTAATCATTTGAGCCTTGTGGCTTTCCGTTTTAGCAAGCCATTCCTACTCAAGGAGCTTTGCAAACCAGAGGCGTAGCCAGGATTTTGGTTCGGGGGGGCATGAACAAAAATGTTTTAAGACTACTTTTGCATTGAATGCCAGTAACGTTATGTATATTAAAACTGAGTTTTTCGACCTTTAGTAGTGTAGCCCAGTATTTCTTGTACAAGGTCCGTTTGTACATGTACGAAGATGGTCCCCCAAAGGTCTTTGTACATTTTGTAGACACAAATTTTTGAGTACTATAATATGGTACGGTAGCGATTCTAGGGTGGTAAAAACAGTTGTTCGAATTTTGGTAGTTTATTTTTAGCTGATTTCTGGGTCTCTAGGGACAAAAATCACTAATAATCGGCTTAAAAGGGCGCGAAGCGCCGAAAAATTTGACATTTTTCCTTTTGAAATGCAATTTCTGCCAGTAAAAAGATATATAGAATACACAATTACTTATTTCGGCGCGAAGCGCCGAAAATTTTTACGAATTTTAGACCTTTTTTGCAATTTTTGTCTTCCCAAAAGTCTTTGTATCTGTACAAAGACGGTCCCAAAAAGTCTTTGTACATCGGGAAAAATCTTTGCTGAATACAAAAAAATACTGATATAGCCTTCCTTGCTAATTTATGGCTTTCTGACGATCAAAAATACAAAAAGTGAAAAGCGGCTCGAAGTGCCGAAAATTCTCAGAATTTCTACCGTTTTCATATAGAATTTACGGCCTACCTATTGACAAACATTTCAGAAATTATAAGTGGCGCAAAGTGCCGAGAAATTTAGTCATTTTTTACCGCCTTTAAGATTTTGTAGCTCTGTGAATACTAATAGTCTGACAGAGCAGAAAATTATCAAATTTGTACAAAACAATTTTGACAGTTCAAGGTTCTAACAAGAAAACTGCGAATTACTAAATTTGTTTGAAGATATTTTGAGTGATTCAGGCTTTTAAACGCAATGCTGGAGCTTTACAAAAGAAAGAACAGTAACCAGCAAAATTTTGACGTTTTTGCACATTAAACTCAATTTATACCGCTTAAATCATACAAAAAAGACAAATTAATGCCGGCGCGAAACGACGGAAAGTTTTAGAAAGTCCTAACTCTTTTACCTGGCTTGTTCTCCCTAAAATCTCGTTGCACATGTACAACGAGATTTTACGGTTGCGGGGTCTGGAATGGCGCGCTCAAGTGTTCCCAGCGATGTCCGGGGCAGAGTCCCGGAAAATTTTGTAAAAAAAGCATTTTATTGTTAAATAGTAACGTTAAAATTTTCGCAAAATCGGCCAAATCTCGGTTCTGAATCAAGCAAGCCCAAAAACACTTGAAATTAATGAACTTTATTTCACAAAACTTCTGAGCTGAAATGCGTTTTTTGACCTCTGCTAATTACATAGCGCAGCAACGGGTCGCTGCCAAGAAATATAGAAAATTGTATCAATGAAAATTTTGTTCTTACCGTTTTCAGGCCCATTCGTGGCCTTGTTCAGAAAACAGAAAATGCGCAAAAACATAAGAAAATTTGGAAATTCCTTCCATTTAAAATAGGATGATGTGACCTTGTAAAGAAATATAAACAAATTAAAGAATAGACAAACTGGTACACAAAAGACAAACAAAGCAGAGAATAGGCAAATTGGTGCTTAATCATTTTCGCACTTTTACTATTTTTATGCTCAACAAGCATGCGCAGTTTCAATCATCGAACAAATAGTGCATTAAATTACTAAAGTGATGTGAAGTGCTGGATTATTTTAGCTGATTCAAGCTTTTTAATTCATTAGATCTATATAACAATAAAAAATAATGACTCGGCGCGAAGCGCCGAAAAATTTTGACGTTTTTGCCTTTTTTGAACTCAGTTTTCTGGACACACATTATTGCAACAGAGAAATCAGCAATATTTCTGAAAAATTTCGGGGGGGGATGTGCCCCAATGCCCCCTGGCTACGCCTATGTTGCAAACTTATACTTGTAAACAATAAATTACCTTTAAAGTGCAGAAAATCGCTATAACAGAACACGCTTGCTGATCTACTGTTGGAGTTTATAGACTTAATGTACCTATATACCTAATTTCTATATAAACGTTTACCATTCAGCTATTGACTGACGTCTGGTGTCACATTTAGATCTGCAGTCGGATAGGAGAGTCGGAGAATCAGGACGGTGACCATTACACATGGGCCGCAGATTACTGTAGATTCTTCAGAAATCTATTTTCAGTAACATTTTTGGCAGTTTTGCCCCATTTGCTTCCCCTATAATTTGGGGTCAATCCAAGTATCTTGCTGCCCAGGTATGATCGTCATGGTTGGAGGAACTTGGACGGATGAAACTGGATTATCGCAATCCGCAGCCAAAGCAGCTTATTGAGTATAACAATATTCGCAATTTTTCGACCTTATTAGCACAAGTCCGAGGATTTACGGTTTTTATGTATTTTGAAATATTGCATCGTGCAAACTTTGAAAATGCGATTTTCGTTGACGTATGGACTTGGTTTTTGAACTAGGAAAATTGCTTGAAAAGGATGGACGAAAAATAGCTTTGAGGCTCAAAATGTATATGTATTAATAAAACACAATATTAAGGTCGATGTTAGAGTAATATTAATTAAACAAAAAATTACATTAATTTTTGATATATGTACATATGTATCTAGTCCATCCTTCAAGACCGGAAAATTATGAAGTATTCAGTATAAATGTTTTTAATTCCATATTCAGCATTTATTATCGGTGAACTAATCTTTAGGCGGAATATTTTGACATAATAAAAAGTAGTTTTTCAATATAAAATGTCTTTGAACATTTCGCAATATATCGTGCTGCCCGTTTGTCATACATTTGGGTTCATTTCGTAGGACGTTTGAACTTAAGTTCTGCTAACGTTTCTGAACGGTTAAAGTCTATAACGCTTACAGCGATCGGTTGGAGCTATTTGCAACAGCATGCACGATTTTATTGGCCCTTAATCACGCCCTTGAACGATTACGATTTCAAATTATTAAGCTGCGCAAATAAAGTGTCGATTTATTCTCGCTTACTAGGTGGGAATCGCCCCATCCTACGCACTCCATTTCGTTCTATATAATCTGCGTAAAATGCACCGAGCCTCATTTTATAACTTTGACTGGAGAAGCAGCTTGAGGATTAGAAGGACAGCTAGTGATGGATAGATTACGGCGAACAACGCAAGCGGCTATTTTGCTTATGTGCTTTCATATTAGCTGGGTAAGAAAGCAAGTTATATAAAAATTTTTAAATGGCATTACAGTTAGGAAAACTCAGATGAATGCATGCATGGTCGTCATTTACCAGTCTCGGCCAGACATGCACTTTTGGGGAAAGGGGTCTGTGGGTAGACTCCCCCACAGAATAAAAAAATAGGAAATTTCTGGGGTAAACGGGAGACTAAATTCAAGGCGAAAAATGAATAAAAATTGAAATTATCTCCAAACGTGCTTTGAATTGATTAAAAACCGTGGAATAGCTTAGTTTTAATGCTATTTTATCATTCATACCAGTTTTGAAGTCATTTTGTCCCAAAAATCTCAATTTTTGACCCGCCCCCCAGGTCGGCCATGCTTTGCATCTATGGTGTCGAACGTCACACAGAGCATTTCGTGGTCGTCAAAACCAGTCGAACTGGATTTCAATATTAATTCCACCTGAAACATCGAAATCCATACTGGAAGAAACATGACAAAATCTGGTTTTATATCTGTCCAAAAATAACAACAGTTCTTTTCCAAAAGAATCGTAAAGTCCTCTATCCCCAGTGTGTAACGATGAGATAAATTAAGTAATTTAAATCTAAATGAAAATTTATTTGTATTTGAAAATATGTAAAATATGGTTGAGAATCTGTTGATTTATTTCATGTGTCTAACATTATTGTTACTTTAAAATAAATTGTTGTGTGCCATATTCAAAGAAAGCTAGAAAAATGCAGTACGACGATTGAACTACACTCGACCGTGTCACGCTTGCGAATGAATTGTCGAAATCGCACTCGATTGTGTATTTTTTATATATGAAAAATACCCATAGCAAAAAACAACCGATGTGTTTCCTCAATAAGCAGACCGCCTTCAACTGTGTATGTAAAAATGCAAATGATCAAGAATCAATTGGGTGACATTGCTCTTAGCTCATATTTCAATTATGATAAGAAACATTGTGATAATCTATCAAAACGTGACTATAAAATCCTCAGCAATCTGTCAAAACACAAGAATATGATTGTCCTAAAGGCAGATAAGGGTAATCAAGTTGTAATTTCGAACAGAGATGACTATAGGTTGGCAGCAAGTAAATTCTGGGGGTGCTAGATCTTTCAAAGGTAAAAAAATGGCCTTAAAAATAGTGGTAGGGCGAAAAAAACACCATTTTTTAACGTTTCTCATCGATCACTAACCATTGGCATCAAAAAATTGCGAAAAAAACAAAAAAATTTCAAAAATGGATTTCTGGGGGGTATCATTTTGGTTTCTGGGGGAGATTTTGATTTTGGTTCCTCGGAGGGTGCATACCCCAAACCCTCACGCCCAGGTGTGGAGATGACTACATTAGGAAGTTGAATGATGTCTTGAATGATATCGCAAAGTTCATAGTCATTGACTGTAATCCTCTTCAGTTTATACGCTCAGTTGAGAAACGCATATCAGCCCATATACTGAAGGTTCATAAACAGAATGGACTATCTGCTGATGTCTATAAAAGTATAAATCCTGTAGGATGCAGTTATGGCAGGCTATATGGATTGCCTAAGACTCATAAGAGAGATGTTCCTCCAAGACCAATCTTGTCAGCCATCGACTCTCCAACTTATAAGTTGGCGAAGTATTTCGAGCCGATCCTACAAGACATAAGACCATCATTTTAAGACCATTTTTTCACCTCTGAAAAATTCTGGTGCTGTCTACCTATGGCAGCGACCAAATTCTGTGTGGGGGTCTGAAGGATGTAAAACTGGCAAAAATCGTAGGAAGAACATGGCTAGAAATTCAACTCTGTGGGTCTACACATTTTCAAAGTTCTATCGGATTGTCGGGGAGGGGGGTCTAAACACCCGAACCCCTCTCAAACCCATGTGTGAGCATACCGTGTTGAACCAATCGTCAAGAACCTTATTAAGGACAAATGCGCTCATGTTTTATAAAGGTAGTAATTGATCGTTCTTTACAGGAAGTACTGGAGACGGGCGGTAAAGGAGTGGAATTTCGGGTAATTATTCCTAATGAGCAGTACATATCATGCAATGTCATTTGTAGATGGAACAAAAAATTTATAAAAAATTTAAATATGAAAATTAATAAATTTATAATATAAATTTATAATTCAAAATTAGCGCAAAAGTTTTAAATGATTACAAATTAGTATTTTATCATTGCATCGTCGACTGTTTTGCTTTCAATGAGAATCGTGATAAGAAATGCACTTTATTTGTATTAGAAAGGACAAAGATGCTTGCAGATCATTGAGTTAAGGACAATTATTGAGCTAATAATGCGGATTGAAGGTTAGGTAAAGTTTGAACTAATCATTCAACATTCTGTTATAAAAAACTGATTTCAATTAATCGACTTGTTCATTGTTTTACATTAAGAGTCAGTTTCTGTAAGGACCACCTTAACCTTGCATAAGCAAAAAAATAATTTTTCTTTGTTTTAACATATATTACACAACTTTTTACGCTGATTCCGAATCTGAAAACCGTTTTACACAAAAATGACTTTTAGCTGAGTTATAGAGGTGTAAAGTGTGAAAAATCGGAATATGTGCCGAATTTCATATGATGATTAATATTTTCCAGAATAATGAACATTTTTCAATGCAATTTTTTTTAAATTACAGAAAATCAAATGGGCTTTACAAAAAGTATAAAAAGTTTGTTTATTGGATCATCCCACGGGATACAGCAGTCAATAAAGGTCAAAAATATGAATTTTTGCACTTGCAAAATTTTTACTTTTTTAGCCATAAGTCCAGAGTGGTCATACAGAATCGAACCTTATTTCACCACAATATGTGCCACCTATGTACCCCTTTCTGTGTAAAAAATGTAGGGTATGTGATGGATAGTTATTGACCACTTTTGACGAACGTGAAATTAACTCATGTGTTCAAATTTCAAAAATGATACATTTGTGCTATAAAAAATTTAACGTTTCGATCTATAACTCCAGAACTGTAAAACATTGTGCGAATGCATTATACCACAGCTTGTACCATCTATGTGCCTAAGTGCTTGCAAAAGATCATGCGTATACCTTAAGTGGTTGTTGACCATTTCTGACAAACGGTAATTGAACTCAATTGGTCAAAGTCGAAAAAATCATACATGTGTGGTACAAATAACTTTCCTTTTGAGCTGTAATTCTAAAAATAAAATTCATCTTGTGGCTACATTACACCACAATTTGCACTATCTATTTGCCTAATTATATGCTAAAATCCATCAACATATGTTTGATATTTATTGACCGTTTGTGGACAACGTAAACTTATCTCCATTGGTCAAAATCAAAAAGTCACACATTGGTGCTTCAAAAAATTTTTCTTTCGGCTCTGTAACTCAAGAATTAGGACACATTTTTTAAGCGCATTACACCAGTCTCTACCATATATGTCCCTAATTGTACACAAAAAAATCATCTGCATATTCCACTACTTATCTATCAGCCATATTTCACAAGTTTGAACTTAACCTAATGTGGTCAAACTGAAAAAATGCATGCTTTTGTTTCAAATAATTTTATTTTCTATTTCTAACGAGAAGTAAAATCTATCTGGTGACCATACTACCCCAGGGTTCGCACTATCTATTTGCCTAATTGCATGCAAAAAATTCATACATATATGTTGGATTATATTTATTTATTATTTTTACCTGTAGAAAATCATAACATAAAGGAATATGTTTTATATCGTCAAAATTCAATTGTCTAAACATTATGAATGAATCAATGTGTCTTCAACGTCATCTGCCTCGTCATCTAGATTTGGGTCTGGTTGGAAAAAATCTTCTGAGCAGTCATCTTCATCAGTTTCAGTTGGGACAATTGCTTCTCTTATTTGTGCTTCCCGCGACCCAAATCCTGCAATTTGCTGCCATGATAAAAACTCAGATTGCTTGAATTGGGGGCAATCTTCGCATTTCAGTTGCAGTCTCCCTTGGATCGCACTTTCTTCGAGTCTTAATCCCATCATCAAATTTTTTATGAAAATATTGGCGCTGGTTTTCTGTGACTGCTTTACAAGATCTTTTTTGCCTTAAAGCCCAGCCAGTTGGTAATCTTTGGATTGAATCATCATCTGCATACATCTCCCAGAATTGCTGCAAAACTTCATTTAGACTTGGAAGCCGAGGCATTAGCTGCCGATTTTCTATTTGTTTCTTGTACGTTGTAATAGCTGCATCACGCAATGTCAATCGCACAGGCTAAAACTGGCGATTTGCTATCTACATGTGATTTTCAAGGGATCGATGTCTTTGAAATGATTTCACGCAACCAGGAACAGTACAAGTAAACAGTTGCAAAGATCTTGGTGAGCTGTCTTCTTCTGGTAAAACTGGCACAAATGTTGCTGTTGACTAGTCCCTTGACATTGGCTCTTCTAGGATGAAGAAACAAGAAAAAAATAGAAAATCGGCAGCTAATGCCTCGGCTTCCAAGTCTAAATGAAGTTTTGCAGCAATTCTGGGAGATGTATGCAGATGATGATTCAATCCAAAGATTACCAAATGGCTGGGCTTTAAGGCAAAAAAGATCTTGTAAAGCAGTCACAGAAAACCAGCGCCAATATTTTCATAAAAAATTTGATGATTTAAGACTCGAAGAAAGTGCGATCCAAGGGAGACTGCAACTGAAATGCGAAGATTGCCCCAATTCAAGCAATCTGAGTTTTTATCATGGCAGCAAATTGCAGGATTTTGGTCGCGGGAAGCACGAAAAAGAGAAGCAATTGTCCCAACTGAAACTGATGAAGATGACTGCTTACGAGATTTTTTCCAACCAGACCCAAATCTAGATGATGAGGCAGATGACGTTGAAGACACATTGATTCATTCAGAATGTTTTGACAATTGAATTTTGACGATATGAAACATTCCTTTATGTTAGGATTTTCTACAGGTACAAATAATAAATAAATATAATCCAACATATATGTATGAATTTTTTGCATGCAATTAGGCAAATAGATAGTGCGAACCGCGGCATATTATGGTCACCAGATAGATTTTACTTCTCGTTAGAAATAGAAAATAAAATTATTTGAAACAAAAGCATGCATTTCTTCAGTTTGACCAATTAGGTTAAGTTCACACTTGTGAAATATGACTGATAGGTAAGTACGTGGAATATGCAGATGATTTTTTTGTGTACAATTAGGGACATATATGGTAGAGACTGTGGTGTAATGCGCTTAAAAAATGTGACCTAATTCTTGGGTTACAGAGCCGAAAGAAAAATTTTTTGAAGCACCAATGTGTGACTTTTTGATTTTGACCAATGGAGATAAGTTTACGTTGTCCACAAACGGTCAATAAATATCAAACATATGTTGATGGATTTTAGCATATAATTAGGCAAATAGATAGTGCAAATTGTGGTGTAATGTAGCCACAAGATGAATTTTATTTTTAGAATTACAGCTCAAAAGGAAAGTTATTTGTACCACACATGTATGATTTTTTCGACTTTGACCAATTGAGTTCAATTACCGTTTGTCAGAAATGGTCAACAACCACTTAAGGTATAAGCATGATCTTTTGCAAGCACTTAGGCACATAGATGGTACAAGCTGTGGTATAATGCAGTTGCACAATGTTTCACAGTTCTGGAGTTATAGATCGAAACGTTAAATTTTTTATAGCACAAATGAATCATTCTTGAAATTTGAACACGTGAGTTAATTTCACGTTTGTCAAAAGTGGTCAATAACTATCCATCACATATCCTACATTTTTTACACAGGAACGGGTACATAGGTGGCACATATTGTGGTGAAATAAGGTTCGATTCTGTATGACCACTCTGGACTTATGTCTAAAAAGTAAAAATGTTGCTAGTGCAAAAATTAATATTTTTGACTTTTATTTACTGCTGTATTCTGTGGGATGATCCGGTAAACAAACTTTTTATACTTTTTGTAAAGTCCATTCAATCTTCTGTAATTTAAAAAAATTGCATCGAATAATGTTAATTATTCTGGAAAATATCAATCAACATATGAAATTCGGCACATATTCCGATTTTTCACACTTTACACCCCTATAAGTCAGCAAAAAGTCATTTTTGTGTAAAACGGTTTTCATATTCGGAATCAGCGTAAAAAGTTGTGTAATATATGTTAAAACCAAGAAAAATTATTTTTTTGCTTATGTGAGTCACTATTACAGCAAGGTGATTCTTACAGACATTGACTCTTAAGAACTCTTCTTTCATTTCTTTAATCATTTCAGTTTTATAATATGTACCTACAAATGCGCGTTTCACGCTTCCAGTGTGTTTTGAACTCGTTTTGGGGGTTTAGCTCCAAACGATTACTGATTCTGGGTAAATGATACGCTTTCCAATTTTTAGGGAACAAGAAATGTGTTAATTAAGGTTTTTGAGATTTTTGGCTCTAAAGTATCAGTCTTTTAGCACTTCGCGCAACAAATGTACTTACATTTTCAATGTTGTAAACATCTTACTAATTTTGTATGTTCAGTAGTGTTTTTCTGGAAAATTTGTCTTTCACATATTTTTCTAATAATGCTCAGCATACGCGAAAAATCTCTTTTAAAATGTTATGCTCTTCGCTGGAATTCTTGATGTGTTGTAAGATGGTCGCCTGAATATCATCGTTGTACCTATGTACTTTTCAGTGATCCACTCATTCCACTGATCTAATTTTGATTTATTAATTGATATTAAACCTAAGCTGTTATTCTTCCGATGAAGTTTTTGAAGTGGCAAAACCATTATTTTTATTTATGTGAAGATTTAATGCATACATATGTACATACATTGTTTACAACGTGCTTAACTGGAACTCTTGTTGTGAATTTTCAAAGTTTCAATATTTCCGTATTTCGTTTCTTATCATTCTTTTCTTTTTAAAGATTTTTGTCCTTTCTATTTCTATGTTCTTACTATGCGCGTACTTACATATGTAAATGTTTTTAGTTTATAAGTGTACCAGGTGGTAGTCCAACTGCAGTAAGAACCGAAATACAGACGAATGCAGAATCATATAGCAATCATGGACAACAACGACAACGCTGGACACGTAATTTTAATATTGAGTACACGACTGCATACATGTACATATAATGCAAATTAACTAAAATTATTCGAAATTACGCAAATTTTCAAGAGGAAGAAGTCTTAAACGAAAGACGTCACTAGTCTTCGCAGACCATAAGAAATATAAAACTATAGGTACGTGCACTTTTATTTATCTGTTAAATCAAAAGGGTTCGAGATGAGAGATTTAAAGAATAAACCACGGAAATTCATCAAAACTCAAGAGTGTAGCTAGTGGTGCTCTTATCAAAATTATCAGTAAGACTGGCAATGTTTGTGCTTGTTCTGTAAGTTTTGAATCGGCAAAATTATTTAGAAAATTTAGGTCAAATGAGAGAGCATCGTGTTTGTTGTTCTTACTTATGTGTCTTTTTAAACATCCACCTTGTTTGTTTTTGTTTTGATTGAATATTTTTCCCGTTTTTATTCTTTGCATTAGTTTTGTTTAGCAGGTTCAGTATCCTGTTATGATTTAATTGTGTATGCAGATGATCAAACATCATCCAGTTGGCATCAAAGTTTTGACAACGACCATATTAAATCGAATGCTTTCAAGAATCTTTATCCACCAAAAGTGAGCGCGAGAAAGTATATGCTATAAACCGTATGCAATCTGTTTTCGTCTTTGAGTAACAAATCGTATTTAAATAAGGTTAGTCTTTTGTCTTATACTTAAATATGAGTTAATTGGAAAAGTATAGTCTGTCTCACATAAGTTTGGGCATAAATTTTAACATTTTTTTCTCGAAAGTAAGCTGACGGATTACGACAATTATATTTCAAATCAATGCTATAATCGCAATCTGTCGGTTTATTGTCGGGCATAGTTTAAAAATTCATACCCAAACTTCTGTGCAACAGACCATAAGTGTTTGTGAAATAGACAGATATAGTCTATTTCACAGATCCTTGTGCATGGAAATTAATGTTCAGCGATCTAGCGAGCAGCTACAAAAGTGGTTTTTTAGGCGGCTTACTGTAATGGAATTTTGCATGTAAACCTTCATGTTTTTCAATTGCTATGCGCAGTATCGCGATTGCTGTTTCACTTTAAACCGATTTTGTAATCGATTTGAATCAACTCGAAAATAGCGATCCATGCACAAGGTTTCGTGAGACAGACTATAGTTGACAGCCCGTATTACGATGAATCAATGAAAACTTTGAATAATTGTGACAGTTTGCTCCTAAAAAATCAGAACTAAAATCGGCTGAAAATAGTTTGTAATCAGAAAACGAATGTTCTGTCAGTAATGTTTATCGATCAACCCAACTACGAATAGTTTGAAGATATTTTAGTCTGAATTTATGCTTTGCGATCAATATTCAATACAAATTCCAGCATACCAAATCGTTCGGCAAAGGTGACATAGTTGCCCCAACTACATCGCTCCATGCTAGGAACAAAACTACTATTCGCAGGGTAGTACATAATATTAATTCTATTGAATACAAGAGAAACGTAAGTAAGTGCCACACCCCAGATTGAAAATTTATAATTTTTTCCTGTTGCTGCGTTTTCTCATTTCTCGGCTGTAAATGTTCTTTTATTCCATTTTTTATTGAAATCTAGATGCAGATTTGCTTTTTTATTCTATTCGAGAACAGATTTACGTTTTTTTCTAGAAAATATTAAGATAAATATTCCAATGTTTTCGAAATTATATACATTTGTATGCATTTTATTGACATGCCTTAGGTTTCAAAGAACGTACCTACCTCTATTAATTTGTATCAGCCTCGCTATATTTTATTAAAACATTACATTTAATGATAACCAAAAACGTAACACTTATAATCTGTATTTTTAAATTTTAAGACAAGTCTGCACTGATATTCAATTTTCTAGTAAATTTATCAATCGCTGGGTTTTCATTCTACACGATATTTTGAGAGAGGATTTTGTTTTATCCAGACGCAAACGATGTCAGGAAGCTCGAGGGACAGGCCGACGCACAGGCGTGTTATTCCAACGTACAGGGAGACTGTTGAAAATACTGGTGAAACACATAATGATTTTTGTCAAATTTTAAAAGTGTGTTTTCAATTTTAATAACTTACGAAGATCTTTAAATTGATTAATTGACTTCGCACCCGCAGCATATCTAAGCTAAGTTTAAGCACATAAGCAGTTTTTATTAGATTTTTTCTTAGCAAGCTCAATTATTTTTACAATATCCATTCAAGTTATTTGATGATCAACTTACTAAAAACTCATTATTCAAACTAAGTGCATTTATAATATATTCCAAAATACGTCTTTCCGTGTTACTATTTTCCAATGCAAATTCTGGCATGGGTGGGTGGGTTGGGTACTTTGATTTTTCCAAAACTGTCAGAAATATTCCGAAAATTTCGTTAGTCATGTGTAACTATCGTTTCTTTCGCTGTCTTTTAACGCAAATTTTTTTTTGAAATTTTCGAATTCTCCAGCCACTGAAAAATGTCTGAATTTGGTGACGGCAATTTCGAAGTGAGATATCTCGACAACTACTTGAAGATAAGCAAAAGGGTATTTTGAGCGCGTTTTGGCGAGCTCTAACACATAAACGACAAAAATTTTTTTTAATTGAAAAAATTTCGTTTTTCAATAGAGCTTTAGCGGTGCCGCCTTTTTTAGCGGGGCCGGGCCAAGGCCTAGAAACATACCATATTATGTAGTCACATGACGTCCCATGCTGGCATTTGTTATGTAATATATGTACGTTCCCAGCTCTTATTCGTCGCATATATCGTAATCAGATAACACTAAATAAAAATATCTATAATCACTACGCATATGACCTTCATTGAAATTTAGATCATATTATATTCGGTTGCAAAATTTTATTTATCTCATCGTGACTACTTGTTAGTTGTTTATGATTGCATAGCGACTTTGTCCACTTAGTTTTTTAGCTTTCAAATTGAGCAAGCGAATGCCCTTGAAATTAAACCGACGAAATTAAGAAATTCATGAGGCATTGCATGAAGACAATTTAATTTTCAACTACGATTTCATGCAGCGATGCAAAGTGAATTGCTCCTGCATTTACTAAAGGTGCAACAAAAAGACGTGCGCTTAGGGGTTTGGGGGAAAGGAAAAATTTTCTGGGGTAGACATGGTGAAATAAAGGTCAGAAACAGACAAAACACCAGCTCTACTTTTTTAATCATATTGAAATAATATGTTGTATAAAATAGAACAGTGACATTCTGTCGAAGCACCAACCTGCTGACGAACTTTAACTTTTTTATACTCAATTATGGTGCATTTAAAAAATAAACTATATGGAAAATGAATAATTCTGCGTTTAAGGGTCAGAAAATTTTGACATGTTTACCATGTCTTCTACATCAAAGGCTGTTTCGAAGACAAAAATTATATAAAAAACGGGTGCTTCGGCTTATGTCAAAAACGCACCAGAATTTATTCCGGCGAACTAATTGCGATGTCAAATATTTTCAAATTTTTTCCGGGGTTAGTTGTGAAAAATGCATGCAAAATTTTCGGGAAGTAGTTTTGCCCCAATCCCTCCGACAAAAATGAAATTTAAGAAAACAGGAAATAACGAGATGAAAAAATAAAGATTTTAGTAAAGAACTACATTGAATAAAAAGACGAAAAATAAATGAATGAATAAATAAAAAATATTAAAAGACAAAGGGTAAAATAGAAGCATGTTGTTAATAAAAAGGAAACAAAAGAACAGCGAGCAATAGCACAAAGTACCTCAAAAAGAATTTATATTATCAGAAATCACAGATTTTACGAGGCGCAAGAGTCCAGATGAAACGCCAAAGTAAGCGGGTAAGGAATACACACAAAAATAGTAAGACGGAAAAAATCATACAAATAGACCAGATCATCAGAGAAATTCGCGGAAAAACTGAAAAAATCAAAAAATACAGAATAAAATGCAAAAATGCGGCATAAAAAGCGGAGGAAAATTCGAAAAATTGGAGTTAAAGGATAGAAAAAGATAATTAATGGGTACAATCAATTCGGGTTCCTGTTACGTTTTCTAAGCTTGAAATCGAAAAATGCGGCCAATACCACAAAGCGCATAAAATAAAAAAGGAGATAAAACTTCTGAAATTAAGGTGTTTTAACTCAAGAAATAGTTCTAAGTAGCTCGAAAGACTCTTCTGGTCGCAAAAATAGATTTTGAGACTATCAAGCAAGTGAGTAATGTCATTTATGAGACAAGCCGGAGCGAAGCGCCGAAAAATTTCGAATATTTATTTCAACTTTTCGCTCCCTCGGAATCCACCCTCGATTGCTATTATTCAACTTTTGTAAATTCGAGCAGATCTTGATTTTGCTTCAATTTTAGATAAAAAGCCAGCCTCCGCTGACGGAATTTCAAATGCCGGCATTCGATTTCCGAAGCAGACGTCAAAAGTAAGTTCCAGCAAATTAACGCATGTCTTCGTAGTGCTTTGCGTTTTCATTATTTCCCTGTTCAGTCTTTCCGATAAATTTCATAGAGGAATTTGTCTAAAGATTTATTTAATCTTATCGCTATACTAAAATCGTTGTTTTTATTCTCTCTTGCGTATCACATGCTAAATACACTACGATGATTTCGGAAAATAGTTTTTAGCAGGCGTCTTCGTCTATAAATGAATCGTTGGCCAAGCCGGCAGTCAGGTTCATACCAATAAAGTACGCTGCTGAAGATGCAAATTCAGGTAAAGTAGCCGTACAAACTTAATACGAGGGGTAGTTAATGAGGAAAAATACTAAAAATAGTTAATATGAAGAGCAGTGAGTAGGCTGACTCTGTGGATTTTTGAGGCTCATTGCCGGGGCTAAATGAAAATATTCCGTCGTAGATAGAACTGTTAAATACTGTGTACCCTTTCAGTTCGAAATTAGTTTTGCTAGAGCAGTTTAACTTGGAATATAATCGAATGCGCAAATAAGATGAGGTTTGTTAAATTTATTTTTTGTCTCTTTTTTCCTCAAAATTCTTCCAGAACGTTTGTGTGACGAAAAAAGCGTTATCCCATGCTGCTCGACTGATGTATAAATCAACTTTCTCTCACTTTCTATTTTATTGCTATTATGATGCATCGAAGTTTTATCTGCAGACATTAACAATTTTTTTGTAATTTCCTTTTAGGGCAAGCATCTACTTCTCAAAATGGCAATTCGAAAAATACGCGGTTACATGTATTTAAGCATGAACCAGTTGGCAATGCGCCATACGGAAATATGGCCCCTTCGTCTGCGATCAAACAAAAACCTTTCTCCGTCGGAAATAAACCAATTCCAGTATCGGTTGGAACGGAGCCTAATCAAACGCCGATGGTATGATCAGGGGCGGATTTAGGGGCGGGGGGGGACGGCCGCCCCCTCCCCATTGGCCCAAAATAGTGCGCAAAATTTAGGATTTTTGAGCGATTTTCGGGTTAAAACGGCTTATTTTTCCGCCCACGTCAGGGTTCCGCCCCCCCTTAGGGGTAACGCCCCCTTAGGAATATCCTGGATCCGCCACTGGGTACGATAATTCTTCGATTTGTTGCCGATTTTTTTGCATTTTATACTAAGTAGCACTCATGGGCGCGAAGACGGGTCTAGTCGAGTCCTTTAATCCAAGCGATCCCTGAAATCCGAAGAGCTTTTGAAATTTTTTTTTTCAAATTTTTTCCACGTGCCTTTAAGTTCGATGCGAAACTTTTAAAATTGGACTTTTTGTCCCTTGATCAATTTGTGGCCCTTTTTTACCCATAAAAATCGACGAACCCCCAGAATTTAGGCGCTGCCCATACGTGGTACCGTTATTTATGTTCATATGGACGAATTTAATTGATCGACTGAGTGTCGAATTGTTTAGAGTTTTTAATTTTCAACATTTCATGAATTTTCATCCATAGTATCGAATGTAGCGAAAATTAAATTAATCTAGAATTTCGCAATATTTTTATAATAGTAGTCATGCAAAGTAAATGTACGGAATGGCATCGGTGTTTGACGGCTTTTGAGCCAATCTTTGCTATCAGCTCGATTTCTTTTGATCACTTACGTCAAGTATGCGAATTTCAATATGAGCTTCCATTGTTCAATTTTTCGCTTCGAACATCAAAGCACTGACGACAACAGTCAAATTATTTTTATTAATTAATGTACATATTTACAC
Source organism: Mermis nigrescens (assembly GCA_036768485.1). Taxonomy (NCBI): domain Eukaryota; kingdom Metazoa; phylum Nematoda; class Enoplea; order Mermithida; family Mermithidae; genus Mermis; species Mermis nigrescens. The sequence continues at coordinate 19,235,816 of JAVLUZ010000157.1, forward strand.
CTTTATGGCGTCAATACGTCCTGCAAAATATATGCTTTCTTTGCTCTATTTTTTCATGAAAATCTTCTTTCGCGAATTTTTGGCCTCTGATATAAGTTGGGACGTGTTTTAGAACGATAAGGGAATCAACAATCGGCGGCCGTTCTTGGGAATGAAAATCGATACACGAAGTAAGAAGCAGTAGCAAAGTCATGAAATCCATTGACAAAAGATTTTACAAGTTTAGAAAATGAAAAATTTACTGTAATTCGGGCAAGCTTTGCTTGCAAGTTGTGATATTTTTGTCGACTCAAATTATCAATGGAATATCTGGATGAATTACCTATTTAAAATAATACAAGAACGTATTTCATAAAACAATTTGATCATCTTTGTAAATGCACATAAGATGTACATCAGCTAACCACCGCTTTCAGAACTGGCTACGTATGACGAAAATAATTTGTTCTCATAAACGGAAATATGCATTAGCTAAAAATTAAATATACGTAGATTTTTCTTTATTGGCTTTTTCCAGATTAATCTATCTTCTTTTATTTCGCTCACCGGACTTTTATATCTTATATTATCTTTTATATTTTATTATTTGTATTTTCTCATTTCATGCATAACGCTATCTTTTTTCGAATATTAGCAAGTCTGATTAAATATGTAGGGCGAAATTTCTAAATTTTTAGACTCTAACTAACAATTTTTTCTAATAATTCAGTCAGGTGGTTTTGCATTTCACGAATAATGTCTTCATTTACGCTTTTTTTCTCAAAATCCACTTATTTATTCTCAATTTAAGTTAAAAAATGGATACCTTTCTACCTATATCAAATGTTTCCAGAAGACAATGACAAAACTCAACTTAGGAATCTAGTGGAGCACGCTTTCCTCAACGCTCACAATAAATGGAGAAATGACGTAAACGATGGGATGATAAGGCAGCCTAAGCCTAATCCTAAGCTTATGAACTTGGTAAGAAGGTTGTACATGCGAGATAAGAATTGCTTAATTTGTGAATTTTATACCAAGAAAAACCAATAAGTCTGAAAAATAAGATAATATTCTTATCATAATATTCTTATCACCTTGATCTCTGCGCTGATCTGACACACATACACACCATTCGTTTCCTTAGCCTTGAGGAACGTTGCCTTCGAAAAGTTTTAGACTGCACGCCTTAAAAATTTTTAATGGCGTAATTTGTTAGTGTCGATGAGTGTGAAACCGGCGATTATCGCAACGAGTGTTCAGGGAAAATTGCTGGTGGCTTTTTGCTAATTTTATAATCTACTTTTTGTTTTTTATTTTTCTTATTTTACGAATTCAATAGATAATAGATGCATGTCTGAAATTCGAAGTGCTTTTCACGTTTTACATTGACCCTTCATATTTCTTGACAGGCATGTGGTAATTTTGAAAAAATATGGCATATTTTTATCATTGCATTTAATGTAGTGGCAAGGCAACCATAGGTGCACAACATGACCGATCTGGGTGAAGGAGGGCTTAGTCGGTTTGAGAGGTGGTAAAAAATTGAACTTTTTTGGGCCAAAATGACCTAAAAAATTGGTATAAGCGCTAAAATAGCGTTAAGACAACGAACGTTATTGCACACTCTCTGGTCAATTCGAAGCACTTTTAAAGTGAATTTTCAAATTTTCATTTTTCCCTCAAAATTTTCCATTTTTTCAAATCGGGGTATCTAGTCCAGTGATCCTCCGGAGAACCAGGCCCGGCCGATCTTCAACCGCCGGGGCCCGAAGCCGGTTTTTAGTGTTCGGGCCTGGGCCTGAATTATTACTCTATTTACCTTTTAAGAGAATACTTGTGCGCGCTTTATTGCCGATAAAGAATAATTCATTCAAAAAATGTGGAAAGCGTAATTTGAAGAAGCTGGGATGAACTTAGCTGCAAATGTACCATGCTGCGTGCATCGTAACCGATTATTAGTAGTCTAAATTATTTTATTGTTAATTGCTCGTTCTGTAATTTATTCCTTTTCTGTGCATTTTATTTTATTCCATTTATGTTGATTTGTGCACACTAAATTCATGCTTTCTCACTTAATTATACATTCATTTCCAAATTTATCTCACCTTGATATCATAACCAGGTTTCAAGTTATTACTTTCTAACAATTTTAGAAGATTTTACGGTTTCGAGAATTATTTTAAATTAAATTTTGGTAGTGACTAAACTTGTTAAAGCTTTACGCTCAGCATAACGCAGCTTTGGCTCAAGTTGAACCGCAAATGTTTGTCTTAGTTTTTAGAAGCTTTTTGCTCGCAGTTTTCTCAAAAGGGATAAAAATTTCCGATTGTACACAAAATGAATGCTCTTTTACCAGAGCATTACGCACATTTAAAAATTTTCATTTTTAAACAATAATCTGTATAATGAATGGACTTCAATATTCAAAACGCTTACTTTCTAATCAATTTCTTAATTTCTTATTAATTACTGAATTCTAATCTTAATATCGTAATTTATGAATTTCAATTAATTAGTGATCTTGCGTAGTTCGATCCTGAAGTTCTTTGGTGTAAAAATATTAAAAGTATTGATTTTTTTACACAAAAAGAAATAATACTTGATTTGCGTGTACTGACCATTATGCAGAACACTGTGAGTTAAGGAAATTGAAGACAGAAATAATTAGAGCAAGAAATTTGAAGTAATTTTTGGGTCTCAGAGATTTAAGGTACCCACTCCGATTTCCTCCTACTTTGTCTAATTTATGTTTTGAATCAGTTTAAAACGTTGAAGTAAAATTTCAGAGCTTCTTTTAATTTTTTCTCGTGGCTTTGAACCTCGTCGTGCGCAATATTTACATCAAATAAGAGATCTTATATGATTGGCTTCACATAAGCAAAAAAACTTTTAAGATTTTGTTTTTTTGTTTTTTGATTTTTATCTACTCTAGTAAAATGACAAGAATAGAAAATATATCACGAAATTTCAACAATGCTTCTAAAATATGTAAAAATTAAGATGCCAGGTGGAATACAATTTCCTGAAATTCTTTTGAAAAAATCAATTCTGAACTGCTTATATACGTACATATATATTTTCTAAAGCGACACTGCAATCTGGCAAAAATGCGCAATTCAGGACTAATTCAGAAAGCTTAGGATATGAATAAAAAATAGAGAGATTATTACCACTATGTTGTGTTGTTTAAGGTAAAGCCTGAAATGTCTTAGAATAGTACCTATCGATCGATATAAGTTAGGAGCTAAATATTTATTACTAACTCCTTCAGTGCTTAGATAAATACTAAACACTTCTACATTTGCCAATGTATAACTGACTACCATTTTCT